>WNWU01000006.1:28676988-28730093 GCA_012654045.1 Ptyas mucosa | reverse complement strand
CTGGACAACTGGTTCTAACATTATATATACCATATAGAATCCTAACACAAGGCTCTTAATTGCAGTGCCCCGGGGTCATGTGATCACCATTTGCAACCTTCCCAGCTGGTTTCCAAGTAGCAAAGTCAATGTGGGAAGCCGGACTCACTTCACAGCTGAATGATTCACTTAACAACTTAACAAGCACGGCCAACAAAGTTGTAAAAGCGGGCATCCCTCAATAAACAACCACCTTACTTAGCAATGGAAATCTGAGTCACAATTGTAGTGGTAAATCAAGGACTATCTTTCCGCAGGCAAACAAGAAGTTATCCAGATATTCCTCAGCTGTTTTGCAAGATTAATCTAATTTCCAAGGACTAAAGCGCAGAAGGTGCAAAGTGGGTTGTGTAACATATGATTTTCATCAGGGTGGATAGAAATCGATGCTTTTTAAAATAAAAATTAAAACATCGGATTTTTTAAAATTTAAATAGGATTTTTTAAAATCAAATTTATTTTAATAAAACACTTTTGGAGTAAAAATCTATCTAGTTTTCTATTTAATATACATTAATAATTTAGTTTATTCAGCATGAAATAGAGCTTCATTATGTAGCATGAGGCTGTATATTCTGCTATATTTACATTTTTCATAAACTCATTCAATGAATCCAAGCTCTGCAAGCTGAGATAACATGCACTGCATTGACGCATTCATACAATTTCACAGTAACCATGAGATAAACCATAACACAAAGTTCAGGAATACTCCTTTATCCCATTGTTTTGCAAATCTATGTACACTACAAACTGTATGATCGTTTGAAGAGAAATGTATCTGTACCACCAAGCTCTAAGTGTGAGGAGGAAGGGCGAGCAGTAAAAATGAAAGTGAAATCTTCTAAGCTGCTTATAAATATAATATTAAAGAGCACCTGTCATTTCAGATCCATCATGGCAGCGCCTGTTAGCGGGCATCCACTCACCTGCCGCCTGCCACGTCCCTCACCTTGTTGTGTCAGTGCCGCATCACCAGCTGTCCCATTAAAGTGAATGGGATTGTCAGTGAGTCAATAGTGGGTCAGAGGAGGAGGCGCTACGGGGCAATTATGATTTAAATCGACTTGATTTAAATCAAATCCACCCTGATTTTCAGGAAAGAAAATAAATATGTAATGCATAGCAATTGATGCAAATCCGAAGTCTGAAACCTGTGGAACTCCAGGTCTTCTAACACTCACTGTTCCCATGAATTACGGCCATTAATGAAGGAAAAATGGGGCTGTAAACTAGCAAAAGAGGATCAGAGATTCTCCACCTTGGTGGTAAATTTATTTGTTGTTCACTTATTAAATTTATATACCATTTAATAAATAATTTCTGGCAATTCTGTCCATTTGGCAGGCAGTGATGGCCATCAAGAGCCTGTTAATTATAGAAAGAAACAAGACAAGACAAGACTATAATTGTGCATGCTAAAAATCTGCCTGAATTATAAAATTTGAAAACTATGATTTCATGAAGCTCAAACAGTAGTGAAACGGAGACCATAGCGCAGAAAGATTTTTTCTCACATGCTTTTTGATATTTTGTAAAAAACACATTGTTCTTCCTGACTATTTTCACAGATGATGATTTATTTCCATCGCCTACGTTCTGTTCTCTCCTTCTCTCTAAAGGGCAGATTTCTGTCAGAGTTTTGTAAGTGATATTCCAAACAAATCAGACTTCTTTTTTAAAAAATGTGTTATTTGGAATAAAAAGATAATCCATCTGCTGACCCATGGTAAGTTGTCTCTCCTCCACCCCCGGCTCTACAACTTAAATAAAAAAGTTAAAACAAGAAACCTTGGATAGTACAGTGGTCTAAAGCCCTGTTATTAACATCAGCTGCCTGCAATTATTGCAGGTTTGAATCTCACCAAGGCTCAAGGTTGACTCAGTCTTCCATCCTTTCTAAGGTAGGTAAAGTGAGGACCCAGTTTGTGGGGGCAATAAGCTGACTTTGTATAAATATACAAAAGTATGAAGGCTATTGCTTAGCGCATTGTAAGCCGCCCTGAGTCTCTGGAGAAGGGCGGCATATAAATCAAATTAAAAAAAAAACCTCACACAACAGAAGAAAATCATAATACAATGCATCCTTATACAGCATGAAATTGTTGGTCAAATTAAATATTTGATTTATTTGCAGTAAGTTTTTATATTGATCTAAATGAGATGAGACAGGGTTTTAAAAGATTAACTGGAGGGGAGAGGAAAGAGGAAGGAGGCAAATGGATCAAATTCAGATTTCAGTGAAACTGTCTGTATGTCCTTAGGCTCAAACTGACAGCTGCAGTTAAAATCTAAAAAAAAAAAAAGGTCAATATTTTCAGGAATATTGGTAGTCCTCACCTTACAACAGTTCATTTAGTAACCATTCAAAGTTACAATAGCACTGAAAAAAGAGACTTATGACAGTTTTTCACACTTACAACCATTGCAGCATCTCCATGGTCACGTGATCAAAATTCAGATGCTTGGCAACTGACTCATATTTATGACGGTTTAAATTTGAAACGCTTTGGTTTGAGTTCAGATCATTTTTTTTTCATGTACAAAACAGGCTGTGTTGATTATTTCAAAGAGTTCAAATGTTCTGAAATGAAATACTTCTGAATTATCAAAACAGCCTATTGAAATGTAAAAAAGAAAGAGCTGCATTCTTCTTGTTCAGTTAGTCTTTGACTTACAACAGTTCATTTAGTGACTATTAGAAGTTACAATGACAATGAAAAAAGTGACTTATGACCATTTTTCGTACTTATGACCATTGCAGCATCCCCATAGTTACATGATTTACATTCGGAGATTTGACAGCTGGTTCATATTTATGACGGTTGCAATGTCCCGGGGTCTTGTGATCATCTTTTATGACCTTCTGGCAAACAAAGTCAATGGGGAAGCCAGACTCACTTAACAACAATGTCTCTAACTTAATAATTGCAATGATTCACTTAACAACTGTGGCAAGAAAGATCGTAAAATGGGACAAAATTCACTTAAACAAATGTTTCACTTAGCAACATAAATTTTGGGCTCGATTGTGGTCGTAGGTCAAGGACTTCCTGTAACCACCATTTCAGATTTGTAGAAATCAGTCTTTACAAACGTGTTTTATGAATCCAGCCTCATCTCCTAGAAATCAGACAAACCTGCAGAAATCAAGTGTACGTTCTGCAACACAACCAAAATGCAAGACTTTTCAAAATGCTTGAATATTTTGCAATTAAAATATATTGAGATTTAAACAACAGTGGGTTTTATCTAACTGCCCATGCAGCATTACAAAATTAGTCTGCAAATTAAATTCTATTCATAAAAAAAAAAATTCTTGAAAATGCAACAAAAGAAAGACTTGAATTGCAATGAAAGAACAACAAAAGACTCTAATAGGCAACTAACAACCCTTCCAGAGCACCACAAACCTCATGCAACACTTTCACAGAACTATAGTAATGCTTTCACTGCTATTCCCCTTAGGCTGTGGAGAATAAGGGAGAGGATCATCCAGCTGGCCAATAGGAAGCAGAAAACAAAAATTCCAGCAGCTTTCTGTCTCTCTGGTCTCACTACATTTGTTTTTATAGTAAGGGAAAACATGATTGGGTGAGGGCAAATGGCAAAGCGACTACTGGAATACTTCAAAATAACATGGTTTGGCAGCCAGCAAGGTACTATATATGGCACTTTAGTTCAAGAAAGGAGAGCCTAAATGCTAGGAAGCAGATAAGTGTAAGAGTTCCCACAAATAGAAAATAGCTACACTTCATAGTTCCAGAGAAAACACTGCAAAACCATTATTTTCAGCTGAACCAAAAATTAATTAGTGCAGCCTGTAAAGACCTCCAGAAGCTGCAGAATCCTAAGGAATACAGATCAGTGCAGCTCTTGTGCATGGAAAGATCTTAGTCTCTACAGCCAATAGAAATGATAATGGCAATGGGAGCTACCACCAGCATAAATAAATATGGTCAGTGTGCACTCTTCCAATAAAAAGGACATCATGTTTCTCAAAATGAAATTACATTGTCTTATTCAACAGTGTCCCTCTGGATTTCTCAGAGGCTTAAAGAGAGTTGGAAACACAAGCAAGTCCTATTAGACTCGAACAACTGTTTCTGGTGTTCTTAAACAGGGTGATTTAGCACAGCATTTGTATTCTTCTCTGATTCCGTCTTTCCGGAGATACTTGAAGTATGTATGTGTATGTGTATGTGTATGTATGTATATGTGTATGTATGTGTATGTGTGTGTGTGTATGTGCATGTATGTGTATATAGATATATATATATCCCTCACCTTGTTGTGTCAGTGCCGCATCACCAGCTGTCCCATTCAAGTGAATGGGACTGTCAGTGAGTCAATAGTGGGTCAGAGGAGGAGCCGCTATGGGACAAAGATGACAGTTGCTCTTGAAAAATTATGATTTAAATCAAGCCTTTTTACCAGTGATTTAAATCATGATTTAAATCGACTTGATTTAAATCAAATCCACCCTGATTTTCAGGAAAGAAAATAAATATGTAATGCATAGCAATTGATGCAAATCCAAAGTCTGAAACCTATGGAACTCCAGGTCTTCTAACACTCACTGTTCCCATGAATTACAGCCATTAGTGAGGGAGAAATGGGGCTATAATCTAGGAAAAGAGGATCATAGATTCTCCACCTTGGTGGTAAATTTATTTTGTTGTTTACTTATTAAATTTATATACCATTTAATAAATAATTTCTGGCAATTCTGGCCATTTGGCAGGTAGTGATGGCCGTCAAGAGCCTGTTAATTATAGAAAGAAAAAAATACAAGACTACGATTGTGCATGGTAAAAATCTGCCTGAATTATATAATTATAAAACTATGAAAACTATGATTTCATGAAGCTCAAACAGTAGTGAAACAGAGACCATAGCGTAGAAAGACTTTTTCTCACATGGCTTTTGATACTTTATAAAAAACACATTGTTCTTCCCGAGTATTTTCACAGATGATGATTTATTCCCATCACCTACATTCTGTTCTCTCTTTCTCTCTAAAGGGCAGATTTCTGTCAAGAGTTCTTTGATTCCATCTTTTCGGATGAAATATGTATATGTATGTGTATATGTATGTGTGTGTGTGTGTGTGTGTGTAGTGCAAAATGTTTTTTAATTCTAAGACAAGTTCCTTGCAGTGTTGCAGTGTCCCAGGGCCATGTGATCGCCTTTTGTGACCTTCTGATATGCAAAGACAACGGGGAAGCCACATTCACTGAACAACCATGTTATAACTTAACAATTGCAGTGATTCATTTAACAATTGTGGCAAGAAAGGTGTAAAATGGGGCCAAATTCATTTAACAACTGTCTCACTTAACAACAGAAATGTTGGCTTCAATTGTGGTCATAAATTGAGCAGTATCTGTATTTGAAGGTATATTTTCAGGAGTTAACGCCAGGAACAATGTATTTAAATTTTAACATTATTTGAATGGCAGTTCATATCCCCCCCCCCCTAATGTAGTCCTTCAATAGTCATGTCTTCTTAGTTCAAAAATATAACAATATCATAATGCTTTTTGAAGTTAAAGGCCCTAGCTTAAAACAGCATGATTTTTAGAATACAGGTGTATTGCAAATTCAAAAATAAATACCTCACAGCCAGCTGGCTATTGTCTGATGTAGGATCCAAAAATAATTCATTTCTAAGGTCTAGCATTTCCAAAAGAATACAGGTGGACAGGAAATATTTGCTTATTTACAGTAGACTGGAAACCAGTCTTCTTACATATTTAATAATATAGCATAAAAATGGATATAGCTGATATTCCAAGTAATTTCCATTTGTTCTTCTTGGTGAAAGACATCAATATGACTTCCACATAAATTATCAGCAGCTGAAAAGCACAGTACCCCTGTTTTTGCTATGAGAAAGCATTTTATCCCTCAATTAGATAGCAAAACATGGGTGGAGCTCCATATAATATAAAATAATGTACAATACAGCAAAACGTCTAACCCCATACAATATAGAATAATGACCCTGTGTGAAGCGGAAGTTTCCAAAAATTGTAGAAGTGTGAAGAAAATTAGCGACAAAATATAGCTGGGGAAACTTGGGGTAGTATACTTTAAAATGAGACTTTATATATACATTGGCAACTCCAATGTATCTGAACATAGCTACTTGAAATGCAAGCATGTAAGATTTGAAGTGCCAAGCGGAGCATATAATTCACTCTGCTGTCGTACCAAATTTCCACTTATTTTTTGTCAACCATTGGGGGGGGGGGGGGGATAGATGTTGGAAGCATTCCATTAGAATTGTGGAAGAGAGTAGTAAAGCTGTGATTTTGGAGCTGGCGTAATAAGGTAATTTTTAAAAGCTGGCATGGAGTATTTCTAGGAGAGGAGGGAGCACTGAAAAGAGATTATACGATATCCTTAGGAAACATGGTCAGGAAGTCATTTTTGTGCAGCTCCAAAACACACTATCCATTTCATCTGCAATTAATTCCCAGTACAATCTAAACCTAACTTGCATTTCCTCACTTTGTCTTTAATATCTGCTTGCAAGTCTGATGCTTGCGGACAGTACCATTAGCTAGTTATTACTTATTCTAAAGTAGCCAGTAGCTCAGGCTGCAAAACACAAAGCAAACAGCTTCAACTCTTTCTCCTTCAAATATGTCAATCTTTACATTCAGTTTTCCAGTTTCCAACCTGTCATGAAATAAAAGTCATTCTTTTTTCACAGACACAAAAGGAGCAAAAATATTCTAATTTTCCCTTGCAGTTATACCACCCAGGCATTTGTCAATAAAGTATTAGTCTGCATTTGTCTGATGGTTTGCAAAAGCATTTCTTCTACTAAGCTGACCAGACTACAAGAGAAAGGAAAGTTTTAAAGTCAACACCAAATGCAGAAAAGCTTCAAAGGTCTTTCTTCCACCAGATCAAAAAGGTCTCCTAAATATGTTAGAACAACTCTAGAACTATGGCATCAACCTTTAAAGGTAAATGTTCCCCTTACACATACGTGCTAATCGTTCCCGACTCTAGGGGGTGGTGCCACGCTGTCCAAAGACGTCTCCGTGGTCATGTGGCCAGCATGACTAAACACCAAAGGCGCACAGAACGCTGTTACCTTCCCAGCAAAGGTGGTCCCTATTTTTCTACTTGAATTTTTTACGTGCTTTCAAACTGTTAGGTTGGCAGAAGCTGGGACAAGTAACGGGACCTCGCCCCGTTACGTGGCGCTGGGGATTCAAACCGCTGAACTGCTGACCTTTCAATCAACAAACTCAGCGTCTTAGCCCCTGAGCCACCGCGACTCTGCACCAATCTTTACAAAGACCAAAATTCATTTTAAGACTCGACTGAATGAATGAAACAAAAGCTAGGAGTTGGGGACTGGGATGATATGGAAGACAATCTCCATTCAAAAATCTAAAAGGACAGATAATTAAATCTAAATTCATACAGTGGTGCTTTGGTACGCAACTGCTTTGAAACACATCGAATTTGATACTCAATGCATTTTGACGTGAAAATTTTGTCCCGGTACTCATCGTTTGTTTGGTATTCAACGCACAAGCTAGAACTTGTCAGTGTTGACTGCCTTGTGACTTACCACATTATTCCTTATGAGAAAAATTTGTTTGGTACTCATTGTTGTTGATGCTCACTGCGCCTCCCAGAACAAATTAACGATGCATACCGAGGTACCACTTTATATGTAAGCCCAAAACAAAAAGAGAGAGTGAATACATTAACCTCAATAGTAGAGCCATCTACACAAGTTTCTGGTTCCTGGCACATCCAGGCCTGATGGCATAACCAAGTCATGAGAGAACTCCAGGACATTGAAACAAGTGGAACTAGACTAATATCCAGAGGGAGAATATTCCATAAAGCGGGTGCCACGGCATAGAAGGTCTGTCACCTAGGAAATGTAAGACCTGGCAGATGTTATTCCCAGCATGTCCTCTCTGCCAGATCTAATGGTCAGCGTTGATATAATCAGGGAGAGGTGGTCCTTCAGATAACTCAGTGGATGTACAGCATGTACTGTATTGTTCAGAGTTTATAGATATTGGAATGAGTTCAAATTATTTGGAATTTTACCTGAAAAGTATCAAAAGTCATGAGAAGTAATAAAAATTACCACGAACAATCACTACTTTGCAAACATTTACACCAAGTCATTTGCATTTTCTTTTTCTCTAATATAAATAACAGCGCACCCCAATTCTCAGTGACCAACATACGTCTTCAGAAAGAATGGTGTTTGGCTTTATAACTGATGTAGGAGGCATCAGAAATACTGAATTAAGAGACATCCCTTTATGATGGCATTGCTGGGAATAATTATGACCACTTTACAAATGCAAACGATTTGTAGACTATCATGTAGTGCTTGTAACAAACACTTTCACTAATAACCAATGGTAAGATGCCAACAGAAATGAAGCCAAAATGGGACTAAGAAATAGGAGAGAAATCTTAATATACAGTACTTTGAAAATATCCAGCCCTTACATGGATACAAGTAAACATGGATTAAATATGCTTGTTATTGAAAGGATGTTCTGGGGAAAATGGAATGCCCTGTTTTTTTGCTCCTTAGAGACTAAAAAGTGAGGATATGCAATGTTTTGCTTTGGGTCCTAACTATATTAGTGTATTCTAAAGAATCCAAATTTAATATCCTGTTTCTTGCTGTTTTTTTCTCATATATTTGGCATGTTCATATCAGCCTTGCTCCTCTTATCCTGTGGCACATACTGTCATTCAGATATCCTTATTGCCACTCTAAGGCTGGAACATCAGTCCATTAAAGTGGAAATATCCGTTCTCCAGCCAGCACTCCTATTTCCTTTTGCAGGGAGAAAAATCTCTGAACAGCTGACTTGAGCAGGGGTGGAAAAGATGCTCCTTTGATCTTGCCAATAAAAAAAAAAGGAGGGGGAATGGGAAAAAATTTCCTAGCAGTCCGGAAAAAGTGGGAATTCCCAAGCATAGAAAAATGTCCCAACCTAATGCTCAAGAAAAACATGCAAGAACAGTATGTTTTCGAATTTCCTCTTGAGCAGGGACAGGAGCTGAGCTGATAATTAGTTAAACCCAGTTTTTACAAGATCATTGGGACAAAGAACAATGATGCCAAATTCGAATTGGTGTAGCTTCTGCATGTGATAAAAAACTGCCTCTTAGTAATTAAACAAATACTACAGACTACATATATTTTTGACTATTGCCAAAGATTGAAATTATAGAACTCAAATGATAAAATTGTATTGATTGAGTAATTGCTAAAAGCTGTAAAGTTTTTGACTGAGATAATGACTATTTGAAATTAGACAATTCTCTCTGGCCAGTGGTGGGCTGCAACCGGTTTAACAATTGGTTCTGTGAGCGTGCATGTCTGACATGCTTGCGTGCAGCGTTCAAAATACAGCAATTTGAAGCTCAGATGCTTACCTTCTAAGGCAGCCCCAGTAAGTAGAACAGCAGAGGCCCGCAAATCAGCTGTGCCGCACAAATCAGCTGAGCCAGAAAGAAGGAAATATAGGACAGGATAGGGTGGGGCAGGTGGGCAGGGCCAGCTGATTGTCAGAACTACCGGTTCACCCGAACCAGTCCAAACCAGCAGCAGCCCACCATTGGCTCTGGCCCACAACAGGTTTCCATTGCTGGTAGGCTCTGGGTCTCTCAGCACCTCTTCCATTCCCTGAGGCATCCTCACACAATCATTTAATGACCACTGCTGGGAGAGCTGGAATTGTGGTCATTGAGCGAAGGGATCACATGGGCATCTTGCTTCTACACTGCATATATTAATAAATAAATAAATATCAAAAGAAATACTGTGTTTGTATATCTATACATACATTTTAAAAATCCTACACTAAGATTTTAAATTATGACTATCTTCCTATGTTTTTTGTAGTTATGCTTGCATTTTGGTCTGTGACCGTAAATAAAGTATTATTATTATAATTATGACTATTTAAGGTTGTACACTAAAATACACGGACAGTTACTTCTGTTATATAAATATATAGATAAAGTAAAAATGCATATCAAAGTTAATTTGCTTACTAATTAATTTCAGTTTGGGGAAAGAAAATTATTTCCAGAAAAAAGTCATCGTAGAATTGCAGTTTATAGAAATTACTCAGGCTGCAAAATCAACCTACTCTGTTACCTAACCAATTATGTTTTAATTATTGTACCTGTGTGTGTGTGTGTGTGTGTGTGTGTGTGTTGTTTTGTTTTTTAATTTTATTTATATGCCGCCCTTCTCCGGAGACTCAGGGCGGCTTACAATGCGTTAAGCAATAGCCTTCATACTTTTGTATATTTGTATACAAAGTCAGCTTATTGCCCCCACAACCAGGTCCTCATTTTACCCACCTTAGAAAGGATGGAAGGCTGAGTCAACCTTGAGCCTGGTGACAATTGAACTTGCAGTAATTGCAGGCAGCTGGATGTTAAATGCTGCCTTAGTAGGAGGCATTAGCCTCCTACACCACTGAGGCTCAGGAAATAATTTGCTTTAAAAATTATAATTTACATTTTAAATAATAAACTTTAATTTTATTAAATTAAGTTAAAACATAATCAATATCAGCATAACATAATCAACCAATTAACAAAACCCAAACAGTTTTTGTCACAATGTGTATGTTCATTAGAGACCTGGAGCTAATTATGGCTTCAAACTGTATTCACTTAGATATTAGAAATACTTTGAAAGTATATATCCTAATATTTTTGGTACACTCCTAAAAATGCACCAGCTGGTTCCTCAGATGTTAACATTTCAAAGTAGTATAATTAATCCTTGACTTATGACCACAATTGAGCCCAAATTTTTCGTTGCTAAATAAGGCAGTTGTTAAGTGAATTGCATATCACAGGAGGTAAGCAGAAGTCAAATGGAACTATTAAAAGTGCAGCTGCTACCCTATGTGGACATTTGCAGTCATCCAGGTCATAATTGCCTCAAAGGTGCTTTTTTAAAAGGCAACTGGCTTGTTTTTTTTTCTTGAGGAAGAAGATGACATTCTGTTTCTTATCCAAGAAGCTTCATCGGCTCTGGCCGGAACTGATGAAGCTTTTTGGATAAGAAGCAAAATGTCTTCTTCCTCAACAGAAAAAACCTGTCCAGTTGCCTTTGAGACAGCTGCTATTATCACTGTTATGAATCTGTACAAAGCCACATTTCCACCTGCTCATGGAGCAGGAGCCGTGAGTCCATGGGGACCCTCAATTGTGCACCAGTTCACTTCTGGTCAAAGTACAGTCCCATCCAGAGTCAAAGATAACCGATCACCAGACCCCCAAACCCAAACTACTCCATCTTGCCAGGGTTAAGCCAAAGTCTGTTCATCCCCATACAGACCCTTACAGGCCCCAAGCACTCAAACAAGACATAACAGTATTAATTGCCAGGTTGGGGCAGAGATGTAGAACTAGATATCATCAGTATGCTGATGACCACTATGCATAACTCATGCTAATGGATGACTTCACCCAGCAGTTTCAAACAGATGTTAGAGGAGAGGCAAAAGACCTGAGGTATCCCACATTGCAGGGATCTAGGACTCAACTTCTCCTCCTCCTCCGTACCAACTCAGTCATGAGAAAGGAGGAGCATCACCACAAAAGCAGGGTATGACCCCCTGTGTGAGTCAGGCCATGAATAATGTGAACCTAGTCAATGGCTGCCATAGCAGCCATGTGAATTCCTGTGATACTCAGACCTTGGACCCAAAGATGGCAGGTTGAAATCCCCCAGAACTCTAAGCCTGGGAAACTCCACTGCCATCTCAGACACAGAGTCCAGGAACACAAGCAGGGCTGAGGCTACACTGCAGGGAAGAAGGTATGTGAGCACCAATTTCACTGATTCCTATGACCCAGCCTAATCTGGGGCTGGACCTCTGGATACCACCAGAGATTCACAAATGACAAGTATCACACCCCTACTCCTTTCATGGCTAATGCCACATTCAAAACCTGGGAGGACACATTTCAGGGACGGGAAATCCCCCCCCCCCACTTCAGTGCCTAACTAGATGTTAGTAAAGTACCGTATTTTTCAGAGTATAAGATGCACCTACCTTTTTTGGTGAGGAAAAGAAGAAAAAGAAATCTCTCTCTGCCTCTGAGCAATTTTGCCTCATTGCAGCAAACAGCCTGCTTTACTTTCAGTTTCGTTTTCAGCATAGCTTGATTAGCACAAGGGGAAAAAAATCTGTTCCAGCAATTTACCTCTTTGCCGCAAGCAGCAGAGCCCTGTGCAAAACAACTGAGAGCAAATCAGCTGAGAGTCGGGAGGCCGATCCAATCAACTTGTGCTAATTAGGCTGTGCTGAAGCTGAAAGGAGTTGTTTTTTCTTGCTGTTTGCTTGCAAGGAGGTAACTGCTGCAAGGGCAGAGGCCAAAGGGTGGGGGCCAGTGGATGGGCGGGGCTACATTCGATGTATAAGACACACCTAAATTTTCACCCCCTTTTAGAAGGGAAAAAGGTACGTCTTATACTCCAAAAAATACGGTAAGCAGTCAGTTCTTTCATCCACAATCAAGTCAGAGTGTGAGAAATATGACATAAACAGGGATCAGTAACAGCAAGAACTGTTCTTCATGACCCAGGTAAAGTAAGAAATGCCTGAGATGTAGCGTTGGCTGGAAGGGATACCTACAGAATCCACAGGATGAACAGAAAAGGACCAAGTAGAAATGTACCAATTATAGCCTATTGTTTTTTAAAATCTTCTATGTGCACAAGAATGTCACAATTTCCGTTTATGGATCTACCCATTCTGAGCACTTCAGTTAAGTCCCAGTCCCTGATGACTTTACGCAAACAATGTTTGTTTCTTAGCATCATATATATGTTAAGCATCTACCGTGTTTTCCCAAAAATAAGACCTCCCCTGATAATAAGCCTTCCCCGAAAATATTTAAATACATGTGCAGCCGGTCCCCACCATTTCCTCTGGTTAGGGTTAGAGAGACAGAGCTGGAAATCAGGTAAGACAGGTAGATGAGCCACGTCTTGCTCCACGGGCCCCAGAATAATGAGGTCAAGTGCTTATTTTGGGGTTCAAAAAATATAAGACAGGATCTTATTTTTGGGGAAATATGGTATGTCTAAAGGAGGAAAGCTTTTGCAGATCCCGCTTTATATGTAATGGCTTCCATCAGCAGGGTTCTGACTCATGGGAAGGTAGAAAGCGGCTTTTCCACTATCCTTTCTAATAGTGCATTTCTCCAGGGGAGCTACTGTCATTAGAATGATGTCCATAGGGGCTATCACTTGTGTTTTTACTTTGGTGTTTGGAATGAAATACAATTACAAAATTAAAATAGTGTTAATAAATAAAAGTCCAATCTTATTTAATCTTTGCATCACACAATTGCAATTCAACAATACACAAGTGGAAGTATGTGTGTGACATGCCACCAACACAGCAGACACATATATTGATGACAATTCTATACCGTGCAGATTAGTGAGAAAATTGAAGAACTGGATACGTATAATCTAACACAACATATTAATTTTAATAATGGATTTAATTCATGACTGCTCATCATATTTTTACATACATACACATATAACAGAGAGAGAGAGAGAGAGAGAGAGAGAGAGAGAGAGAGAGAAGACTTTTCTTTTATTCATCTAGCATTTTTCTAGATGAAAATAGGAGTGCATGTTCTACATTTGCTTTTAAAAGTAAAAATAAAAACTATTTTTTTTCATGAAATCTAACCTGTACTGCTAAGCAGATTGACAGAACTAGGTCAAATACTTCTCTAGTGAATCTGGCCAATTTCAGTCAATTGGCTAAAAGTGCACCTAAGACCAGCCTTTAAAAAAAATCATTTTTGGAATTCAGATCCCAACACATTATTCCTATTAGAGACAGGTAGAGAATAAAGGATGCTATGCTAGTACACTCCTTTTTAACCTCACAAATCTGACTGTTTCTAAATCTTCTATTATTTAGGCACTAGACAGTTCTACTTTGTCAATGTGTCCCTTAGGTGATACAGCAGACTACAGTAGGATGTAGATAAAATATTAAGACAGCTAATTAGCCAAGTGTATGATGAAATCAAACAAAAACAATTCTGTACTTGGGGTAATGGTCAGGCAAAGACAGCTGTACATCTTTTTAATACTGTTTTATTGATTTGTAGGTAAGGCGCAGGAAAGGTAAATCTTGCAAGATAATCACACCTGTTTTTCAAGACTTGCCCGGAAAGCCACAGGTTTGTTTAAGGCTTAAACAACAGAAAATCTGATGGTTTGGTCAACCACAGAAGCACGGACCATTAAGAACTTGTATATAAAACCATGTCTACTAACACTGGGGTCCCCAATCCCTATCGAGTCATGGCCTAATTGCAACTGGGGCAAGTGAGTGGCGGGCCGGTGCACACACATGCTCACAGCTCGACTCCTGTGAGCAGTGGGCCAGCGTGCATGCAGCTCAACTTACATAAGTTGAACTGCACATGCATGAGGTGTGCTGGCCTGCCACTTGCGTGAGCTGAGTCACATGTGCACATGCATGACAACCCGCTGCTCATGCGGCCCAGTTCCCCTCTCCCCACCCTCAGCCAGGCTGCCAATCCGCAAAGATATTAAGGGAAGAAATGTTAAATACAGCTCAAAAGAAAATTGAACTCACCAAAAAAAAAAAAAAAAATCTTGATCTATTTTCATCTGTAGATTACATCATCTTTATAAAATTGTTCAGGTTTGTTTTATCTGTAGGAGGGGTCCCTAACCCCTGGACTGCAGCTCACTACCAGGCCATGGCCTATTCACAACCAGGCCATGCAAGCGGCGGGCCGGCATGCACACATGCATGTGCAGCTCGACTCACGAGTGATGGGTTGGCATACGTGTGTATGTTATGTGCACACCAGCATGCAGCTCACACGGCCCAGTTCCTCTCCCGCCTCCCCCCCCCAAGCCGGGCCACACCAAGCCACAAAGGGAAGGAGTAAGCAGAGAGTTGCAGTACTATTGGGAAGATGGGATGAGAGACAGCTGATAATTTTTCTGTAATTTTTCTGTGGAGGAAACAGGGAAAGAGTTCATGGGGTTGATTTTGCTTGCAAATATTTGAGATGAATATCCTATAGGCTCCCATTAGACTCCCAGAGAGACAGAGTCAAGGGTGGCATCCACTGGCATAACCTTCCATAAGCTAGTAAAAACCTGACTCTTCTGAAAGACCTTGCTTGATCATTTTAGATGTTGTAGAAGAGCATGTTTGGGATAGTGGTAAAGGCATCGGGTGAGAAACTGGGGAGACTGTGAATTTTAGTCCCACCTTAAGCACAAAGCCAGCTGGTTATCTTGGGTCAGTCATTTTTCTCAGCCCTGGGAAGCATGCAAGGCAAACCACGTCTGAAATCTTGCCAAGAAAACTGCAATGAGTTGTCCAAGCAATTGCCAAGGTCAACACATTGCAGGAACACCCAACACATACGCAGTCAGGTGTGAAAGATCAAGTTCAGAATAAAAGTTTAATTTAAGTGATTTATTGTTACTCATGCCCACATATAGGAATATTCTCAATTAATGGTTAGCACTTGCTAGGAATTAGAAAAAAGTCAACAACAGTTCAGGTTTGAACTTGGCCCACTTGTGGCTACATAGAGATTCAAGGTTTATTCCTCTTTTAACTCTGCCCGAGGTTCTGTCCATCCTACACACACACACATAAACACGCATCTAGAGTCCTAATTGATGGAGAGGATAAATACATCCTATCAATAAAAATTAAGACAAGAGATTTCCTGTACTCCCTACTAAGGTAGACCAAAAATTGAATCAACTTTATTAAAAACCAAGTCCTACCATTGTGATCTCGGTCCTTGCAGGCTTAGTTTTTAGAATCATTATGATTTCACCATCAAAAGGGTTTAGTACTATATCCTTTTGGGCAGGAAGGCTTTCTATTAAAAGCTCTTCGATTAGGATTTTAAAATTCAAATACTAATAGCAAAAAGAGAGGAACGTGAAGCTGTATCCATTTTGACAAGTATTTTAATAAATCTTTACTTCTATGTTACTGTTTGGGAGTTCATTTTTCAAAAAACCTTAAATACAGACATGCTTCCAAAATGTTCCTATAAGTGATCCACTTATATCAAGCAAATTATTTCCATTAAAAAAAAGAAGCAAATAAGGAAAAGCCTTTCAAATGCTAGGAATCCAAATGCTAGGAATTGATCTAGAACTGTAATTCTCAAACCGTGACTGATGAAGTTCTACTGTGTGGATAAGATTTATTGCCAAGTTCTGGTTTGGGAAAGTGAATCTATATACTGACTAGACTTCTCTCTAGCAACTCTGCTGACCATTGATCAGGTAATTAACATCTTGCTTCCAGGAAGAGATATCTAATATTCTAGGAATTCCAATTGAATAAAAATCTTTAAAACACCCAGGAAACAAAGTTACCAAGAATATTTTTTTAAAAAAATCCACTGAAATTTCAGAATATTTTTTATGCAGAAAACTGAAAAATTTTGCTCCAACGGTAAGAAATCTATAACGTATAGGAGGATTTTATATTGGCCACAGAAACAGGGGTGGTGGGGTCCCAAATTTAGGAGCCTGGTTTAGCTCAGCAGACTAAAAAGCATAATGATTAAAACCAGCTGTCTGCAATTACTGTAAGTTCGAATCTCACCAAGCTCAAGGTTGACTCAGCCTTCCATCCTTTCTAAGGTAGGTTAAATGAGGACCCAGTTTATGGGGGCAATAAGATGACTTTGTATAAATATAAACAAAAGTATGAAGGCTATTGCTTAACACATTGTAAGCCGCCCTGAGTCTCCAGAGAAGGGCAGCATATAAATCAAATTAAAAACAACAACAACATTATTTTTCAAACACTGCAATGAAGTAATTTGATTCCATTTGTATTAGCTAATTTGCCTAAGCATGAAATTCTACAGAGTATATCAGAACCTGACAATTGTTTTAAAAAAATACACTTTTTCAGCTCAAGATTTATTTTCAATAGACAAAATCAATGATGTCTTTACCAAGATAATGTTTCAGATCTGAAAAAAAAAGATATCTAATATTAATAGATGACATCTCCTTTCTAGTAACCCAGCCATGCACTTGCATGTTGTCCAAAGCTCAACTAAATAGAGAGGATTACGGTAAGGTTTCATAACTTACTTTGTAAAAACCTTGCTCCCCCAAAATTATGGAAAGGCTTTCAAATAAATTTGATATGGTGTCCAATGATAGGATCCCCAGGGCAGAAGGCACCCAACAAACTACTGAGGAAGAGCAAGGGCTTGCAGTAGCTAGTCAAGGCATTAATGACATGCCTGGAGCAAATCCAGCAGGAATCCCAGTGTAAGAGCCAAGAGTCTCAATTGTCAGGCTTAAGCCCAAAAATGACGCAATGAAATCCAATTGAATCTAGTTTGCTTACACCTAATAGACAGAATCTTGCCAAACTAAAGCTGTAACCTTCTAACCTAACAGATATATCCTGGCAGTATGTCTACCTTGAACCTTTTCCTCCTTCTCCCATCCAGTTCAGGGCTGCACAGCCTCTTGTTTTAGGCCTCTCTCTGGAATGTGTTGTCTCGTCCCTGGGAAATGTGATGCGATTGCCAAGATCACCCCACTCCCCTCACTCTTCTTGTCGTACATTCCATCACAGCATTGCCCAAAGATACATTAGATACTAATGTGGAAATGGGAGATGACCAGGTTGAAAATCAACCTCCTTGATATCAGTGAACTACACTAGATAACCAAAAGCTATGTCCAGCTAGAGGAATTCACTATCCATTAGTCAGGATCTGATATCCAGAAAAATGAATGGATTGGCATTTATCACAAGCAAGAAACCCACCCAAGCAAAAACAGGTATATCTGGCAGTTCTGGACTCGGGGAGAGGAATAAAGTCGGTAATTTCAAATCATGAGGACCTGGTTTAAACAGCACAAGTGTCGCTTTTACTCTTGGACCTCACCAAATAAACTGCATTATAATCAGATCAACTATGTCGTGTGTAGCCATTGCTGGTCCAGTTCAGTCCTCACTTTCAAGACATATCTGGGTGTAGATTATTATGAATTGTGGCTAAGGTCAGAGTGAAATTATGCAATATCAAAAAGACAGCACCACCAAAGACATTTGATATCACCAAAATCTCTTCCATGTATGCAACTGAGGTGAGAAATAGGTTTGAACCACTGGATACTGCTGAGAAGGTACCCAACCAACTGTGGCAAGAAATTCAACTATCATTGAAACAGCAGTTGAACACATACCATACAAGAACCCTGAGAAAAACCCCAAGTGGCCCTCAGATTAAACCATCAGAATAGCCAAGCTATGAAAATAGCCAAAGCAGAAGGCAAATGGGAGGAAGCAAGGAGATTAAATGTGGATTTCCAAAGATGCCGAGCTTGGCAGCTGTAAAGCTGACAGCCAAGGTTTGAGACCCAAGCACCGCGCAACAGAATAAGCTCCCGTTCCTGCCCCAGCTCCTGCTCACCTAGCAGTTCGAAAGCAGGCAAATGCGAATAGATTCATAGGCACCACTTCTGTGGGAAGGTAACAGCATTCTGTGCACCTCTGGCATATAGCCATGCTGGCCACATGACCATGGGAAATGTCTTCGGACAATGTTGGCTCCCTCAGTCAAGAAACAGAGATGAGCACTGCTACCTAGAGTCAGATGTGACTGGACAGAGAAAACTTTACCTTTAGTACTACCGTGTTTCCCCGAAAATAAGACCCTGTCTTATATTTTTTTGAACCCTGAAATAAGCACTTGGCCTTATTGCCATGCACTCAAAAGCCCGATTGGGCTTATTATCAGGGGATGTCTTATTTTGGTATTATTATTATTATTAAACAGGGTATTATTTTAAAAAAAGAGCTTAAAATCTAACTTCTTGCTACAGTATCAGAAACAAACGACTATAAGAATGTACCAGCTCACAGAGACAATGAAGCAGCCAGCAGGCAGGACAAAATTAAAATCAAACACCATCACATATGTGTCCTTTTTCAATGGAAGCCCAGACTGATCTCACAGCTGCTGTTGAAACAGCTGCCACTGTACACATCTCAGGCCTAGGATCTATTTCACCAAACATAACAGTAATTTTAGAAAATTCTTCGCCTTTCTTGCTCAGTGTCAAATGTGCAGCTTTCTTTCCTCTGCCTGAATCCACGTAGGATATGTATGAACCTAACGATGGAAAGAACAACAGGCCCTGATTTGGACAATTATGCTAATTTTGTGGCACGTTTGACTGCTTATTTCAGGAATCCTGTCAAGTAAATGATGGTCAACTGTGAGACCCATCACAGCGTTTCAGGAAAAGGCTGGAATGGAAAAGAAAATGTATGCTTTCAAATCAGTTTGGACTCCTGGTGACTGCCTGGACAATTCCTTTTCAGTTTTCTTGGCAACGTTTTCAAAAGTGTTTTGACACTTCCTTTTTTATAGGGCAGAGAAAAAGTGACTGGCCAAAAGTCCCTCAAATGGCTTTGTCCCTAAGGCAGGGCTAGAAATCAATCTCCTGGTACCTAGTCTGATGTCGTAACATGTACACCACATTTTTGCCTTGGGGGTGGGAACAGTGGTGGGTTGCTCCCAATTTGCCCCGGTAGTGGCGGCGGCAGGAGGCTCTGCCCACCCACCCAGACATCATCAAAAACACTCTGCGAATGTGCAGAAGTGCCGCACGCTACCAATAGTGAACCGGTAGTGCCGGGATTTGAATCCCACTACTGGGTGGGAAGAGAGGGTTTCATCAGTTGCAGCAGAAAACAAGTAATAGTGTCTCTTCCCTGCCATTTCTAATTCTATGCAGAGTAAGGGGTGGGGGTGGGGGGAAACAGGTAGTCCTCGACTTACAACATTTCATTTAATGACCATTTGAAGTTACAGTACCACTGAAAAAAAGGACTTATGATCATTGCAGCACCCCATGATCATGTGATCAAAATTCAGATGCTTGGCAACTGGCCAATACTTATGACACTTGTTGTGTCCCAAGGTCATGTGATCCCCTTTTGTGACCTTCTCACAAGCAAAGTCAATGGGGGAGCCATTAACAACCAGGTTACTAACTTATCAACTGCAGTGATTCACTTAACAACTTAGACAAGAAAGGTCGTAAAATGGGGCAAGACTCACTTAACAAATGTCTCTCACTTAACAACAGAAATGTTGGGCTCAATTGTGGTCTTAAGTTGAGGGACTGCTTGTACCATAGCTTCCTGCTACTCTGAATCAGGAAGAAGGAAAGATGCTTCATTGAAGAAGGAAAGAGCCCCATTGTCACGTTTGCTGAAAATAGGAAAAGCTGATTTGGGGCAAAACCATCATAACGTGCAGTCACATGACAGCAGGATGCTGTAAACAGTCATAAATTCAGGCCAGTTGCCAAGTGCCTGAAGTCATGTGACCAGGAGGGGGGGGTTACTGTTGTAATTTTGAATTGGGTTGAAAGTACCTCTAGGAAGATCTGTTGTAACTTTGAAGTGTCACTAAGCAATTGGGTTCCAAGTCAAGGATTACTTATACTCCCCAAATATGTATTTTATATCCCCTCCGTTCTGTCACGTTAATATAGTATTGTAGCAACTGGTAGCACCAATGAAAGCTTGGGGGGAGGGGCTACTTGTGTGCACCCATTTTTTTGCAGCCAGCACCTAAGGAACTGATTGGTTTTTTTCTCCTCTAATTCTATTCCGGGTGGTGTTTCATATTTTTATTTTCTTCAAATGAGCTCCCAGTGATGCATATGAATTGTAGCCTCCGTTTTCTGAAGAAGAAACCTGTGAGATCATTTTGGCTAAGAAAGGGAGTGAGAGATTGGCTCAGAATCATCCAAGGGGTATCATGGATTCCTTGTCCTAGCTCAGGGGTGTCAAACTGGAGGCCCACAGGCCAGATGCGTTGCATGCAGGCCACGCCCACTCCGGCTCCACAAAGGCAAAAAATGTCACGATACGTCACAATATGTCAGTTTGACACCCATGTCCTAGCTGAACACATTCATTAGATCACTATCCCTGTTGGTTGAACATCCAGTACTTAACACCGTTGCTTTGGTTTCAAACAAACCGCAGTACTATATCTGTTTTAGACTCAATTTAGCAACTCTTCCCTCTTACATAAAAGCAAACATATGGAGCTTGTTAAGCAATTTGCTTCTATACAATTCTTATGTGCAATTAGTCTTTGTGGAAGAGTAATTACACTAAAACATTATAATGAAAACTGGATTTTCTCAGATGTAATCAAAAGAAAATCTTTGATGAAGTGCATTCAGGTTATCCAAGACTAAATACTTACTTGGGAGAGTTCCACTGAATTCAGCAACACATATGCCAAAATAACCATGATTAAAGTATTTAACAAAAAAGTACAGCGATTTTGCCAAGAAAAATGAATCATGCTTGCTTATTAACAGTTCTAAGGCAAAAAAGTGCCACAATCTGGAGCTTCTGCTACATTTGCATTACATGATTTAAGCAACAGAAGCATTTAAGGGGCAAGATATTAAATGTACTGTACTACTGTGTGGAATAATGAACTCAGATCACAGCATCTGATAAGTATATCTGCATATACTTATGAGATGCTGTGATTTCAGTTCATTATTCCCAAATGTATGGTGAAGTGAGCAGCATTAAATGCTATATCCCAGAATTGATGTAGCATTTAATGCTATAAAAAAAAAGAAAAAGGAAAAGTCCTTTTTTCCAAAATGCTAAAAGGTGAATGCCTGCTGCATTTCACCTATCTGAATTTCAATAGCTATTGAACGTATTTACAAATTATGCTAAGCCACATTGAGACTTGGTTTAACATTTGAGAAATTTAGAGCATAGTTTGGACCAGTGCTTCTCAAGCTTTTACCCTCTATACTCTCTGCTTACCTTGTTTTATTTCTGTTTACCCCTGTGCAGATCTCATTACTGAATAACAACTTGGGATAGTAGGTGGTGCATCTTCTACACTAGCAGACACAAATTACAGTCAAGAAAATATATTGATTTTGATATTAGAATCATGAAAATACAAAAAATTCATCTTAAAAGGGGGGTGAACCTGAACCTAAACCTGTAAGAAACTAGGTGATGATGATAAAGGAGAATTATGCACATGAGCAATAGTTCATTAATAATGAGGCTGATTATTAACCCAGAGTCTGTTCATTTAAATCCATCTCTCTAAACACATAAAATCATCCCAAAGAGGCATTTCTATTTAAATATTTTTCAGATGGTTCAAATACTTAGATATGCATCACTTGATTTAGCAGCATGTTTTTATTGCAAAAAAAACCTGAAAGCGGCATAAAGAAAGAATTTAAGTGTTTAAATAAATTCCAGTGAAAATATTCCCTGGGATTGGAGAAAGCACATGATAGGATGTTGGTTTACCTCAAATGCTGTTTACTGAAAACTACTGTAGCAAATGTAAATCTCTTTCACTTTCAATCAAACTCTTTTAATTTGCAGGTGTGGCATTATGGAACAGTTTTTAAACTACACCCCAATAATTGTGTATGAAGAATGTTTTAAGATTTATAGGCCACCCAATTTCTAAACAATTGTGGGTGGTTTACAACAACAACAAAAACCCGCCATAAAAAGAATACAAGAATACAATCAACTGGAAGAGCAAAATATCAAAATAAAAGCAAAATAGATCAGCACAAAATGGAACAACACAAAATAACCCACCCACCCCAAAAGGGGGGGGGGGACAATCAAGGCCTGTTAGAGTAAGTTTTTCAATAATTTCCTGAACAATGTAAGGGTAGGAGCCACACAAATCATTGAGTGTAAATAATTACAGGTACAAAGAGAAATGTATAATTTTTGTTTGATTGAAAAATTAAAGAAATGCAAAAATATTTTCTTTCTTGCAAACATGATCAGAGTTTTAATTTTACATCACACTATTGCAATTACTATCATATATTTATTGCAACTAATAAATCAAATGAGAAAATCATCAATGGAACTGTCAAACTAATCCAATATATTACAAGCTACTAATAGTAGAGTTTAACAATTTTTCAAAAAATCACTATTTTCCAGACACAGATTTTTTCTATTTCATTGATTTAAATGAAAGAAATTATTGATAATATAATTAAAATATTTTACTGGGCTCTTTTTTTAAAAAAAAGTCATTAAAATAGTTGCCTATAATAGTTTGCTTTAAAAAGCAAATAAAGTATTACCAATTTGTTGAGAAATACACAATTAAATACAATGTAATAAAAGTTGTGCTGGAATTTTATCACTCCCCAGGTATTCTTCCATCACGGATTAAAGCTACTATAGTTGAAGTTTACTATTTTCATAATCCAGAACCATTATCTTAAAAATACTATAGTTGAAGTATACCTATTTCATAATTCACCATCATTTTATTCCTTGGATTATTTATAGTTGATTCCTGGAATGCATTGAAAGATTAATTTTCATCTAGGAGCTATGTTTACAGAATATATAAAAAGATAAACTCCAATCTTTGGGTACACTGCCATCTTGTATCTGTTACTATTTGTGAATGAAAAGCCTTAAGCGATAGTACTGATTTACAAAAAACTCACTTTGTAACCAAAGTATCTCATACCAGTTATTTCATTTTATTGCGCTTTACTTCACTGCACTGTATTGTACTACATTTATTTATTTTTACTAGTTTTATATTGCTGGGCCTACCCTATGATATCCAGATATAGAAGCTTTGCTCATGCAGTCACATATACAATGGGAGGGATATTTAATACAATGGGAGATTTTTATCTTGTTTGAGAAAAACAACATTTGCCTTTTTATTTAAGTCAATCAACCAACAATTTTGCAAAACCACATGCTACAGCCCCAAATAATATTGAGATCCAGACTGGAGAATAACTGTAGCATGCAGAAGCCATCATTTCATAGTTTGGGACATGTTAAACTATGGTTTGCTACAAAAGCATACTAAATTTCTTGTTTCCTCTCACAAGCACAGAAATCCATAATGTGTAAACCCATACTTTCTCATTTATTCAATAAAGAATGGTTAAGCAAAAATTGTTGCATGAATGCAGCTTGTGTATACTTTGCATACACATTATATTTTCCTGTCTTCTTGTTTTTAAAGTTGGAGGGCATGTGAGATACGGACAGGCCAATAGAGAAAGAAACAGGTACAGTTTAGAATGCAGTAGCCTTTTGCATTGGATCATCAGATCACAAGCCACATTGTCACTGGGTTTACACATAATGCTAAGTCATAACGTGTTTTGTTGGGCTGTGCTTTAATGTAACTGTACAAATCCACCCACTGTGTTTATAGATGGTAGTTTATGGCTTTATTAAATAAATCCTGCTTAAATAAACCATGCCTTTGTCTCTGAACCAAGGATTTGAAGTAGTATCTTCTCCTTTCAGAAATCACAAAACATTAACATGATCAGAATTCTGGAGAGGAAGTAGCATCATTTTGTTCTGTCCTTAAAAATTAGACAGCAAAGAGGCCCAGGACAATCTGACAAGGTTTATAGATTATACTAGGCCATTATACATTTCATTTTGATTTTGGCTTAGCACAGTGTGCAAATCTAGTCACTGTGATTTGTAAACAATGGTTTATGGCTTAAAATTGGACATTCATCCAAATTGTGGCTTAATTGACAAATCATAGTTAAAACGCTGAATCCAGGCATCTGCATCCAATGCTCCAAATATACCAGAATTGGCTAACGTAACTTTATAAATAATCAGTTCCATTTGGTTGAATTTCCTATATTAATTTAAAAATAAACAATTTTCATCCAGAGCTAATTGAAGTTCAGCATTTAACCCTAAACCTAATACATGTACTTTTCACATGAATTTCCCCTGTCCTCCTTATGCAAACATTGAAAATCTGAGTATCCATCTCTTTATAAAAAGCAATTCATATGAAGTGCATAAAAATTACTGAACATGCAGTTTCTTCTGAAATGGAATAATACTCCCAGAGGCGGGCCTCACGTACTGTAACAACCGGTTCACCCAGAACCAAAAATGTGAGTGTGCACAAGAGTCAGAGGATTAAAGGTAAAAATCAAGTAATAAAGAAAAAAGGATCCACATACTGTTATCAACCTCTATAGTGACGGCTAACCTTTTGGACACCAAGCGCCGGAACCCAGAAGAGAGCAGCTGGCTGGTGCGCATGCACATCTGACCAGCTGGCTGGCACACATGTGCATGACAGAAACCGGAAGAGGAGCCGTCCGCCGCACAAATGCGCATCAGCCAGCTGCTCTATTCTGGATTCCAGCACTCGGTGCTGAAAAGGTTAGCCGCCACTGTGCTAGGCTGTGGTATGGCAATTACCAATACAGCAATTTTGTGGGTTAGTTTCATGTAAGTATGTGCACGACAGAACCAGAAAGAGAGCAGCTGTCTGGCGCGCATGCATGCAACAGAACCCGGAAGAGCAGCTAGCGACAGTGTACATGCCCACAGAGAGGGCTCTGTGTGCCACCTCTGGCATGCGTGCCATAGGTTTGCCATCACAAATCTAGTATGTCAGATTAAGGAGCTTTGATGTATTATACACAATCAGGATATTAAACAAATCAATGACAAAGAAAATCTTAACAATTTGGTTTGAGTGTATCACCTGGAAACCTGGAATAAAAAAGTAAAATTCTAAACATTTTCAATTCTAAGGGATTGGGAAAAGAATTGTGCAGAATATCTAAGCAACTTTCCAACAACAAACAACCCCTTTTACTGTATACTATCTTCATTCTATGGATTGGGTGACATTTACAATGTTTTACAGTTTACATTAGGATTTAGGAACTATGATTTATTACATTGCTAATTTGATCAACAGACATTTTACCTGTGGTGATTTTTTTTTTTTGAGTTGAGGACTAAAAATGAACAGGAACTGTACCTTCATTATTAATGCAATCTAGTTTATGACAAGAACATATTACTCTTTTAAGTAAATTCACAACCCTAATCCTTTTTGCTTATTAACTATCCTGTTTTCCCCAAAATAAGACACCCCCTGATAATAAGCCCAATTGGGCTTTTGAGCGCATGGCAATAAGGCCAAGCACTTATTTCAGTTCAAAAAAAATATAAGACAGGGTCTTATTTTCGGGGGGAAACACGGTATAACAACATACAAATCACTTGCTCATAAAAAGTAGAGATTTATTTTTAGAATTGAACAATATTGAAAAGTTATTTAGGATCTATTCTGATCCAGAACTCATGACTTTATTTGTTTTTACCTGCTTGAAATTCTATAGCTTCAGCCTGGAATTAAACTAATTATTTTAAAAACTCATTTAAGGCTATGGCTATGTAAAGAAAGCATTTTTTTGTCTTTCAATGCACTTTATAGTTTCTCCTTCCTAATCCTGCTATTAGAAAACAGTGTTTGGAGTCCGAGGGCCTATCTTAAAAGTACATTCCACTGAATCCTGCTATATTTATCTGAAACACAAAGCCATGAGGCTGTTCAAAAGAAGTTGACTGAATTAACAAGAGACAAGAGTTTAGCTTTTTCCAAAGCATATCATTCTCCACAGGGTGAAATCACACACACATCCACACAAATCCCCATTCTTCCACTCTTGATACCAGCAGACTGGCTGATGCCTGTCAATGAAATTTTGCCTTTGAATGCCATCATGTGGGCATGTTGCCCATCACAAAACCGCCTGCTCCGATACTACCGAAGAGCGGATCTACAATGAACTCAGATGCTCCCCAGCCAAAATAAATGCTTTTGTTGTTGATGTTGGATTATTATTATTATTAATTTTTATATTTATTTATTTATTTATTTGCTTTCCGAATCCAATTTAGTCCACCCTGGACTAAAACAAATGTTAAGGAAACCACATTCTTCCCTCCCCTCTCTTCTTTTTCTTCAGGGAAGTTTGATCCCTCCACCCCGTAGTCCTAACTCCAGAGACTAAATTTGGGGGGGGGGGGCACGTGCCATAAGGGATGTGTATATATATGTGTGTGTGTGTGTGCGCGCGTGTATGTATGTGTGTGTATTTATATATATAGATAGATAGATAGATATAGATATAGATATATATTGATAGATAGATATGGTGATAGATAGATAAGATATATTGGTGGTAGGGAAAGAACCCTATATCTATTATATCTATATCTATAGCTTCAGGCACACACCAACCAACCCCGAGGCCAACGCGACACCCCAGCCAGCCGGGTACGCCCGTTGTTCACGGGAAGAGCGGACTTTTCCCACCGGAGGCTGAGGTGAGATAGGGCGGGGGGGGGGGGGGAGGGGGGACGGACGGACGGACGGACGGGGGACGAAGGAAGGCGATGCCACCTCACCTTTCGAAAAGCATGCGGATCATGAAGATGCAGAAGGCCAGGGGAAAGGCTAAGTAGAGGTCCTCCACCTGAGGGAAGGTGGCTTCTTCGGTGTTCTTCAGATCCGCCCAAGTGACATTGTGGGGCAGCCAAAACCTCTCGTTCCAGAACCAAGCCAGGATCCCTGCCATCTTTGCTTTGTCTGGCTCAGCTTCTCCCACTCCCACCCCCACCTTTTTTTTTTTTTTTTGCTTTCCTCCTCGCTTGCCGCCGCCGCCGCCGAAGATGCTCAGGCGCGCGCGGGTGCCGGGCGAGCTTAATGTGCCTTGAATCTGGCCGGTCAGCGCTATGGATGCTATTCTAAACCCCTCCCTTGAGCGGCAGCAGTAGCAGCAGCCGCCACCTCCAAGCTGGGCCCGCCCAGCCTCACCAGTTTGCCAAGCTTCAGCGAAGGGGCCGCCCTGCCTGTCACAAGTCCTTCAAGGAGGCGCCCCCTGATTGGCTGGCGGGATTGTCAACCAGCTGGACGCAGGCGAATCCTAACGCTCCCCTTTGCAGCTGCTTCTGCCCCCCCCCCCCCCCATTTATCCTCCCCCTCCCAAACCCCGAAGGGTGGATTCCGGGCCGGGCAGATTGCTTCCTTCGGGGTGCTGGATGTTGGGGGGGGGGGGGGGGGGGGGGGGTTTTTTTTTTTTTTTTAAAGGGGGGGGGGGGGGGGATGTCGAGATCTGATGGATGATTTGTGTTCCTTGCAACGAATCGAACTTTCTAGCTCTCTTTGCAAGGAAACCAAACAACAACAAAGCGTTGCCTGTCGATTGGGAATAGGTCGATTGGGAATCGATTTAAGAGGTCGGTGTGTGCCCATCCCTAGAATCATGTCACATTGTGGAGAAAAATAATAGGACATCAGGGAAGGCAGGAGCCCCTCTGCTTTGAGCAAAATATGGAGCATGGGTTTCCTCCCCCACCCATACTATATAAACAGGTGTGCAAGGTCTGTTGCATCTGTGCCTAAGTTGAGCTTTAGGATAGCCTACTTTCTCCTTCCCCTCCCCCCCTCAAAAAAATTAAAATAAGATTAGATCGCAGCAGCGGAAGCTTTGGCATCAAAAGTCAGATGGGTCCATGTGGGGTGTGCTCTGATTCTCATTCTGCACAGAAAACTTAACCCAAAACTACAGAGTAAGCACACTCAAAATAGTTGTGTGGGGTTTGTTTTTTTTGGGAGGGGCTGAATGAAGAAACACTTCTTTTAAAACACCTTCTAATCACCTGGAGCCTTAAAGGTAGGAAGAGAGGCCCATTGACTCAGCTACAACGCTTTTGAATAAGTTTAAGCGTCCCTGACACGGAAACAAATATATAAAACATGTTTTGTAATCTTCATGAGGCAAGAAGAGATGCACTTGTGGCAGATGCTGGGAGATCAGGACAAAGGGGAGTTTGCCGTGTGACATCAGTGCCATCATCAGTTCCTGGTTTGCTGCAGATGCTTTGTGTGTCTTGGTGAGCATTTAATTGCATGCAAACTCACCAGCTGTGTTCGCCCAACACACTAAGCACCTATAAAGAATTCATGATGGTGTCCCCTGAAGCTATTTTATTATGAGTCATTAAAAGGGCAGACACCTTCTTGAGGCTCATGATGTTATCTGAATTGGGAGCAGGCCTAGCATGCATAACTGAGACCCGACTGGGCCAGGAGGGGAGATGTGCCCAGATGGGTTTCAGGTATTGCTTCAGCCATGATTCCAGGAAGGGGTGGAAGAGTGGCAGTATTGTCTATAAGAGTCTTTGTCCTCGCAGGATCCCTGCCCCGGAAATTGTTGGGTGTGAGTCTCTCCTCTTGAGGTTGGACTCAGGGGTTCAGTCGGGTTTGTTGTTGATGTACCTGCTTCCCAGCTGCGTTACGGCAGCCCTGCCTGTGCTGCTAGAGGCAGTAGCCGGGTTGGTGGTGGAGTTCCCCAGGCTTATGGTACTGGGGGACTTCAACTTGCCATCACTTGGCGTATCCTCAGATGTGGCTCAGGAGTTCATGGCTTCCCTGACAACCATGGACCTGATCCAAGTAGTTCAGGCTCCGACTCATGGGGGGGGGGGAACACACACACTTGACCTGGTGTTCCTCTCAGGGCAGTGGAGATATGATCTGGAATTAAGGGGTATAGATGCTTCTCCCTTGTCGTGGTCAGATCATTTCCTGCTGAGGTTAGACTTCAGGGCGCTACTCTCCCATCGCAGGGAGGTGGAGCCAATTAAGTGGTTCCACCCCAGATGCCTAATGGACCCTGAAGGGTTCCAGAAGGAGCTTGGGGAGATACCTGACTCCCTTGTCAAAGTCTGGCTGAGTCCCTGGTGGCTGCCTGGAATAGGGTGGCATCTGGGGCACTGGACTGGATTGCGCCTTTGCGACCACTCCATGGCGGTGGATCCAGGAAAGCTCCCTGGTTTACCGAGGAGCTCTGGGAGATGAAGCGCCAGAAGAGACAACTAGAGTGACACTGGAGGACCAGTAACTCCGAATCTGACCGAACACTCTTAAGAACCTTTATTAGGACTTATTTAGTGGTGATACAGGCGGCAAAATGTTTGCATTTTTCCGCACTTATTGCAACCGTGCTGCAATGGTTGTAAGTGTGAAAAACGGTCATAAGTCACTTTTTTCAGTGCTGTTATAACTTTGGTCACTAAATGAACTTTTGTAAGTCGGGGACTGTCTGTATTTGGCATTCAGACAACATGGTAATCGTCAAAATCATGCTTAACATAAGTGGATAATGGGAAGTAAGGTGGCCATGAGCTTTGTGGCTTAGCATGTCATGCAGACAGACAATAATTGGCTAGCAGTGTATATGGGGTGGTAAGAAGGTGAGATGGGGGCTGCAGTCTTAAAGTTGAGTTTACCAAAATATTTGGTTAAAATCTAATAGACTATACCCAGGTCTATGATCAGTGATAAGCACATATTTGTGCTTTGAGCAAAACGATTAGCAAACAGAATCAAAACTTAGTAAAAGGTGGACCTAGAGAACATGGAAACAATGGTTGCTAAGATGAAAAAAGGCTTAGACAGAGGATAGCCCATTTGATGGAAGGTTAATTCAGCTGGCTTTAGAAAGCTATGGGCAGTAATTATTTGATCAGAATCGTGGGACTTAGAAAGCAGAGCTGATTTGTTCCTCATTGGAACCCACAGTTTTCCTTTATTCTGATCAGGGACACAAACAAAATCTTGGTTTAATGAATAAGGCATAATGTGTTTTAATTTGATGTACACCTTTTAAAATAGTGTCTACAACTGTGCACTGCTGTGACTGCCATTTTCATTTTCTGACACCCTGCCTCACCCCCATCTGCTGGCCTTTTTGATGTGTTTTGATAACACAGATGAGAGTAGCATGGCTGTCTTGTCTTTCATGATTTCCCTTCTCAAAAATGTTTGGAGGATAACTGAGTAGGGATTTGGAGACTAAAACATATGATGAATGGTTGCAGAAATTGGATAAGACTAATGTAGTGGAAAGAAGGACCAGGGGAGACACGATAGCAATGTTCTAATATTTGAGGAGCTGCCACAAAGAAGGGGGAGTCAACCTATCCTCCAAAGCACCCGAAGGCAAGACAAACAGGGGATGGAAGCTAATCAAAGATCCAACCTAGAACTAAAGAGAAATTTCCTGAGAGTGAGGATAACCAACCAGTGAAACAGCTTGCCTTCTGAAGTTTTGAGTGCTCCATCACTGGAGGCTTTTAAGAAGAGACTGGACAGCTACCTGTCTGAAATGTTATAGGGCAGTGATGAAATCCAAATTTTTTCACTACTGGTTCTGTGGGCGTGGCTTTGTGGGTGTGGTGTGGCTTGGTGGGTGTGGCAGGGGAAGGATACTGCAAAATCTCTATTCCCACCCCACTCTGGGGCCAGCCAGAAGTGGTATTTGCCAGTTCTCCAAACTACTCAAAATTTTTGCTACCGGTTCTCTGAACTGCTCAAAATAAAAAATAGAAGCTTCCAATTTCCTTTGCAATAAATGTAATTACAAATTTCAAAGTTATGTCTTACTTTATAATAAAAAAGCTCGCTTTTCTTCTATTCTCCAATTTTTTTCTCATCAAAATTACAAATCATAAATGCATTTTTTCCTTTTCATGCAAAAAAAGTCTATAAGGGGTTTTCAGTCAGTCATAAATGTAGATATTAGTTTTTTCCCCCTCTTAAATTAATTAAGAGAAATTAATTCAGCCGTCCCCACAAGTTTCATCTTTCTACCACCCATTCCTCCATTGTGGATAGAGTTGAACCTTTCCATTTTGGGTCTTGCTGCAGTTGTCATCCTTAAAACCAGAATTCTCAGATAACTTATACAAATCTCTCTAACTGGAATCTATGGAATGTTTAGGTATTTATTTATTGTGCTTTTTAGTTTGCTATCACATAGGAAAAATTAAAGAGATCTTGCAAAATATATGCATATGTCTAAATGACGTATTAGGGAAGCAATGCTTCCAGATAGATATTTATTTTTATTATATTTGCAATATAGCCTAAATTGGGGTAAATGAGATTATCATAATTTTGTTGAAATTTTTCCTAATATAGTAGTTGGATGGATTTATTACCAGAAAGTACTTACAAATTCTAAGTTCAGCTCAGAGGTGTCAAACCCGTGGGCTGCTTAGATCTGGCCTGCAGGGCCACCCTGGAAACAGTGAAGGACTTGCCCGTGGTTCCTTTGCCAGTGAAAACGGAGCTCGGGAGCCTGTTTTCTCTTGCAGAGCACTTGGGCCACTACAAGCGTCTCTGACACGAATTATATCGAGCTGACCATGCCCCCTAGCCATGCCCATCCTCCCCCAAGGTCAAACACAACCCTGATGCGGCCTGAGTTTGACACCCCTGGTTTAGATGATATAAAAAGCAAACTAGCAAAGACAATTTTTTTCTAACCAGTTGTTTTCTAACCTGTTAGTTCTTTATTCTAAGATGAAATACTTCTGTAAGGTATTTTTTTAAGCAGTGCTTCATATTCAAATGAAAAACTGAAAGTAGATGGTAGGACATTTAGTCCAGCATTGTCCTATTCAAAATACAGGAGCTATAGGGTACTCACTGAAGTTTCCAACAAAAATGTAAAACGAGTCAATTTTTTAAAAAAAAGAGTGCTAGCGATGTCTGCCCACTGCTGGAATATCTGAGTATTACTATCCATTTTGTGAACTATTATATTAGCTTGATGGACAGCCTGTGTTCATATATAATGTCAAGCCAGGTTGTTTTTAATTGATCTGTTGAATATGTCATTCTGGCCTGGTTTGCACATAAAACTAAAACTGATGTGAGTTTGTATATGCTAAGCAAAATCAGGCAAGATTGTAGCATAGCCAGTGGTGAGATTTAAATAATTTAACAACCGGTTCTCTGGCTGGGTAGGTGTGGCCGGGTGGTCATGTGATTGGGTGTGTGTCCAACTTAACGTCACTCACCACACCCAGCCCTGCCTCCCGGCCACTCACCTCAAAGGCAGAGGTGGGATTCAGCAATTCTGACCAGTTTGGACTAATCCCAAACTAATCCCACTGGCTGGCCCCTCCCCTGGCCACTTTTGGTCCGTTTTTCTGCTGGTTTTTCAGGCCATTTTCAGCCATTTTAGGGGCTTTTTGGGGGGCTGCTTTTTGGCCTGAAAAATGGCCAAAAAGCAACCTGAAAAAGGTTGAAAAACTGGCGAAAAATTGGCCAAAAAATGGGCGGAGGCGGGGCCAGCCAGTCGTCGTATTAGCTGGTTCGCTGAATGGGGCAGAATTTTAACAAGCGGTTTGCCAGAACCGGTCCAAACCGGCTGAATCCCACCTCTGAGCATAGCATTACTCTCTGTTTCAATCAGTCAGACTTTATGTCTGTTATTGGCTGAAATGCTATTAAATGTAAGATTCTTGGCATGGACTGATTTCCAGATGGACAAAGTCAGAAAAGGATGTGCACCATCATATGGCAATAGCATTTCAGAGCGCACTCTGAGCGGTTTACAGAGTCAGCATATTGTCCCCCCCAGCAATCTGGGACCTCATTTTATCCACCTCAAAAGGATGGAAGGCTGAGTCAACCTTGAGCCGGTCAGGATCGAACTCCTGGCTGTGGAAAGAGTTAGCCTGCAATTCTGCATTCTAATGACTGTGCCACCTTGGCTCCTATTGTGATGTATGGTTCAACTCATGCTTAAACTCATTCACGGTCCTGTTTCCTCCACATTTTGGGCCAGCTCCTGAAAAGATTTAGGGATGTATGAAGCGTAGAGTAAATGGAGTTAGAATCTCAAACTATTTAGCTTTACAAGAGCTGTTTCTAGTAACCGATTTACTTATTAGTCTTTAAATCTTACAGCATTGTTCTGAATTTGTACTTAGATGATTCAGTAATATCTCCTACAGTCTTGCAGTGTTGAGTTGTGGGGTAGTTAAATAAATTATTATACAACATTGGAAGGACAGATCCATATTGCTGGGTGCAGCAATGGAATTTTGATAGAAGTGATGTATCTTTTAAAAAACAAAAGGTGTAAGAGAAATTTCAAACAACTAATGAAATTCTGTAGCCGCCTTTTCTTTTTTATTTCTCTATCTACATTTGAGCTTGATTCAACATAATAACCATACAATTTTAGGGCACCAGTAGTGTCACTGCCTTCTTCCAGGAGATTTTTTACATTCCAGTTTAGCCCACAATCCCAGTATATCGTAATGATAACTCAACCAAGCACTTACTGTCCTGACCTGCTTAGCTTTCCAGCTCAGATGGAGTTGGCCAGGTGCTGCCACCTACTGATAATTATTTTCAAAAGATGTATTTCCAGCCCTGCTTTTTCTTTCTCTAATACAGGTAGTCCTTGAATTACAACAGTTCGCTTAGTTCAAAGTTACAATGGCACTGAAAAAAGTAACTTATGACAATTTTTCACACTTATGATTATTGCAGCATCCCCATGGTCACGTGATTTACATTCAGATGCTTGACAATTAACTCAAATCGATGACAGTTACAATCAGGGGTGACATGCTCCCGGTTCAGACCGGATCGCCTGATCCGGTAGCAATAGGAGCGGGTGGTTCGGAGAACCTGTAGCAAAAATCCCTGCACCCACCCTCCCGCCCAGCTGAACCGTGCGATCATCAGAGGCTTTTTAAAATTATTTTTAAAAGCATTTTTTCTACAACCACTTCGGCTGAAAAAATGCTTTTAAAAGTAAAAAATAAGCCTCTGATGATCATGTGGCTCTGCTGGGATCATCAGAGGCTTTTAAAAGCATTTTTTTCTACAACCTCTTTGGTTGTAGAAAAAAAGCCTCTGACGATCAGGCAACTCTGCTGGGATTGTCAGAGGCTTTTAAAAGCATTTTTTTACAACCTCTTCAGTTGAAGAGGTTGCAGAAAAAATAGTTTTAAAAGTAAAAAAAAAAGTTGGCCACGCCCACCCAGTCACATTAACCCCTCCCCACCAAGCCACACCCACAGAACTGGTAGTAACAAATTTTACATTTCACCACTGGTTACAGTGTCCTGGGATTATGTGACCTCCTTTTGCGATCTTCTGACAAACCAAGTCAATGGCGAAACCAGATTCACTTAACAAGTGTGTTACTAATTTAACAACTGCAGTGATTCACTTAACAAATGTGGCAAGAAAAGTCTTAAAATGGGACAAAACTCACTTAACAAATTTCTCATTTAGCAACATAAATTTTGGGCTTGGTTGTGGTCGTAAGTTGAGGACTACCTGTACACACACACACACACACACACACACACACACACACACACACACATCTCTCAATTGAATGATGCCATGCAGTTTATGATAATTGAAAGCAAAATGATAAAATGTACAACTTCAATAAAAGAATAAACATAATAAATCCACTTGATAAAAGAAAAACGATAACATCAATCTGCAGTAGATAACATCTAAAAGTTGGGAAGAAGATGATCATTTTAAGTTTGAACCTTGATGCTAACAAGGAGACCTCATTTTACTATTTCTTTATATATGTTTTAATTTTCTTCTATTTTTTAATCCTGTAGACACTGCTTTCAGAACAGTGATATAAATCTTGCAAAAGATGCAGCTGCATCAATGCTTTAAAGAAAGTAGTTTTGTTCATGTTGAGTATGTCTTTCAGATGTTTTGCACAAAACTAGGATTTATAGTGGCTCACCCAAATTAATTAAAGGTAAGGCAGAAGAAAGACTGATGGTATGTTTCAGTTTTCAGTTTATTTAATTTTGTTATTTGCTGCACGTAGAAAACAAGGAATTATATATGATGTGATATATAATTGACAATGGCTATAGCAGATTCATATTAAAAATCAGAAAGAGGGAGAAGCAAGCAGAGAGAAAGACAGGTAAGCAATATTATACTATAAGTACTGCATTTAGACAATTATTCCTACAGTACACTAAGTCATAATTTACAAATTTTAATTGTCTTGCTCACCTAAACCTTGGCTTACAAATTAAGCCTTGGTTTATAAATTATACTAGCCAGGTTCGCACAATGTTAATAAACCAGTGGTGGGATTCAGCCAGTTCTGTCCAGATTGCATAAACCGGTAGCGGCAACTGCGGGAGGCTCCGCCCACCTGCCCAGATGTAATGCACAACTACTGCACGTGCGCTCACATTTGCAAACCGGTAGGGAAGGCAAGTGAATCCCACCTCTGTAATAAACCAACTACAGTTCAACAGCATATTCTTTGAACTTAGTATCAAATTGGTGCTTTTTTTACTGAGAAGTGGAATGACTAACGGTGATTATGGAAGACCTTGTAAGCTGATGAAGCACAAAATATGATGCTTACAAGAAAAACATACTGAGAAAAACATAAATACCAATAGTGTAATAGATCAAAGAATAGAAGCAGAGCACATTTTAGATTCTCTAACTCTACTGTTCATGGCCACCTACTTGTCAAATGTACAATTACCAAATAGATAATACACTTACAGTATCTAATCTTTTAAACTGAATCTATCTGGGAACTTCATTAGAAGTTTAACGTGAAGTTTGAGAGACCCAAGTAACTTATTAAGTTACATAGTTTCTAAGTTGAGAATGATATGACCACAACTCTGATTACAAGCTTTCCTTTTTTTCCACTTTTGGAATGCTTATCCTACTGCTGGAATAATTAGCAAGAAGAGAATTAATGTTTGGATTTCCATTCATTGGGAGGAAGGGGTTATAAGAGAGTAAACAGGCACACAGTGAGAGGCATGCAATGGGAAATACACATAGAAAAAAATGTACTAGCACCAACTCTTTTACCCACTACAGTTCTGGCACTGAGCCCCAAGCAAGTTCCAAGGCAAAAATATGAAAATAATTAAACTCTTGTCAGTTACTGGCAGCAGCTATGAGCCAGATAATTAAAGTCACAGCTGAACTAGTTAAGTTGCGCTAGCACTTTTGGGGAAGTGCTGTGCTGGGAGAAAAGCAGTTCAGGAAGATATTACTTGCTCTGCAAGAGTGGTTAAAATAAAGATCAGGCAGGACAAGCTGTACTAACTTTAATGGCAAACCTATGACTAAAAGAAAGATGCTGTGAAGATAATAAATGCATGTCCTGGTTCCAAAGTTATATTTTTTCAATAACTTAGAATTGTGTCTGCAAAAGGCAGGCAGTACACAAAATCTATATTTAATGAGGAACACAGACTGATGCGGGTAGCAGGATAATTTGCAAAACTAATCTTCTACGTGTGGCCTTAAAGATAAATATTAGCATCCATTCCCTTTTTAAATATATACATTTTATTGGGATATTTATTAAGAATTTTGAATAAAAGTACAGTTAAGAGAGAAAATATATAAAGAAATGACTTCACAACAATTGTAGCAAATTTAGTAATTTTACCCTCTCTAAAGTTAAATTAGTTTACTTTATTGATTAGCCCTTGGGCCATATCAAAGTGCAGAGTTCCAAAGACAAATTATTACTAAAATCTGACAAAAACAATTTAATTGGAATGAAATACAATTTTAAATGAGATTGGAATAAAATACAATCATTTAATATATGGATAAATAAAATATGATAAAATTATATTACAGTGTCACCCTTACAATCTACCCCAATCAGTCCCATATTTGCCAATCTCAGCTGAACCATTTTGCTCAAGTACTGTGTTGTGTTAAATGTTATTTTCAGATTCTGGCTGCACATAAGGTAAATTATTTTGATACGGTGTTCCCAATGAATCATTAGTTTAGTATATAGACCGAGGTACCAGTCTCTCACCCTCTTATACAGGCAACAATAAAATAGGATGTAAACCAGGTCTGCTCCACAAATGCAGAGATGTCCATTATAGGGTATAGAATGGAATCTCCCATATCTAACCAAAAGTTACCTGTTGTCATCCATAAATAAATCCATAAAGTATCAACTTTTCGGGCCTTGTATAAGTGTTCCTTCCTAAGCATAATGATAGCAAAATGACAAATCATCCACTTAATGCTATGTTAAAAACAAGTACGTTAGGAGTGGAATTTGCTGGCATGTTGTGACACATTTTTTTGCCTTCCCATGGACAGCTGTGAAGATGAAATAATGGTTCTGTGACAAAGTCAAAGATGTGAAGAAAAACATCATCTGGTTATAAATAGCTTGAATGGTAGTTCTCTCCACACTTTAGTAGAATATTAATATATTGACAATATGTTGGCCATCGTAGCTTCTGAGTGCATGAGTCAAGTCCTCATACAGGTAGTCCTTGTGTCAGGCCTAGAAGCCATCTTTTACTTTGAATCTTCAAGCCTGCCACATTTAGTGCTGTGGGAAACTGGGAGGGGGGATTGTATGGAGTTGGGAAGATATCTAGCCATAACAACATTCTTTTCTCTGGGAGTCAAGGACATTCTGCCCTGCACCTGGAGTGGTGTGTCTGGGAGGCATCTCCAGTTGGGATGGTGCATTGATTGGGCCATGTGATGGACATGTGGGTGCTAGGCAGGGACTTGGACTTTCCTTTGGGTGCGGGAAACCTGGAAGCTTTCAGATTCGGGTTTTCCCAGATGTGCCAATATGACATCTCTAATAAAATGGAACTTTGAGAAATTTCTAACCTCGGAGTCTTCTTTCGTTGGGGCTGTTACTTGGAACCCTGACACCTTGATTTACAACCTTTCATTTAATGACCGTTCAAAGTTACAACAGCACTGAAAAAAAGTGAGTTATGATAAATTTTCACACTTAAAACGGTTGCAACATCCTAATGATCACATGATCAGAATTCAAATGCTTGGCAACTGGCTCATATTTATGAGGCTATAGTATCTCAGGGTCATGTGATTGCAACCTTTTGTCATAGAAAAGCCAGATTCATTTAACTAATTTCACAACTGTGATAAAGCTCATAAAAATGTTAACTCATTTAACAACTGTTAGCAATAGAAATTTGGGCTCAATTGTGATCGTAAGTTGAGGACTACCTGTATGTGTATTCCAGTGTGAGTGATTAGGTTGGTACAACATCGGATATCTGGCCAGGTTAATGCAACGTCCTTAATTGGGTCATTGGATCTAACAGGTCATGCAAGTCTCAAAGTCTGTCAATGGGTCCTGCAACTCTGCCAGAATGTGAGGCACAACCAGATCCACACATGAAGAATTCAATTGGCTGTTTTATTGCTCAAATCTTTACACCAGAATCTTTTCAGACTGATGGTTTGCACCTGGGTAAGTCTAGATAAGGTTCAACAGCACTGGAAGGAGAGGTCAGACTTCGTCCTCTTGTGTCCATGTAGGATTCCAGACTAATTCCCCATCTGACTCCTCCCCCTAGGTTGGCCAGTCTCTCTCCAACACAGAATAGATTAATTAGGGGCCACCAGATGCAAAAACAAGAGTCTAGAACTGTCCTATACAAATAGAGCTGTTGGAGTTCCTTTGTCATGTTTGGTTTTTAAACTCTATGGGCATTTTTTTAAAAAAAATTGATTTATATGCCGCCCTTCTCCGGAGACTCAGGGCGGCTTACAATGCGCTAAGCAATAGCCTTCATACTTTTGTATATTTATACAAAGTCAGCTTATTGCCCCCACAAACTGGGTCCTCAATTTACCTACCTTAGAAAGGATGGAAGGCTGAGTCAACCTTGAGCCTGGTGAGATTCGAACCTGCAATAATTGCAGGCAGCTGGTGTTAATAAAGGAATTGAGGGAATATTATCTGTTCACCTGCATAGCTATGGTGGTTTCTATCTCAATCAGGCTGTCATTAATTTTCATTTAATGTTTTTAAAACATTTTAAAAAAGGACAGGAAGGTGAAGCTGGCACCCAAATGGATGGGATGCTGTCAAAAGGACTGTCCCTGAGATAACTATAGCCATCACTTTCTTAGACTGACATCAAATAAATGAATCACTTGATTATCGGGGATCAAGTTATACTGAGCTAGCTGAGTCATGGGAAAATAGTCAATGAATCACAATCAATCCACATTTTAATCACATGGTTAGCTCATGGTTCATTGTATTGTGCTAAATTGAGAAAACTGGACTCCATAAAACCATGATTAAATTAACCTTGCATAAATCAGGCGATCAAAATAACGATCATACGCTTCTTTCTGTGTAGATTCAGATGCAAAATCTGAACAAAACTCATTAGGGCTGAGGGCCTAAACCAAATTATTGATTTTCTACTATATAAAATAAGAGTAGGATTGGGAAAAATACTTCATGAACCTTCTCCCTCCAGGCTCAAACTATTTATGATGAAGACTGTTTCTCTAGTCATTGGAGCAGCTAAATCTTATTCTTGTGATCTTCACAAGATCTTAACTAAAGCTGCTTTCATCCTCTTGATAGACAACTAGCACCGCATTCCATGCAACTGTCAGATAGCAATACCATGATCTTTTGCTCAGACTCCAGGAAAAAAAAAATCACGAAGCTGCAAATCAAAATCAGAATATAGAATGCACAGTGGGGTTCAGGTCACTTTGCACATAATTTGCTTAACGAATATGGTAAATTCAGCAATATTATGACAATATACTTTGAAGGGAAGGACGTCAGCCAATTTATGGTCCCAATGATTTCTCAAGCCTGAGAAATCTTGGAATTTAACCATAACATTGATGCTTCCCTCGCTCCAATTCTGCACAAGGCAAACTGAATTGAGGGATGATAACATCTGAAAGGACAAAATAAAGGACTTTAGTCTTCAGGGCACCTAATATAATACCCTCCATGAATAATAATGTCGACTTGGCATGAATTATTTGAAAGAAACTGATTTTTTGAGGCTCCCCACACAACTACGTAATTTGTGGAAAGAGGAAATGTCATTTAAAACTGGCTGAGCAATGCTAGCAGCACTCTAAATCAATACAACTGTCTTCTCTGATTTATGGTGTATGTGTCAAACTTCTGGAGCATGACTGATTACAGCTTATTTAATTACACTAGTTGATCTGTCTGGAAACAAATACACTGAATAAGCATTCTCCAACTTTATTTTCAGTAAAATTGTATACTTGATTGATTTTAAAGTCTTGACACCTCTTCTTTATGCCTGTAGAAATAAAGTCTTCTGTTTCAGACTTCCAGTTTCAGTCTGACTCTGCATACCATCCTGAAGCAAATCTCATTTTATTCAGTCAGACTTACTTCTTCAAAGAAGAATTGTTACATTAAATGTTGGTATTAAGCTGCTGGCTTACTGACTTAACATGCTTCAGAGAACAGCTGCCTTAACACAGTCCGAAGGGGGAAAAAGTTACCGCTGAAGGTTATGTAGGCCTAGTGAATTATTAAAGAATTGTTAAGTAAAATGTTGGTCCTTTAAACAGAATTGATTTGTATAAAATAAAATGTCTATCGTATGCCTACCTTTCTTATGATGTTTCTACACAGAAGATATTTCTCCTAGGAGAATGATGCAGAATGCTTAAAATAGAAAAAAAAAAGATTTACAATATTCACTACGCATAAAATAGACTGAAAAAGTTTTAAGATCATTGAAAAATTATGTTTTGTTTGATAGCCACTAGAGGGCTTTGGGAGCCATGCTAGCTCAGACCCAGGAATTAAGATGTCTACCTTGTAAGTCACCTTAAATCAGATAAATATTTGTCTTCTAGACTCAAATCCATGAGATGCTTTTGCGCGCCTTATAAATGGAAGCACAACCAACAAAACGGAAAATATCTTTTAAAAAAAAACCTCCTACTGTGACATTTGAAGAATTTTCTCCTTGCCATTTGCATTTATTTATATAAAATCTTAATTATTTTAATAAAACAGCTAACATGTCTTTATCAATCAGTGGGATTGTTTTTTTCCCCCAACTATGAATTTAAATATGTTGTATGACCATTATTAAGAGTGGACCAGCAGGCACACTTTTCACATTTTTTTAAAAAAATTGATTTATATGCCGCCCTTCTCCGGAGACTCAGGGCGGCTTACAATGCGCTAAGCAATAGCCTTCATACTTTTGTATATTTATACAAAATCAGCTTATTGCCCCCACAATCTGGGTCCTCAATTTACCTACCTTAGAAAGGATGGAAGGCTGAGTCAACCTTGAGCCTGGTGAGATTTGAACCTGCAGTAATTGCAGGCAGTTGGTGTTAATAACAAGGTGCTTTAGACCACTGTACTACCAAGGCACATTTTGCTTGGCCTGCCCATTTATGGTCTAAGACAGTGGGTCTCCAATACTGGTCTGCGGCCTGTTTGAAACTGGGCTGCGGGAGAAATGGGCAAGCGTGCACGTGTGATGCTCTACTCATGCAAGTGGTGGGTAAGTGTGTGCACACATGCAAAGCTCCAGTGGTGTGAGCAGAAGGCACTCACGCACGAAGCTCCGTTTGCGTGAATGGAGCTTCGCACGAGTGCCCTCCGCTCATGTGAGTAAAACTTCTTGTGTGAGCTCAAGCGCCCTCCATTCGTGCAAGCAGAGAGCACGCATGTGTGCTGCTCGCATAAATGGAGCTTTGTAGGTAAGCATGCGTCAGCCACTCACACACGTGCCCCCCTTCGCGGGCTGGGTCACCAAGCTGGAAAGGTTGGGGACTGCTGGTCTAAGAGAAGCCTACAGAGAAAATAAGTCAGAATGGAAAGGATGTGAAAGTGATTTTAGAAAGTATGTTGTTAAAATCTGCTCAATATGACAATAATGATTTCAAATTTAGACAGGATTTGCCATGCCCTTGACTTACAACAGTTCATTTAGTGAACTATTCAAAGTTACAATAGCATTGAAAAAAGTAACTTATGCCTTTTTTTCACACAATCATAGCAGTATCCTCATGGTCACATCGTCAAAATTTAGCTGCCTGGCAACTGATTCATATGTATGATGGTTGCATGTAATCACCTTTTTTGACCTTCTGACAAGCCAAGTCTATGTGGAAGCCAGAAGAACTTAACAACAGTGTTATTAACTTAATGACTGCAATGGTTCACTTAACAACTGTGCCAAGAAAGATCATAAAATGTGGCAAAACTCACTTAACCACTGTCTCACTTAGCAACAGAAATGTCGGGCTCAATTGCAATAAAGGACTACCTTTATTGATCATATCAATTTATAGTCACATGAACCATTTGGCTAGGTATGGGAGTGGCTTCAGGAGTTGGAGGTGGGTGGCATTGGGTCTTGCTAGTTCTCCTCTTTCTTCCAGGGTTGCTTTCAGTTGGTGTTGATAGGAAGGAAGAGATCCAGTCTGCAGCCCCTACCTTGGGGCTCAATTCTTCTCAGCTCTCCTATTTAATATCTATATGAAGCTGCTGGGTGAGATGATCTGATGGTTTAGGTAAGGTATCACCAACATGCTGATATGCCCAACTTTAAATTTTCACCTTGGGATACCTGCCATGGATGTCCTAACCCAGTGCCTGAAGGCTGTAAAGGGTACAATGCAGGGGTGAAATGTTCCCGGTTTGGACTGGCTCGGGTGAGTAGGTAGCAGAGATTGAGGCTAGTTCACTGAACCGGGAGCAATGGCTGGCTGGCCATGCCCCCGAACTGGTCCACGGCCCGCAGTCCTGCCATGCTTGTCTGCCTTCCATGCTGCCTTCCTGGCATCCCGGTGGCCAGCTTGCGAAGGCAAGCAAGCAGAAGCCCACATGGAAGGCAGGCAAGCATGGCAGGGCTGCGGGGAAAGAGCTAGCAGCTTACTCGCCCCCCACCCCCCTCAAGCAGCGGCAGGCTCTGCGGGACAACAGGACTTCTCATGGTGAGTGACGTGAATGACGTCAAACTGGCCATGCCCACCCAATCACATGACCACCAAGCCACACCACACCAAGCCATGTCCACAGAACCGGCAGCAAAAAAATTTAGATTTCACCCCTAGTACAATGACTCAACAGACAGAGCTGGATATTTGGGCTTTCTAGTGACAAGATTTTTCTCCTGCTAGTCCTGGATGGGGTGCTACTTCCCCAGATGGACTGAATGTGCAATCTGGGGTTTCTCTTGGACTTGCAGTTCCTGCTAGAGAATAGGTAAAAGAAGAGTTTTGCACCCCTTAGAGTTGTGCACCAGTTGTGTCCATTTCTGGAGCAGAGAAGCTTTGTTCATAATCAATCATGCCCTCTTGTCTGGATTACTAAAACACATTTTACATTGGGCTGACCTTGAGTATTTAGAAACTTCAACTGAGAAGAATGCAATGCTGTGGATAGTAAAGGGTGTTGAATATTTGACATTGGCTGTCATCATCTTTAAAATTCTTCATGGCTTATGATTGGGTTATCTAAGGCAGGAGTCCCCAATCTATGTGCTGCGGCCCACAACTGGGCCATGGCCTGTTGGGCACCGGGCTGCATGAATGACTGGCCAGTGTGTGTGTGTGTGTGTGTGCACACCCCACACACTCGAGTCACATAGGTGCTACAGTCGCCATAAGCATCATGGGGCCACTCACAGCCCCATTTGCATGTGTACATGTAAAGGCACCTACCGCTTTCCCCCTCTGGGCCGCCAACCCAGAAGGGTTGGTGAACTCTAACCTAAGGGACCCTTCTAAGAGGTTGGGAATATTATGGGTCCTTTCAGCCAAGGAAAGTTGGCTACTACGAACCTGGAGATGTATTTTCTCTACCATAATTACTGCCCTCCAGAACAGTCTTCCTTCAGAGATCAGAATGATAATCACAGTGTTGGCCTTTCTTAAGATGGTGAAAATTTGATTGTGTGCCTGGGCCTGGGGATCTGAGTGTGTTAAGGACCCCATTTCTTGGCTGAACAGATGGTTCTCTACTTATGTTTGTTTAAAAATGGTACAACGGCATCAGAAAGGGTGATTTATATCCTGTAAAGCACTTCTAGGCATCACAAGACATTGCCTCAGGCATATATGCGAGGCCTGGTGCAGGACATGCATTGTTGTCTCTTCATTCAGGGGCTGAAAATCTTGCTTGAATTGCAGCAGGGAGTATTTTTAGCTCCTGGGTTGCCTGCATTCCTGAGACATCCTGCTCAACGTATCTGGGGCTCCATCTTCTTAATGACCTTCAAGATTGCTTAACAACTGTAAGTAGGAGTGCCAGAATTGTGGTCATTGAGCAAAGCAGTCATGTGACATCTTGCTTTTCTGCTCAACAATTGAGATTCCAATTCCAATTATAGCTGTAAGTTGAGGACTACCTATATTAAGCATCCATGGAAATAGTTCTACTCGGTGACCATATATATTTTGTGTTGTTTTTAATTTGTTTTTATGTTTTATGATGTATATTGCCCAGACTGACTTGATGACATGGGTGCCTATAAAGATCAATAAAAAGATGTGGCTAGCTTACTTATTATGGTGAAGGATTCTGCAGATATCCCTTACAAAAATACCATGTGAAAGATATGGATCAATTTTTACCTTCAGAGAAAGGACCAATAGTAGTATGTCTTAGTCTCCTTGAGAAGAAATGTCCATTTGAGGAGATTCTAATTCCATTTGGCCATCCCATTTCTGCTCTGATAGGAAGATTCAGAACTAGACACTTGCCTGAGGTTCTTTGTTTCCTTTTTTCACTTGCTTCTTCACTGGAAGTTCCTATGTCCATATATACCAAAGGACAATCCTGATATCTGTTGAATTGTTTGGTGGATACCCAAGGCCAGATTATCTTATTTCTAGTGTCTTCACTGTTTTCAAGTCTATCTGCTCTTTTTCTTCTACACTTTTAGGTCCTCACAGCTCAGGTGATCAATATAGGGTGGACTATTCTTTGTGGTTTGAATCCCTTGTGCCACATAACAGAGTAAGCTCCTGTTACTTGTCCCAGCTTCTGCCAACCTAGCAGTTCGAAAGCACATAAAAAATGCAAGTAGAAAAATAGGGACCACTTTGGCGAGAAGGTAACAGTGCTCTGTGTGCCTTCAGCATTTAGTCATGCTGGTCACATGACCACGGAGACATCTTCAAACTGCACTGGCTCTTTGGCTTAGAAACAGAGATGAGCACTGCCCCTAGAGCCGGAAATGGCTAGCACGCATCTGCAGGGGAACCTATTCTTTGTGGGGGAGTATGCATTCCTATTTTAATCGGAACAAGTCTTATTGTGATTCCCAGTCTTGATGCAAAGGCTTTTCTTTTTTGACATTGCTCAATCTAAAAATTGTAGAGATCTCAGTGTTTCTGATACTTTTCCAATATCTGCTTCTTTCTATTAAAATATCATGATGGACAGAAGAACCTGAGAATTTTTACTAGAGATCTGCATTGATCTTTCCCCAAAAGCTTTTTAAATCATTTGAAATTAGGCCGAGGAACAATTGTTTTCCATCCCTCTGATTTGGAGCCTCTAATGCAACTGGACATCTACTGTCCCTATCTTCAAAAATGGACCATTGGCAAGGATTTCACCTGCAAGAATGCCTCCTTCACTGTCAAACGAAACCAGTGTTGTTGTTTTTCCAGCTGAAATAAATAAGACAGTTCTTGCAAATGGACAGAAGATAACAATTATCAAATATTGCTGAAACTTGGAAAAAATATATTGAAGTTATTTCAGAAACATGGCCTAGATGCAGCTTGCTGAGATTTTACTTTGTAGTGGCAATAGTACCTACACTTATATACTGCTTCATTGTGCGTTACAGCACTCTTGAAGTGGTTTACGGACCCATTTTACTGATCTCGGAAAGATGGAGCCGGTGAGGATCAAATTCCTGGCAGCGAGCTGCATTAACCTTCAATACTGCATTCTAACCACTGTGCCATCACCACCCCAAGTAAAGACTTTCTAGCTCTAATTGAATACAGTAATATCCCCCCCTTTTTTTTCCATTTCCAGACATAATCCATTTGTTATAGGATGCTCAGTGCATGGTAGCTGAGATTTGAACATAAAATGCATTCTCTTTTCTCCTAATAGCTGTTCACATATCATTCTTTAATTGCTCGCTATTTTGCTCCATTAATTTATAAAAGGAGATTAATATATAAGCAATCAAATGAAAAGCAATCAAATAGACTCCCTTTCTTTTTGCAGTGGTTGAATCTGAAGAAGATATATCATTTGAAAAACTTATATAGCTTACTTATTTGAATATAAGCCAAGCAGCACGAAATCTTAATTCTTGACTATAGCAAATAAAGTGGGGGAAATTAGTTGCCTGACAAAATATAGGGCATGTTTTATTAGTACAAATTTCTCATAACATTGCATCAGAATCTCTTCCTTCCTTGCCAATGAAGAAGAGATACAGATTACGTAAATAAGGTACAGCAGACTAGTACGTTCAGACTTAAAAACACAATTCTGGATATATTTTCTCAGAATAAACCTGCAGAGTTCTGGGTAACTTTATAAGAGACTGGAAGCTGTTTGTGGATTTTCTACATGTTAAATACAATAACAGATGTTTAACAGAGGGATTTGAAGGTTAGTGTAACATTTGGGCTAACTTGTTGACTTTTTTTTCTTCCTATTTTTCACATACATATGATGATTAGATGTTGGGCAGATTTGCTTATTAAAGACTTCCCCATATGGAATATTTATTTATTTAATATAGTATTTCTATTAAGCAGGGATGGGAAAGTTTATAAATATTTGTAACCTGTTATGTAAGGGGAGGAGAATCTATCAGCTTTTTAAAAATTTTCTTTTCAGCATCCAGCTGGGATGGATTATGTTTAATGTCAGATTTATTTGACATTTGGGTCATTTTTTTCATACACAAAATTGCGTATAAAATTGTTGTTAGTGTTGTATTTTCTTGTTTTCTATTTTGTATTTTACTCCTGTGGATAAAACAAAATAAATTTTATAAATTATAATTTTATACATATAATTTTTTTTGCAGGTTTGAGTGCGACTTTTCAACTAACAAACATGGAAGATAATGTCAGGAATCCTAACAGATGGAACAGAAAAGTTTCCCTTCCCCTCCAAAAAAACTATGTCATTTTATTCATTTCACTGTATACTTTTAAGTTATTCAGATTTGGTTTATACCATTGGTAGGTTTTGCTCTCTGTGCTATAAGCCATCCTGTGATTTATTTGGTTTGGGCTAAATATGATGTGTAAATTCAATCAACAGTTTGTAAATGATAATTTATGGCCTTGCGTGTTGTGTGAATCTAGCCAAGGGTGGTTCCTTAAATAAGCTACAGTTAAAAAATAAAACGTGGATTACAGAAGTTCAATTTGTAAATCAGATTTTTAAAAACCACCAAACAAATCTGGTGCTGTTGGAATACAAGCAGCTGCGGTGCATCTACATAGAAACTAAACTACCAAGAAAAGAAAAATTATCAAACCCTTCAATATTGGTGTGCTTCTTCCTCCTATGAAAAGTATATAAAAAATGTAGTACGTTCGAAAAATTTCTCCTTAGACTTGACTTCCTCCCCCCATGCTTAAAGCTGACCCTGTTGTTAGCACCTAGCTTTCCTTGCACTTTGTCTCTTTTATTAGGAACAAAGATTCTATTATCATTTGTTCTCTTCTGTGTCTTTGTGTTGCTCCTGAGTCTCATGATCCCTAGGCAGTGTCCAGAGTTATTTTGACATAACCTTCAAATAAGATTTACACTGTCAAGTAATAAGCAAAGTTAAACATCTTTCCAAACCTGACTTAGGTTTCATTTTTAAATAAACGAATGAATGAAAGTAGAACTTAATTAAGGTGGACTGCCAACATCTGAACCAAAGAGAGATTTAAATCTTAGAACAAAACATTCTTCCAGCTTTCAAAGTTTAGGTGAAATGAGGATTTTTTAAATTGTTCCTTATTGATGATAATATTAACACAATAATTGCTGGGAAGGTACTGTATACTATAGAACTGTTATTCAGACTTAACACCTGATGAGAATTTTGTTCAACAGGGAAGTCTAACTTTTGATAGTCATCACTGCATGTTCCTGTAACTGGAAAAGGGGAACAAAGATTATATCCCAACTAGTTTTAAAACTATGGTTTCCAAGCACTACAGAATGGAGAATGCATATTAGCATCTGAAGGGGGAAACAGAAAATATATTTATTCATTCATACCATTAACTATGTCACCTTACAAAACAGCATAGCGCAACACAAAAGAAAGAACATCCTGTTTAAACAGAAAGCTAGTTCCTTCATGAGAATAAATCATACCTGCCAGGGTAATATGAAAAAGTAAATAGGCAAGTTGACGTTAAGCATAAGATTACACTGTTTCATTGTTTAATTGTTTAAATTAAGGCCCCAGCAATAGCGAGACAGAGAATCTGTTATTAAATAAAATTCTCCTCTGTAAAGCTTTTGCTTTTTTTGATCAAAATCTTTTTTTAAAAAAAGAAAAAAAAATCAGAACAGCTGAATTAAATTTTTCTGTACTATTTGTCTATAAATATGTTAGCCAGATTTTTGGTATGGCATTATTTATAAAAAAAATGTTTAGGATTGCACTGTAGAACTTTGTTTCAAAAATAAGATCTACGAGGAAAGCATTCTTAGAATCCAGTATGAAGTTGAGGGTGAACTTCTTGCTCTTGTCCATCATGACACCTCCTGTCTCCCATTTAGCTAAATCCAGCCATGGTAATGCATATCTATGGCTAAACTATGCAGTTAAGTACTCATGTAATCTCCAGGGTAACCCACATGCACAGACAAGCTTTTCCTGTACTCCTGGAAACAGCACGTATCTGGAATATACTATTACTGGGCTCTTTTAGTATGTAACTGGATTACAAGAACACATGTACAACCCACACCAAGTTCCTACAGAGGCAGAAAATGCTTTGGGTTGGGAATGAAATTTTGAGGTAGATAGGTACTCTCACAAAATGGCTGCCCTGAAAAATGGCTACCCTGCTGGGTATGGCTAATGACAAAATAGTCATTTATCAGAATATGAAAACATCCTTAAGATGATCTCTATCACTTAGCAGTTTTTCTGCCGGTAAATCTGATATTAGATGCTGTAGCTTTGCTCAATAGAATATCAGCTTTGTTTTCAATTTTGTTTATTACAAGAAAAAAAGAATCAGGTGGGCCAGAAAATAGATTGCAAGAATCACTATAAACCCCAAATTGTCTGGATTATTACTTGAAGAATTTTTATGAATAAAGCTAGTCTGAAGAGGATGGTCATCAGTTATGGGTATTTTGCTTCTATCAATAGTTTATTACTTTGTTCTACAAGCGTATCACAAAAAATAGGTGTTCCCCCCACAAAAAAAACCAGTTTAAAATTGTTATTGTTATGTATTGGAGATAATTGCTAATGAAGGTTTTATCTGTTGGAATGGGGAAACGCTCTCTTCTGATTGGTTGTTGGCTGATTAGTTCACTATAAAAGGAACTACCGTATGTCAGCTAGGGAGTTTTTTAAATTGCTTTTCAGGCAGAAATAAATAAAAGAGCTGCTGAGATAACTCTGGCCTCACCTCCATTCTTCACCCAGAAATTAAGTTATCACTAAATAGCAACTCCTAGTGCATCTTGCTGCTAGCTGTGCTGCTAGGAACAGCTATTTGTTTATTATTATTATTATATGCCACCCATCTCACTATCAAGCGACTCTTGATAGTACACCAATGTCTGGAAGTCATGGGTTTAAAAGTGTTAAGATTCAATTGTGTAGGACACATATACTTTCACTTAGAAAAATTATGTGATCATTATGTTAACAGTGAAGAATTGCTACTTGCATATGTTCGGAAACACGTCTGGACCATGACATGACTCATAAACTTGTCATAATGTTTGCTGCATTACAGGACATGTTGCTATGTTTTCTGCTTCTCCAACCTGTTCAGCCCTAATTATATTGGATTTCCATGCCCAAAGCCTCTCTGAAGTCCAACATACCTGGAAAATAGCACCAGGTTGGGATGTGAATAATACACGCAAAGCACTGTGAGGTAGTATAGTTGTCAAGGGATTAAACGAGTAAAAAGATAAAAGCTCACTAAAGGCCAACATTTTTCTGTTGGTACAACCCAGAGCAATGCTGGCGAATCTTTTTGGCACTGAGTGCCAAAATGGGGGTGGGGTGGGGTAGGGGCACGTGCTTGTGCCGAAGACCAGAAGAGCCCAGTGCCCTCCAGTTTTCAGCACACGCATGAACACTGGCCAGCTGGTCTTTTGGTTTCTGGTGCACATGCGCATGCAAAGACCAGGTGGCCAGTGCACATGGACACACCGGAAACTGGAAGATCATCTTCCTGATGTCCGCATGTGCACTGGGCGGCTGCTCTTCTGGTATCCGGTGCTCCCACGCACGTGAAGGCCAGCTGGCCGGCATGCCAAAACCTGAAAGAGCAACGCGACGAGAGATGACTCTGGGTGCCACTTCTGGCACGTGTGCCATATGTTCGCCATCACGGTCCTAGAGGATGATAACCCTGATCTTCAGATGAACTGTGTCCTTGGGAACTTAGGGGAAAAATGCTTGCCTTTTACGGTACTATTAATGAATTTAGTTCAAGCCAGCCATTTTAAAAGCTAAAATAGTTGAGGATAAAAAGAAACTATAGTGTTTTCTTTCAGGTGTGTTTCAAGAAAGTGGAATGCCATAGTGTTCTAGAACAGGGCTAAGCAACCTAATAACTTCCAGATATTTTTCACTGGAAGTCTAGCAATCATTTCGAATTAGCCAAGAGGCTGTACAGTACAGTTCTTCAATGTTTAGATTTTCTTGAGTTTCTCCATAAGGGAATGCATTACCTTGCAGAAAAAGAAAAAAAAGAAACTCAAAATAAAACAAGTTTTGCTCTGCCACTTTGCAAGCAAGACTTTGCTTATAAAAACAGTTTCCACAAAATTTCTTGCACACAATGCACTTTTTTTAAAATCACGATTTAAAAAAAAAATTCATAAAACACTCCGTCCGGCAGACAACTTCTGGGATAAATTGAAAACTTGTAATGCTTGAAGTACCGTAGGACCATTTGCTGCTCCTTTCTCAATATCTAATTAGATCACAAACGCTGCAAACACATCTCTTGCCAGACTTGGTTCCGGTTACCAGATACGGGCTACAAAGCTTTCGAAGGACGATTCGATAGTAGCAGAAAAAACATTTCTCCTCTCTGCCCTCCAGCGACGATCTGGAGTTTTGCAAACCCAGACTTTGGCGTCCTTTAAGAAAGTTAGCAATACCCCTCGGCGCTTTAGCTGCAGCTATTGAGCCTGAATGAAAGTTAGCAATACCATATTGCGTATTATTCCTAACGGCAGGAAAAGGTTCGTTTAACTTTTGGAGCGCATGCTGCCCTCCTTCTCCCAAAAAGATATACCCGATCGATGCCTTCTCTCTCAGATCCATCTTATCAGTAATTGACTCGGAAGTAAACCGTGCAAACGTTCCAGGGGGCGGACTCCAAAATCAAGTTGCACCGCTTGCTTCAGAGTAAAATCCTATTGAATTCACCGGGCTTTCCTTCCACTAAAATACGTTACGGAGGATCCGGTGCAATAATTTTCTCTGCCGCCGTTAAATCAACCTTGCAGAGCGCGCTCGTCGGCCGCCCTCCTTGGCGTGATTTCGCTCTGTAATCAGGCTTTCGGATCGTCATGTCGATCAGCTGCTAATTCTCATTCCGCTTGGCAACTTCTGCTTCTCCGGCGTGCAGCTTCAAGCCTCCGCCCCCTCGGTGCGCTCCCTCCCTCGCCGTGTGGCTGGCTGGCTGGCAGGAAGGATGGGAGAGAGAGAGGGAGGGAGGGAGCGAGCTGCAGATGAGGGTTAAAGGTGCTGCTGGCTGGAAGTTTGAAGAAGGTCGCCGCTTGTGAGCGAGCTCCAGCAGCATCATGGCGGAGCAGAGCGACTCGCCCGTTCATGTCCAGCAGCCTCAGCCGGCGCCGGCTGCACCGCCCCCGGCTCCTACTCCCGCACCTCAAGCCGCCGGCTGGCCCATTTGCCGGGACGCCTATGAACTGCAGGAGGTGATCGGTCAGTTGGCACAGAAGGGAGCGGCTTCTATCACTGGAGGGTGGGGTGGGGTGGGGGAGAAAAAGAGGGATGGCTGACTCAGTGGTGGGGAGAGAGGAGCAAATGCTTCGTCAGCCGGCTTTGGGGCCTACCGGCGTTTTTTGTGTTACCGAAGCCCGGCGGCTTCTCATTGCGGCGGATGCGCCCCGCCACTGCAGTATCTGCTGCAGCTGCAAACTTGATTTCCTCCTCGCCTCGCACCTTCCTCTGTTGCAACGTTCCATCTGTTTTTTTTTGGGGGGGGGG
>WNWU01000006.1:28498273-28676888 GCA_012654045.1 Ptyas mucosa | reverse complement strand
GGGGGGGGGGAGGAGGGGCGGGCGCGTTCTAGAACGCTCAGGGCCAGCTCTTTGCCTGGAGAGGGGGGGTGCGAGGCAGCGACGCCTGGGGGGGGGGGGCATCCGAGCTTCTCTCTCTCTCCTTCCCTCCCTCTCTCTCTCTCCCCCCCCTCCGCGTCCTCCCTGGCTCCTTGCTTTCTTCGCTCCCTTGGGTTTCCTCACAAGTAGTATTTTGGCTCTCGCTGTCCTGAGGGTAGATCGCCTCGAAGTTGCCATGGCACTTCTTCTCCGCTTTCTAAAAGAGAAGATCGGAAGATCCTAACTTTTCCCCCCTCCCTCCTTCCCTCCCCTCCCTCTCTTGCTGCTGTAATTACGCCCAAATGGCGAAACGTGTAAACTAATCGCTGACCTCTCCCACTCTTGTCTCTCCCCCCCCTTTTTCTTCCTATTAACATCTGTTTTCTCCAGCTGCAGAGAGTGAGTCTCGCCCGATGTACGGGTCTCCAAAAATCAAACAAACAAACCCACATTGCCGTTTTTTAGAAGACTTGTAGAATGATCTCGTGGCTGGTGCAGTCGAGGGATGGCTTCTGGGATGGCTCTTTTCCCCCCACATCTTTTCGTTTCTGGCCTTTACCCCTTTGGGGTTTCATTTGATATTTGTGTGTGTGTGGTTTTTTAAAAGTCGGGCTTTTTGGTGTGTCTGGAGACACATCCCAGTTGCCATTCTGAGCTTGTAGTTTTAATTGTGCCCAATCATTCCTCTGCTAGGCTCACATAGAGATACTATGGTAGTTTTTTACAGAGAGGCAATGTTAGTCCAAGTGCTGCATTTGTTTCTTGCTTCTCTTCTGTTTCTGAGAAAACAGAGCCCAGCTGGGGGAGGGGAATGAGGTGGATGCTCTATTGGCCTTTAGTTGGTTTTCCTGCTAGGTTATGGATAAAGAGGCCAAAAATCAGCAGGGGAAAAAAACCCCCCACCTAACTGCAATCCAGGAATTTTATTATTTTTCAAGCTGTACTCTTCAATCATCATTGGATACTCTGGCTTCCAGTTCATCTTGCAGTTGTTCTCCAGTTCTTCTTGCAGTTTCACCAACTGCTGGAACACTGAAAAGGAAATAATAACAATAAAAAAATCCTATAATGGGTTTTCCATCTGCTGCTCTGACCCAAATGTTTGAAAAGATTCAGACATTCTGTGTCTGCTCCGCTTGGGGAAGATGCAGCTGTTTTATTTTCCGCCTAGCTAAAAATGGTTAAGTTAGAAATCTCCCCCCTCCTTTTAATCAGTTTTATTTTCTCTACCGTCGATCGTTCATAGGCCTTCTTTGTTTTATGGGTGGTACAAAATATCTGAAAGGTGCTGTTTAAGTTATCTAAACTATACTGTTTTTCTGATCTGGCAGAAGTCTCTAGCAAGTTTCCAACTCGAGTTTGACATTCTGCAGGCATGCTTGTGAATTGTCCACAGCTGAAGAAAATAAAGGCAGAATGGCTTGTCCTGTCTACTACCTTAAAGAATGAGGTTGCACTCTCTTGTGGCTTACTGAAATTACTCAACTTCAGTAATCTGAATGGCTTACCCTTGGATCTATAGATTGCATTATTCTGTTTATTAGATGCTCTCAAACATTCAGAAATGAGAATGGTAAGATCAGTCATCAAGAAAGAACATTACAGGGATAATAAAAGTCACAGTAACCAACCAGATTTCACATTCTGATATGCAAATATCTGATTTGTACAATTTTTGTTTGGGGAAAAAGATGAAACTTCTGTAGGAGGAGATGAGATGTATGTCTGTGTTGCAGACTAATTAGGTAAATTGTATCTTGTGCTGAATATTTAGACTTCCAAAAACACTTCTGGAAGGAAGCAACTAGAAGGTCTGCCATCCATTATTTGACATTGATTGGAATTTGTGAGGAAACGGATAGAAACTGACTAAAAATATCTTCATGCCATTTATACGTCTGCTATTAGATTTTTATCTAGCCTTTTAAATATGCAACTCAATTGGGGGAACATCTATTCCCCTGCTTCATATTTCCCCACAACAAAAATCCCACGAGGTGGGTTGGTTTGAGACAGAGTGACTGGCCCAAAGTTACACAGCTGGCTTCCATGACAAAGGGAGGCCTAGAATTCAGAGTCTTCTGTTTTTTTAGGCCATCATCTTTACCACTATTCCAAACTGGCTCTCAAATTACCTAAATGTATTGAGTGACCTTTTATTTTACAATTCAGTCACCAGCATTTTTGTTTACAAGTTGGTTCTATTGAAGTATTATCCTACCCTTACTTAAGTACTAGTTTAGATCTATTAGATCTACTAACAGATCTACTAAAATCAAGACACCCTCTTTATGCACGCAAATAAAGCTGTTGCAGATTTTTGTAGCCCAGATGTGGCCCTAATTTATTACTTCATAATAAACCTATATATCGAAATAGCACTACTTGCATTAACCCCTCTAAAATCCTTATTATATCCTATGTTCATATCAGAGATTCTATTATCTGTAAATCTCAATCTAAATTAATTGCATAGTATATTTAGATGAGGTGTAAATTTATATTCAGACTGATAGTAGATCCAATTTTTCTAATTTAGATCATCTGCACAAATATGCATACTAATTGGTTGCTATAGTAATTGACATGTCTGTAGCAAAAGAGATTTTTGAGCAGTTGAGCATAATCCAAAATGGCCTACTGTCCATAAGTTTTTTGAACCCCACCATGTGTCCTCAACTAGGGAGCTGTAATAATATTAAGGATCAATATTTGACATGTATTAAGAAAACAACAGAATAATGCAGGACAACCAGTACAAATGTATATCTGGGAGTAAGAACCATGAGTTCAACTTGGCTTATTCCAAAATAAGATGCTAAAATGAAGGCTATGATAATGTTTGACCGTGAGAGTCAGCTACTTCAGCTGACTGCTAGTTCAGCAGATCAACGGATCAAATCTCACCGGCTCAAGGTTGACTCAGCCTTCCATCCTTCTGAGGTGGGTAAAATGAGGACCCAGATTGTTGGGGGCAATATGCTATTTAGTATACTGTCTTTGGTGTAAGCCGCCCAGAGTCCTCAGAGAGTGGGCGGCATAGAAATATGAATAATAAAATAAAATAATAAAATAATTTTTGCCCCTTGTTTCTTACAAAGAAAAGCCACCTTTAACTGCTGATCTGTATATAATTTCAGATTAGGTTCAACTTTAATTCTCTGTTTGAAACAGGGCCAGGTAAACTGCATACAGTTCTCTAAAGCAATTTGTGATATAGTTGCTGCCTCCTTCCTGGTGGCTGACCCACAGACTATCCAGAGTGCCTTCTCACCCCAGATTGGGGGCACTTTTTGCAAGGGAGCACAAACCCCAAAAGAGTTCATTGTCATCAAGATAGTTGAATCTGTTAGGAAGCGTTCGTCCTATTGTTACTGGCGATCTACTAGGTGTTTGATTTTCTTAACTTTGTATTTGCACATTTGGGGGGGGATGACAAGGATATACGTCCCAGGTTGCACTTAGGATATTCAGTTTAAGAAATTATACAAAGTTGTTCTGAATTTTCCAGGAGATAGATAGGTGGGTGATGATAATTCCTGCTTTAAAATTGATGGGAATGTCTTGGACACAAAAGGACAAGATCAATAATAATCTCATAAACATATGGTGAAAAGAGTTTGAGTTCATGTAATTGTTTTGGATTATCTTTATTATTGAACACAATTACTGTTCAGATGAACCATACTGCATTAAGCCATGGTTTACTAGCTGCAGTTTTTGCTAAAACAAACCATATTATAGCACCGTCCTTCTATTAACCATAAAATACAGAAAGTACTGAAAATATCCCAGAAGCAGAAGATAGCTAATTGGATTCACACATCTTATTAACTCAGAAAGTGGTTTGTTTAGTTTGGCTTAAATTTATTAGTTGCAAATCCTGCATTATGGCATTAGTATCCTATATGTGTGCTACTATCACTGGCTTCACACATTTTGCACAAAGCCATAGTTTATGTAATTGTAACTTGTTAAATAAATCACCAGATTGGATTCAAATTCTGCACTAAGCCAGAACCAGTCTACAGAATGTGTTAGCTCAAGCGGTGAAACAATCGCTTCCTGCAATCATATTGAGGGGCACTGCATATTGTTACCTTAATTTAAATTGTTTATATGTCTTGTGAACATTTGCAACGGGCTGGCACTGCCCATAAAGTCACTGCTTTTTAATATCAGGTTCCACGAAATGTCTTAGAAAAAAAGTAAATTAAGTTTTGCCAACCCTTGCAAAATGTTTTCCTATTTCAGTGTTGCATATCGGTTTGTAAATCCTACAGTACGGCACTCCTCAAAGGGTGTTGCTGTTTTGAGAGCTTAAGCCACTGAAGGGCAGAGAGTTAGAAGTGTAGCAATTGCAGGTTTGCTACAACCCCCTCCCCCCTCAATTTAGAGGAAAAAAATTGGCTGCTGAAAAGGCCACAGTGGAATATTGGGCTGGCAGGGGAATGGACAGGTAACCATACATTTTGTTGCTTATCGAAGTAAGAACGCCCTTGATTCCCAAATAAATTGCATGATGGTACCTTGCATGTTCGGTGGCTGAATTTATATAAATCTCTGTTATGACAGAAACCAGACATTTTGGATTTATGTTTCGAATCAAATATACTTTAAACTCAGAAGTTACGCTATTTGAATCTGGTATAGCTTTTCAAGGTTCCTCTCCTCCCCGGATAAGAAGCAGAGCCAGCATTTCGTAATCTTTTCCTGTTAATTCTTTATTGCGCCTCCACACCAATGTGAAGATTAATTGAAGTTGTACAATAGCTGTTGACTCCTTTTTCTAAATTTGGATTGGGTGTATTTTGTTCTGGTCCTGATCCTCTACACTCCCTGAATGAATCTAAAAATTAAAAAAAACCCCAAACCCTGTCAGCAGCCGCGATACGGTTAGCCTACTGAAAATATCGTTTGAGGACGGATATAGTAGTCTCCAAATATTTGCAGGGTGATCATGCAAAAAGAGGAGATGGACTTTCTTCTCTGTGGCTCCAGAGGGCACAAGCAGAACCTACGGGGCGAAACTACAAAGAAGAAAATTCAGTCGAGACGTCAGAACACATTTTCTGACTATATGACCTCTTAGCTGGTGGACCAGGCTGCTCTATAACCTTAGTGAGTTCTTCTGTGCTAGAGGACTTCAAATGGAGGCCGGATGCTCATTGTCAAAATTGCAGTAGTAGATTTTGCATTTTAAGCAGGGGGTTGGGTTTAGATGCCTCCTATTGCTGATTCTTTGATTCTGTGAAGCTTGCCAGGCTAGGATGTGAAAAGTGTCGGGAACAATGAAATTCCTCTTGTTGACCTTTTGTCCTTATCTTGCTTAATAGTACAAGTTAAATATCCTTGAGATTTCTTTCTTTTTTTCCCTTTTGTTTAGGTGGGGACAAGCTTTTCCCCTTGTGATTGTCTCTTTCCTGCAGCTTACTGAAAGAGTTTGGATGAAGTATGGCTAGTCCTTGTCTTGCAACAGTTCGTTTAGTGACCGAGGTTACAGCGGCACTGAAAAAAGAGATTTATGACTGTTTTTTTCACACTTAACAACTGTAGCAGCACTCCCATGGTCACGTGATCAGAATTCAGATACCTGGCAACTGACTCATATTTATGACGGTTGCAGTGTCCTGGGGTCATATGATGGTCCCTTTTGTGACCTCCCGACAAGCAAAGTCAATGGGGAAGCCTGGTTCACTTAACAACCCCGTTTCTAATTTAACAACTTGCAGTGACCGAGTTAGCAACTGTGGCAAGAAAGGTTATAAGATGGGGCAAAACTCACTTAATTGTCTCACTTAGCAAGAGAAACTTTGGGCTCATTTGTGGTCGTACGTCGAGGATTACCTGTATATGAAAAGCATTATGAATTAGTAAGGCCTGGATGAGCCGTTTGTGTTACCTGATTGTGTCATTGCATGCCATCACAGATTCCCGTGAAGAAAATCATTTGGAGTTGATGCGATAGACGTGCATAGCATATGAATCAAATGTACCCAATCTTTGAACGTAACACTCTGAAATGCCCACTTGCAGAACAGTTAATACTTTAAACTATTTTCGCAAAGCCTGCATTTTGCTCCTTGTTTTGTTTGTTGTCAGAGTGAGCTTACATAGGGGTTGAGATTGCAGCAATTGGATAATGTGGCTAGCTTCCTCTTCCTGACGGCTGCATCAGTAGCTGGCAAATGGTATCCTCACTAATTAAATTGTCAAAGGAAATGGGAGCCAGATTGCCCTGGCTTTGGAGAGAGAGGAGCCTATCTGTGACAAGAAGAAGGGGAACACCCTTCTTTTGTGTACTCTGCTTCCAAGCCTGGGCAGAGCTCTGTTGTTGAATAATAAGGAAGCACAATAATGCCAAATATTTATATAGCACTTGGGGGGGGGGGATTTGTGAAAAAGTTGTGTGATGTTCTCATGGTGATCCTTATACAATCTTGTCGATAGTATGTATCATTGTGATTTGATAGATGGTGCTGGGCCACAATTGAGCCTGCCTAATGAAAAGTTGTGATGTGAGTTGAAGGAGTACCTTCTTAGCTCACTGTGGAGTTTGTGACTTCTCTCCTGCCAATCTACACTTAAAAAGGCATGCAGCGTTCTGGAGAGACAGTAGCCTATCTGTGGGCTGTCTCTTCTGCTCTAGAGCAAACACTGTTGCCCTCTCTTAACCAAGATTCCTAAAATTAGCGCAGATGGAACAAACATTTCTTCTATTCTCTGTCTGCCATGGTTCAGTTGGGACTTTGTGCTTCCTCCCCAAAAGTATCTTGTACATTTATTTATTTTATAATTGTATGTGTGTTTGTATTAGAGCAGACAGAATGATTCAGAGGAGAATATATATATATATATATATATATATATATATATATATATATATATAACTTGAGAAGAAAGACAGACAGACATATACATATATATGTATTCATATATATATATAATGTTTTCCCAAAAATAAGACCCTGTCTTTTATTTTTTTGAACCCTGAAATAAGCGCTTGGCCTTATTGCCATGCGCTCAAAAGCCTGATTGGGCTTATTATCAGGGGATGTCTTATTTTGGGAGAAACAGGGTATATATATATGTATGTATGTATGTATGTATGTATATAAAATATTGAGTTCTTGGGAATCTCTATTAAAATATAAAATGCTAGGTGAGAAAGATTCCCAACATTCACTGTCAATGTAAGGAAATATCTCTGGCTGGATTTATGTATCATGGTAAGCCTTGTTTTGTTTTAACTGTAGTCACTTAAATAACTATTCAGATATCATTCTGAGAGATACATCAGAGAAACAGCAGCATGGCATGTGTAGTATGTGAACCTACTGATGATATTAGATAACTTTGAGACTATTTGAATTGATTAATAAGTTTTGAATGGAATAAACTAAACCATAGCATAGCAACAGTTAAAGCAGCTTTCTTCACTCCTCCAGATACATGATGCTGCAAATTCCAGAATTATTAGCTATTATATCCATTGACTCTGCTAGCTTGAAGTTCTGGTGATTTATTTATAGATATTCATATATTGCCCAGTTTCCAGATTTCTGGGCATTCCCAACGTAGGATTAAAATCTAAATGACTCAAAAATAGAATCCAGCCCAAACAAGAGTAAAATGGTAGTCAGTCGCCATACAATAAAGCAATACTATCAAGCAGCTAGGGGGGAAAAATCTGTTGTCAGACAACAATCTGGTAGATCAATGGAGCTTTGTGAAAGATCTATAGAGAGCTGGACGAAGCAGCCTTTGCAGGCAAGGATTTCCATAGTGGTATAATATAAGCCATAGCAGAGAAGAATTGCTTTTATTTATTTATTTAGATAATGTATATGGTCACCCAACTCCTGGCTTTTAAGTCCATGTCCTCCTGATTTCTTATAGGGGTTGAAGTCTTCCTATACATTCACATGGACTAGGCAGATTCATATAGAGCTTTCTAGTCTAAAGTATTTAGTATAGCAGGGGTGTCAAAACACAATTTCATTGAGGGCTGCATCAGGGCTGTGGTTGACCTCGGGAGGGGCGGGGTCAACTGGGTGGGTGTGACCAACTGGGAGGGTGTGGCCAGCTTGATGGCATTCACTGGGTATGGCCAACAGGGTAGGTGTGGCCATACACACCTGGGTTGGTGTGGCCAGCTTGACGCCTTTCCTCAAACTGCTGGCATGTTTCCTCTTTGTATTGGGTAGACTGGGCCGAAGCAACGTTGGCTAGCCCCTTACATTTTCCAGGGTGGCCCCACAGGCCTTGTATTTGATACCCCTGTAGTATAGGATCCAATCTAGGCTGGTCACTGGGACCAGAGGTGTAGTCTTCTGAGCTTTCAGACTTGTGCTGGAGTCCATCCTTGGGGAACTTCTCTCTAATGGAATATGTGCTTTGGTCTATTCCAGAGGTTCCCAATCGTTTTCGGTTCGCGGCTCCCATAGCAATCCGACTTGCAACTGCGCGGCTCCCATAGCAATCCGACTTGCAACTGCGCATGCGCATTAGACGTTTCAGAAATGGCGCATCAGCGTTAGACCCAGCGGGCGGAATATTTCGCGGCGCCCTTATGACGATAGCGCGGCTCCCCAGGGAGCCGCGGCGCACAGTTTGGGAACCACTGGTCTATTCTATGCATGGTATTTATGTGGTGCCTGGCTGTATGTGGTGTTTTATTTGTTGATTGGGGTGTTGATAGACATGTTGTTGGCTGTAAAAGCCACACATATAACCACACAAACACTTTGCATAGAATAGCCTAAAGCCCTGATGGTGAACCTACGGCACGCGTGACACAGGTTGCACGTGTAGCCATATTGGTGGGCACATGAGCTCTGCTCCAGCACGCACACCGATTTTCGGGCCTTCTGGGCCCACCAGAAGTAGGGAAACAGGCTATTTCCTGCCTCCAGAAAGCCTCGGGGGGTGGTGGGGAAGGCCCGTTTTTCTTTCTCCCTAGGCTCCAGAGCCTTTCTAGGAATCTGGGGAGGGTGAAAACAGCCTTCCGGTCCCAGTGGAGGCCCTCCAGAGGCCGGAAACAGCCCGTTTGCAGCCTCGGGGGGAGGCCATTTTTGCGCTCCCCAGGTTCCTAGAAAGGCTCTGGAGCTTGGGGAGAGCAAAAAAAGGGCCTTCCAGTCCCACGGGAAGTTTGCAAATGGACCGTTTCCAGCCTCCGGAGAGCCTCCGGAATGTGGTTTGGGAAAGGCTCTTTTCGCCCTCCCCAGACTCCTAGAAAGGCTCTGGAGCCTGGGGAGAGACGAAAACGGACCAACCGGGCCATCGTGTGCCAGGAGCGGGGGGAGTGGGGGGGGATTGCACGTGTATCTGCGGGGATGGGGCACATAGAATTATGGCTGTGGGCACACACGCATGACCCCCCGTACTAAACGCCCTCCCCCTCCTAGCACGTGATGGCAAAAAGGTTAGCCAACACTGGCCTAAATCATATTTTCCATTTGAGAGAAGTCCCAGAGGATGGGCTCCAGCACAAATCCGAAAGCTCAGAAGATTTCGGAAGAAGATTTCTGGTCATTGGGACCAGAAGAAACCTCTGTTTAGTATAGGATCCAACATAAAATTCTGTGAAAAGGAGAAAATGCATCATCAGTTAGTAAGAACACTCTGCTTTTCTCTCTTATATAAATAGAATCCTATCACCAGCAATTCCTGCTGCAGAATGATAACATAACCCTCTTATTGGAATTAATAGCAACCAATTCAGCACTTCGATGCTTCAAATATCAGGAGAGGGGGTGGCAGAACCAATATTTTTCCACACTATTGCTTTCCTTCCCTTATGAAAGCACTCTCCTGTTTATAGGCATCCAAATTGTTCTAGAAGAACTGACTTGAAAGCCTACATGGTCATTTATTGAGAAACAAGGTAAGAGATTGATAAGGCACCTGTGGGGTTAAATTTCCCTCTTTCATTCTCTGGATCTTTGCCCTGACTTGACTATGGTAGTTGGTGTCCCAGTATATAGAATTAATATGGCTTGATTTCTATCTCATGATTAATGCCAATATGTAATTAGTCTAATGAGATAATGTGCATCTTAATATTCAGGGGACAGATGCTTTAGAAACCTCCCGATAAGATACATACTTAGGAAGTTTGTGGAGATATGTCTTTAATGTTGGGAAGGAAGTTTACATAAAAGGCCTTTCCCAGAGATGAGAGAATAACTTCTTGTATAAATATATGCATTGAGGACATACGTTTTTGGAGACAATCTTTGAACTAGAGTTGATAGGCACCTAGGCACTAATGAAATATGTAAACAAGACATGCATGAGAATAGCAAAAGAAGGTTTTCATTGAGTTACTATCTTCCAGTCTGAAGTTTTGGGTGCTCTTGAGGGAGACAAAATGCAAGATTGTCATTTATCACCTTTTTTACATGTTTTACTGAAATTGAAAGTTGTCCAAGATTGCTCTTGTTACCTTACAATGTTCTCTTTTAATCTCAGTGGAAATCGTTTAACAGAATTTCATCAACAATTGTATCCTACTGTAATTAGCTAGGGAGATCTTCTGTTGGGATTTTCCATCCATATCATTGCTACGTTGATGCAGCCTTGCTGCAGAAGGATAGCTTGCTAATTCTGGTATAGTCATCTGGCATTAAAAGGAGATCCCTAGATAGGAATCATATAACTCCCGTGGAGTAAAAAAGTATCCCACTGAGTGCCTGTGATACTAATGGGAATAAATTGCAGTATTGCTATGAAACCTTATTTGGAAGTTCAAGGTTGTGGTACCATTATCTGATCATTAAAAATGTATCTTTGGAATGCTGTTTATATTTATTGTATGTATTAAACGTATACCCTGCCACTTTCTCTCCAGAATCAAGATGATATATAGAAATAAAAATATTAAATGATCTGAAGAATAAAAATCTCAAAATTGAGACAAATTTAAAATAGCAGCTGTTAAAACAGGACTCAGTTCAACCGAGAACCAAAAGGGTTAGTTTAACAGAAAATTTCACCATTTCCTTAAAACTTGGGAGAATGAGGACCAAAGTCACTTCTTGGGAGAAAATACTACGCAACTCAGAAGCTGAGTATCTTTCTCATGTATTGCAGGACTAAATGTCTGTCAATAAGGAGAATCAAAAGGACCATTTTTGCTGATCTACCATATTTTTTGGACTATAAGACTCACCTGACTATAAGACACACCTAAATTTAGAAGAAGAAATCAACAAAAAAAGTTTTGGCCTCAGTGCGCCCCATTTCCGGGCCTTTTCCAGCCTTTTTTGGCCCATTTTCAAGGCTTTTTCGGCATGTATTTGAGGCTTTTTTTTGCCCATTTTCAAAGTTTTTTTTCAGCCCATTTTTGAGGCATTTTTCAGTCCGTTTTTTCAAAAAAAAAAAATTGGCCAAAAAAGCCTCGAAAATGGGCCAAAAAAAAAAGCCTTGAAAATGGGGTGTGTGGAGGCAAAAAAACAGCCGGTGGGTGGGTGGGGCTTCGGCAATATTCAATCTATGAGACACAGAGACATTTTCACCCCCTTTTGGGAGACAAAAAAGTGTGTCTTATAGTCTGAAAAATACGATAAGTAACTAGATGGGTTCATATTAGGAAATGCAGTTCTTCAGATAATTAAGTTCTAAATAGTTTAGGGGTTTAAAGGTGAACCTTAAGTTGTGCCTGGTAAGTAATTGGCAAGCACAGATAGTCTTCAACTTACAACCGCAGTAGAGCCCAACATTTATGTTGCTAAGTGAGAAATTTGTTAAGTGAGTTTTGCTCCATTTTACAACTTTTCTTGCCACATTTGTTAAGTGAATCACTGCAGTTTCTTAGTTAGTAACACAGTTGTTAAGTGAATTTGGCTTCCCCATTGACTTTCCTTATCAGAAGGTTGCAAAGGTGATCAGGTGACCCTGGGACACTGCAACCGTCATAAACATGAACCAGTTGTCAAGCATTCAAATGTAAACCACATGACCATGGGGATGCTACAACAATTGTAAGTGTGAAAAATAGTCATAAATCACTTTTTCCAGTGCTGTTGTAACTTCGAATTGTCACTAAATAAACTGTTGTGGGTCGGGACTATCTGTAGCACATTTTTTAAAAAATTCAGTTCTCTTATCATCCCCCTAGTGGTCATATTTGTTCTAGTCAGCAGTCTAGTTGCTCCATTTTGTACTGACTGCAGTTAGGAGGCGCTGTTCAAGTGCACCAAGCAAAACATAGCAGCAGCCAAGAGAAGAAGGTAGGGATGATAATTGCTAAATCTAGTGTCACAGAAAGGTCCTAGTTGGCACATTAGACATGGTTGGGTAAATGCTCCTTACCATAGCCTTCACTTGCAAATCTAGTGATAACTGGGATTTCGATACTCTCAAATTGTGAACTTGCTGTTCCTGGGGAATGCTGTCCTGTCTAAAGCCAACTTCACTTCAGTCCCGGAGCCCGATTTTCTCCTTACTATCTGTTTCTCCATTTTGTTGGGATATAATCTCACCTTATTCTTTCTCATCCAGCCCATCATTGGGTTTAAACAGTATTCAGAAGTAGTGATTGTTTTATTGGAATTATATGGTCAGGATAAAAATGTAAGATATCATCAGCATATTTGATATCTGTATTGATGATGCCTCCTTCCAAAACTCCAACTGATCCCTCTTAGCAGGTTCATGTAAACATTGAACAGCATAGGACAGGGGTCACCAATTCCCAGGCTGCGACCCACTACGGGGCTGTGGCCTATTCGGAATTGGGCCGTGTGAGTGGCTTGCTGGAGCCTGTACGTGCAGCTCAAGTTCTGTGAGCAGCAGTCCAGCGGGCATGCATGCGCATTGGCCCGCCACTCACGCAAGTTGAGCTATGTGCATGTATGCCAGCCCGCTACTCACGCAAGGACTGTGTACGCTCATGTGGTCCAGTTCCATTCTACCCCTCAACTAGGCCGCCAAGCCACAAAGATTGGGGACCACTGGCATAGGGGACAGGATGGTTTACTACGAGACACCATAGGTCCCTGATTTAGGGTGTCAAACATTAATCCTCAGTACCACCTTCTTGTTATCAAACCCACGACAGAACAACCTGAGACCCAACCTTGCCACATGGCCTCCAAAATACTATCAATAGTACTGGAAACCACTGAGACATTCAGGAAAACTGGCAAGGCTTCATTCTCTCATCTAATTTCTGAAGCTAGTCATCACCAGGGAGACCAAAGCAATGTCAGTATTCTATCTTAGGCAAAACCCCAATTGAGATAGGGCAGTATAATTCATTTCACCCAACTGCATCTCGAGCTGTGAAGCCAACTCCTTCTCAATTACTTTTATCTAGGAATTGGAGCCTGGCCTCTGATTAGAAAGATCTTTCTGGTTTAGGGAGATCTTTTTCAATAAGGTTGCATAACCACTTCCTTTAAACAAATGAGAACACATTCCTCATTTAAGGAGATACTAATCGCTTTCCATAATCATGGGATTAGCCTTGGCCTAGCTGATTTAATCAGTCAAGAGTGACAAGTGTCAATCAAAGAGATGATCCTTGTCCACACCCTTGAGATGTACAAGCTGAACAATTTCATGGAGGAGGTGCTGCACAGCTAAGACCATTGCTGGTCCGTCCTTAGGTGCAGTGGAAGTAGAGAAGTGAATCCTTATTGTCATCACTTAGGACTGCAGTTGGGTCTTAAACGAGGACTTCTTTGAAACAAATTTCCTGAAAATTCCTCCATTTCTATTCCTGACCTATCTTAGTTCCCTCCGTTACTGATTAACCAAGCTGCTGACACAGTACTGCACATTGGAAGAGAGCACTTAAAAGCAATAGTGTCAGCCATCCACGTTCTATTATATGGCCATGCCTTCATCACTGACAGATGAAGCAGGAAACTCCCCAAATGCATTTGAGAAACTGTTGGGATTTACCACCTGCCTAGATTGGCCCATCTTTAAAGAGCCCTCCACTCTGGAGTTTTATAGCAGCCATCAATCTAAAACTGAGCCATTTGTCTCTCTGTGACAGCAAAGCACCTTTTTTAACTTTCAGGTCACCTAGTCCAGGTGAACAGAATACCAAACACCATCTGTTGTCGTGTTCCACTTTTGGGGCTTAATGCTAGGTAATTGGACATCGCAGGTAGGCCCAACCATAATGCAGAGAATCATAGAGATGACCTTGAGGGAAATAAGCAAGAACAATTATATAAGTAAACAGAGCTGAAACATTCCTTAAGTCCTGGGAAAACAAGATCCTGCAGTATTCAGATGTGGCTCAGGAAAAATTGGGCTCTAAGGAGAAGGGGAGGTAAATAGCAATAGCATTTAGACTTATGTACTGCTTCACAGTGCTTTACAGACCTCTCTAAGCAGTTTTACAGAGTCAGTCTATTGCCCCCAACAATCTGGGTCCTCATTTTACCGACCTCGGAAGGATGGAAGGCTGAGTCAACCTTGAGCCTGGTGAGATTCGATCTGCCAAACTGCTGGCAACCAGTGATCAGCAGAAATAGCCTGCAGTACTGCACTTTAACCACTGTGCCACCACAGCTAAAGCACCATGAGGCATGCAAGACTGCAATTATAGCCTATCTCAAAAATATATATGTATAGTTCTAAACTGTTTGTGGAGTTGGTTTCCTGATTTTCCGTACCCCAAAAGACTGACAAGTGCATTTATTGAGGCATTTTGTGCTGCAGAAGCAATACACTATGCTTTGATTATAGCACTGAAAGACTGAAATATCAGGGCGGGTCCTCATTTCTCAACTATTTTCCTCACTTTGAGAAAAGTAATGTTTGCCCCTGCTAAATGAGAAGCCATATTTGTCAAACTAAGCGGTATAGTTTCTCTGCTTTGTAGAAATGAGTGAGGTACTTCTCTATATTGGGGTGTTCCAGAAGGTGATTCATTCTAGACTGTGGCATTGACTTCGAGGCCTTGTTACATAGGTTAACATGAAGATGTGGAATAAGGATGAAAGAAAATATATTGCTAGTTACCTTACATCAAATCGTCTGATCCTATACATAGTTGCTCAGTACAATTCAGAAATCAGGATGGATCATTTAAATTACTAGTAAAAAGGTTTGATTTAAATCAATTCGATTTAAATCAGAATTTTTAAAGAGCAACTGTCATCTGTGTCCCGCAGTGGCTCCTCCTCTGACCCGCTGTTGACCCACCGACAGTCTCAATATTACAGAATATACAACCTCATGCCACAGAACTAAGCTCCATTTCATGATGAATAAACTAAATAAACTAAATTATTAACGTATCTTAAATAGAAAACTATCTTTAGATAGATTTTTTTACTCCAAAAGCATTTTATTAAAATAAATTTGATAAAAATAAAAAAATCCCATTTAAATAAATAAATAAAATCTGATTTTTTTATTTTTTAAAAAAAATATCGATTTTTATCCACCCTATTTTCTGTTCAGTTTTTTTTTTCCTGGTACAAAGAGACAAGGTGAATAGAACGTTCAAGGTTTTTAGTTTTGTACTGAAAATCTTTAGTATGACTTTCCTTTTTTCTCTGTTTTCTTGAGCATTTTCATTTCTAAGAATTGTTTTCTAGAGTTTGTAGCAGCATTTGAATTCATTTCTTGTGTTTGTTAAAATGTCTGACCTTAAATGTAGCTTTTAAAAAAAAAACATCCAAACCCCAGGCTACAAGGTATAATAGTAAATAATTTCTACTGTGCTCTAGATTGTAGTTTGTATCTACTTCTGGGAATATGTAAATACATTATTTATCTGAAAGGAAGACTTGTTTTTGCACAAATCATTTATCTTTAAAATGAGGAAATCTCAGAATGGGGCAGACAGGTTAAGTTTGGGGGTACATATGGGCAAAGCCATATGTACAACTTGAAATATCCTGCTGGAAGTCACTTCCAAACAAGGCTTCCATTGTGCAGTTTTTCTGTCATATATGTGAATTTGTAGGAGAGCCCTCCTGCAGGTTCCTACTGTTATTTCTGCTTTTTCCCCTCTCTTTCTTATCCTAAATTCATTGAGAGAAAAGTAGAACAGCTGTTCTCTGACACTGCCTTTTAACTGATATTGTATAAACTTTTCCAGGGTTTTAGGTTCACTCTGCTATAAGTTTGCAAACTGTTGGCACAAAGTAGTTAAATAATAGTGATTTCAATTGCTTGATACCCTTAGTTTTTGAAAGTAAACTTTGCTTTTCCTTTAACTAATAACAGTTTTAGAATTTTAATCTTACTAAAAAATGAGGCCTTTGAAGTTATTTCTGAAAACTACAATCTAACTTGTATATAACAAAATCATAGGAAAGATGTTTCTGTACTTTTTCAGCCATAGGCTGATTTCAGATCAACATATAAAGGGTGAATTGGTTCCTTGAGTAATACTACACTCTCTTTTTTTGACCTTGCACTGAGATCTTGGTCCTGTTGATGGTTACAATGGATAGCATTCAGTGCTGACTCAGGTGCTGCTGGTACATCAGAAATTGCATTGCTGTTGGGTTGATAATTACCCATGTCTCCTGTTAGATTTTTTCTTTTTTGTTCTGGTGAAGGGAATCTACAATATCTTTTGGGCCAACTTCTAGAAATTACCTATAGCAAAGGTATAGGACAATGCAGTATTAAGAAGAAAATTTTTATATTTGGATAAGAAGCTAGTTTAAACAATTTCAGTTTACGGTTAAAATGTCTAAAATAACAAATACAGTATTGTGTCTCGGGCTTGCCTGGGAGTTTGACAATCTATCATGAAATGTTTTTGTAGATTATGTTTTGGAAGTGAAGCTCAATAAGGTTTATTTATTCCATCATATTTAAGGAAATCCTTTTTCTTTCCTTACTGAAAACTACTTCTGAGTTTAAATAAGCACCTTTTATGTTTTCTTTTGGATTCTATTGCACTATGAACAAATATGACGTTGCTTTGCTGCAAAATTCAGTCCTCACAAATATTTTAATTTTTTTAAAAAAATGTTGGCCGGGGTGAAGGGAGAAGAACAGGTTCTGGATTGAAGTGATTTATTAGCCAGGTTAAACTTTTTAAGGATTATTTGTGTTCTTTCAGTATGTCTCTTTCTGAAAGAGTCCCTTAAAGACGAACATATTTATTGCTTCTTAGGTTTTTGATAATAAGCTTGTTAATCTTTAATGTGCTATAAGATTCAGTATTTGCTGAAGAAGAGTAATGTGGTTTCTCCTTTGGCAAATAAGGGAGTAGTTTTCCTCAGCTGTACTCCCCTCTGGTCAACTGGGATTTCAGACATACCTATTAATTAGGGCAGAAGCTTTTTGTTTTTCAATTATTGATCGCGGGGAACAAAAGAAAAGGAAAAGTTCTAAATTCAAAAAGGTAGTCCTTTGCTGCCTTGTGTTTTCAAATTCCACAAATAATGCCGAGAAAAGAAATAGGGGAAATTTCTACTGGCAGTCAGCCTGGAAGGGTGATTAAGTTAGAGGCAGGGTTGGTATTCTCTTGAGTGATAGGAAGAGTCACATCTAACATATTTTTTAAAATAAAAGATGTATTTCAGTATTTTGAGGTAGAAACAATTAAGGTTCCTGTTTACATTTAGATCAAATAACTGCTTATAGGTAAGCCCAAATTAAGTTGTCAAAGCTCCTAAAAAGGAATGATAATGCAATATAAGTGGAGTTAGTATTTAATATACTACTTCATATTTGCTAAGCCTATTTTAGTTATACAGTACTTCATTTGCACTCTATATACCAGTTTTTAATAGGTAATTAATTTGTATCTATTACTGTAGAGCAGGGCTGTCAAACTTGTGGCCCACGGGCCAGATGCATCACGCTCTGCCCACGCCCGGTTCAGCGAAGGGGGAAAAAAGTCAAAATATATCATGTGATGCCGCTGTGACAACACGAGTTTGACACTGCTGCTGTAGAGGAACAGTCAGTGTAGTCTAGTGGTTAAGGCTCAAGACTGAGATATGGAGACCATGAGTTCTAGGCCTGAAGCAAACTGAGGGACTTTGACCAATCTCTCTCAGTCCTGGGAAGGAGACAAAGGCAAACCACTTCTAAAAAACCTTGCTAAGAAAACTGCAGGGATTAGTCCAGATAGTTTTTAGGAGTAAAAAACTAATCTGAACGCATTAAAAAATTAGCAAATCTCTGTGACATAATCTCCAAAATGTATCAGATTATCTACACATCAAGTTTTAGAATACTATTATTGTTCTTCCCGGTAATGTAATTAAAAAAAAAAAACCTAACCTCAAAGTGGAAAAATCCTGTGTTGAGAAGTAGGGCAGCATGATGATAACAGAGATCCTAATTTGGAAAAGAATCCTAGGTTTTGCAATAGCAAAAACAATAAGAGCTCTGTGAAACCCTAACTCATAAAAAAAAAAATTCAAAGTTTCGAAGGACCAGCAGTGAACTTGTGGCTGGGATGGGTAATCTAATATTCTCTAGATACTTTTGCTTCAACTTTCATCATTCCCCATACAGGCCATGCAAATTAAAGTCAAAAACATCTGGAGTCTCATGTTCCCACTAATGTTAGAGCTGGCTTTCTGTACAACATAAAATATTTTGGGTATAAAAATGATGTAGACCTAAAAGCTGGAATGAATGGTAGGCTATATTAGCTGTTAAATATATAGTCTAGGACAGTTACTCACCAAGTATATGATTTGAAACATTGTGGTAAGCCTTAATCAGATTCTTAGGCTTTGCTTGAGGTTGTGCATGAACTTAGTGTTGGTGTAATCAGTAAACACTGGCTTTGCTTGATGCCTGAAACTAATTATTGAATTATGATGTGACTGAATAAAAGCTATGAAATCTGTTTAGGTAGGCTGTGCTCTGAGTTAAATGTGACCTCTGCCAACTCAGAGTACAATGTACTCTGTAAATTGCTCCAAAATCAGTCATAAAATATATTCCCAAATATTGAAGGCTATGTAATTCAGCTTTGTTGGGATGCTTTCCAGTTTTTAATTTCAAAAGATATTTGTGTGTGTGTGGTGGGCGTGGGGCAGTTCTTTATTATTCTTTTTAATATTGTTTTCATTTATAACACAACACAATATAACAAACACAACACATAATATTCCCTTTTTACAACTGTTTCGTAGTGGTCATCTTCTAATATTTACATTTCCCCCCAATTCCCTTTATGCTATTCATTTTCTTCTTGTCCCTTTCTCTCTTATTTACACTATAATTCCTAACAATCATAATATTTATTTTATACATTTTATATATTTTCCTATAAACATTTTACATTTATAGCTTCTCCTCTGTCCTTATTGTTCACTATTTCTGGTCTCCAGCCAGTTATACCATTTGTTCCATATTACATAATATTCCGTATCTTCCTTTTCTTTAAGTTCTTTTGTTAATTTGTCCGTCTCTAGGATTTTTTTTTATCAATTCTTCCTCTGTTGGTTTGTTTTTTCTTTTCCAATTTTGTGGATATGATATCCGTGTGGCCGTTATAATATGTAAAATCAAGTATTTTATTTGTTTAGTATATTTTCTAGTGAATATTCCTAATACAAATGTCTCTGGTTTCCCATCAATAGGTTGATCTGTTATTTTTTCCAGCCATTTCTTGGTTTTAGCCCAAAACTTTTTTTGCGGCTGGACAAGTCCACCAAAGATGATAATATGTTGGCAGTTCTTTATTTTGAATAGGGAAGTTTGAAAAGGTGAACAAGGGTTAAGAGGAATACAGTACAGTAGCTGAATGCTTTGTTCTGGTAATTGAGTTGCCAGAAGTTGCTATCCAAGTTTAGGAAACCTAAGATAAACAGTCCCATCTATACAAATAAGGAAAGCTTAATGCTTCAGCTGTAACACTGCTGACTGTCCTGAGTCACTAGCCGGTCATCAAATTTCTTTGTGGAACAATGAACCAGAGAGAAGCCTGCAATTGTTAAGGCAGTTGCTTTGCCTTTCATTCTGGGATGAGTCAAGAATACCTAGGCCTGCCTGGGTGAGTAGCTCTTTTTCAGATGATCCAATTGCCTGACTCATCCCTTGAATATATAAGGGGAGGCTCAACTTAGATTAGTGTTGCTTATTACAGGATAAAATGTCTTCTACGTGTATGAAAATGGGAATGGGAGCGATGTGACTGTTTCTTCTCACAATACAGGTCGTCCTTGACTACTTACAACAGTTCATTTAGTGGCCGTTCGAAGTTAACGACGGCATGGAAAATGTGATTTATGACCATTTTTCACACTTACGACCATTGCAGCATCCCCAGGGTCGCATGATTGGCATGTGGATGCTTGACAGCTTGTTCATATTTATGGGGCCACGTGAATGCCTTTTGCGACCATCTGACAAGCAAAGTCAGTGGGGAAGCCAGACTCACTTAACAGCGGTGTTACTAATTTAACAACTTCAGTTATTCACTTAACAAATGTGGCAAGAAAAGTTGTTAAAATGTGGCAAAACTCACTTAACAAATTTCTCACTTAATAACATAAATTTTGGGCTCCGATGTGGTCGTAAATTGAGGATTACCTGTACTACATGATGGAAGAAAATCTCTTGAGTGTTCAAAGTTCTTGGCTAACTTCACTTGACACATAACTAAAAATAATGGTTCAAAACAAGACTTGACAAGGAAAATGCTTTCTTATCCTGACCGCTTATTTGATTTAGTGACATTGTTTGTTAGGTTCTAACTCGCAGTTGGTAAAATGGATTGCTAAATTCGCGGTAAAGTTGATGGAAAAAAGGACAAAGTTGGTGCAGCAGAATGCGGTAGATTGTAGAAAAGACCATTTGATCTAACAATGTAATTTTAATAGTAGTTTTAACACTGATTGGGTAGATGCAGGGGTGACATTATAATATAATTTTAATCATATTTAAATGGTATTTTAAATGGTTGTATTTTATTCCAATTTCATTTTAGATCATATTTTATTCTAATTGCATTTTAATCGTGAGTTATTCCAATTTCATTTAATTTGTTTTACCAAACTTTTGTAATGATTTGTTTCTGGAACTCTGTACTTGATATGGCTAATCAATAAATAAATTCAATATTTGATTTAGTACATTTTGACTTGATAACATGTTATGTCAACAGTTGGGTATTGAATGAATAAATAAACCACAGTTCTTGTGTTAAATAAATCACATTTCTTTGAAATTATGGCTTATCAGATAAACCACAGTTAAGTGCACAACAATGGTAATCCATAATCTGTGGTTAATAAATCACATTATGGCTTTGCCTAGCTGGAATTATAGGCCTATGCAAGAGGTGAAGAGATGTCAAGAAGGTTTTTTAATTTTACATTTTGAAATCTTATTTCAGGGTATCAAGATAGAACATTTTTATAATGCTAAGAGATGGCAACACAGACTTACACAGCAGGTTCCAAATGGCTCTGAAAACTAAAATGTAAATACTTTGCTCACCCAGGCAGTGCACTTGTTAGGCAACAAATCAGGCCCGAAAATAGCATGTTGCAATATCTCCTTGGAGCATGGCAAATATTCCACTTCCACTTCATGTGTACTGTATACTTCCTGTTGGAGCAAAGACTTAACAAATATTAAGCAACAGGAAAATAATCATTGATGTAATCCATGATTAAATAGTAAATGCACAATAGCTTTCACTTCTACAGAAAAAGAATGTTCCATATCCTCAAGCTTAAGCAGGAAGAATATTTCCTACTTAATAGATAATCATAGAACATTCAGTTAAGGATGCATAAAGTTCAGTTAATCCTTAAAAAAACCTTTAGATCCAGTTTTTAAATTTCACTCTTGATTCTTGTTTAAATCATTCACAAACATGCTTTTTTAAATGAAAGAAACTTAGTAATAATTAACTATTTTGACATGTTAACGTTTACAATCTCTAAATTTATATAGTTCACAAAGTATATTTATGATACTTGTATATTGCCTTTGAACAAATGTTTGTTTTAAAAAAAAAGGGCAGTCCAAAATTTTTAAATATTAAGACTTTGTTTAGAAACCTTACATTGATGAGCACTGATGGTGTTACCTAGTTTGGTAATAAAACATCTGCAAGCAAACAACTAAGCTCAGAGTGTCTATGGAGATTCTCAGTCATTCAGGTCATGGTTGTCCCAAAGGTACTTTTTTTTCAAGAGGCAACTGGACTTTCTGGTTTTTCTTTGAAGACATTTTGCTTCTCATCCAAGAAGTTTGATGAGACCTAAAGACGCTTCTTGGATGAGAAGTGAAACATTTTCAAAGAAAAATCTGAAAGTCCAGTTCCCTCTTGAAAAAAAGCATCTTTGGGACAGGTTGATCAGATGTTTTGTTGGTCAGATGCACACCACTGATCAATAAATACAAAATTAGTGATAGAAATTTTACAGAATTAAACATACAAGGATTTGTCTTGGTGATTCCAATCGGTTTTTCTGCTTTTTTTGGGGTGTGTTCATGTTAAAAAAAAAACATAATTGGGCCACATTAATTATATTTAGGTTGTGAAGTGCAAGATAGCTTTGGCTGCTGTTTAGCTTGGCAGAGCCTGGTAATTTGGACTCCGATAAGTCAAAACCACCGTGTAAAGGCATCTCATTGTATGAGATAGCAGTGGCTTTATTTTGTTGGAAGTGGAGGAAGGCAATGACTCAGCAAAGTGAGGCAGTTAATGATATAGTGGGCTGATTTTCAAGGACCTCTGGGATGCTGGTGATAGAATCAGAAGCAGATAAATAAAAGCTGGCCCTTCCCACTGCAGTTGTTTTAGTGGAAGGTGACAATAAGAGAAGGAACTAGCAGCAGCTATACATAGGGTGTCAGGTTGTATTTTGGATCAGTAGTTGGGTCACTTGTACGGTAGGTGCTCCTGTGTCTCCATGGTGCCTCCTATTGCTTATAGAAACTATTGTGGGAAAATATTTTTTTTTCTAACCGAAAGCTTCCATTTACCGAGCCTGGATTTAACACTCACACATGATGGTGGATATTTTGTACCGAAGTATTGTATTCTTACTATGGCATACTGCTTCTCAGCAGATAGTCAGGACTTTTTATTTTCCGATTAGACATGGTCTATGAAATGTTCATGTCTTGATGGAACTATGTACATCTTCCCTCCAGAAATAGGATCTTTATCTCTCCCTTGTAATTTGTCTATTATATGCATTGCTTGCTTTTATAGCTACAGTACTTGTTTCCACAAGTTTTGGAATCACAGGTTCATAATAATTATTCAGTGATTTCCGGCTTAATCACCTGAAAACAACTAGGTAAATTGGAAATAATATAGTGGAAAAATTGTTCCATTGGTAGCTGAAAATAAATTAGGTGAAATTTGGCAGTCAGAATAAATCCCATTGAGCTATATAAGGGCCAGTGGCTTATTTTGGTGCCAGATAGTTTTGTCTGAAAAGACTAAATAGCGCAATTCAGATTGGGGAAGGCAGTTATTTTGCTACCGATACCCTCTCTGCCACTTACGATTAAGGTTTACTTCGGTAAAATAAGACATTTTTCCTATACTTTTTCAAATTTTAGTTATTTAATGATTTGGGGCAGTATCGGCTGGCCAGTGCATGTACTCATTTCCCATGTGATTGAATTGAGTAAGTCAGCACTGCCTGCCTGCTATGTCATGATGCATAGCCTTACAAATTATGGCTGAAAGCACTAAGCATAGTCTGGGAAAATACCTGGGAAAGAAACAGATGGGTTTTCAGACAGATGCAGACTGTCTCGTACAAGGAGATAGAAAGTTGAACCAGGTTAAAGAGTGGACCCGAAAGGAGCTTGGTGAGAGATAACAAAATATGGCTGCTAACCAAATGTGATTTAGGCAATTTTAGCTGGTGAAGAAACACTGGGATGGAAGGAAGACCGCTGAAGAGGATTCCTGGGTGAAGGAAGATCAACAAAGATAAAAGAGGACCAGGCTTTGAGGGCTGAGTCTTATCTTGCATAGAATTCTTGAAGGGGAATAAGATCTGAAGATCAACATTTTAATTAGCCATGAAAGATGGTCAGATATATTTATTTGAAACCTTAGATTAACTTTTGAGGGGATTTTAGTAGTATAATAGCTTATGCAGGGGGTTCGTATGTATGGCTATGTTTTACAAGCAGCATCCCACACAGTTGTCTGCACAGTAACATCGATGGCAAACACCCACGTAGAAGACCAAAGCAAAGATGGCAGGACACAATTAACACAGACATGAACATTACCTAGTTTGACCCAGTTGCTGTGTTTGCGTCAGGGTTCCAAGTAATAGCCCCATAGAAACAGAACTCCGAGACAGACAAGTTCCTCAACTGTAAAAGAACAGTTTTATTGGAGATATCATATTGGCACAAGCTGGTGAAAACCGACTCTGAAAGTTCCCACAGTTTTCACCTGATCAAAAGTGAAAGTTTCCCCCTTCCCACAAACAATCAGTCACATTGTCCAATCAAGGTGCTGGCCGGGTGTCTGGTTACTTCACCCCTCCTTCCTCCAGCCACCTGTTGGAATGTCCTTAGTTCCCACAGGAAACTATTTTCTTTTGGCTACAAAAATCCTCATGTAACTATGTTCCCCCTCCCTATCTTTTCTTCGCATTGTGGCAACCCTGAAGCCTCCAAAATGGACCCAGCTGGTTCGCTTCAGAGTTGACAGTTTGATCTCATGAAATGGCATCGGTTGATCCAAAAGCAGATTCTATTTGCAGAAAAACACTAGGATGAATAATAATAAAGTTATAGCTTATCTGCTATGTATTATATAGTTAAGGTACCCTTATTTCAGGGGGGGGGGGCACCATTATTTTGCAGGACAGGAAATAGTCAATTGTTAAATGACACAGCAGTTAAGAGTCATAAAGTAATTTACTTTTGCTACATCCCAAAATATTTCCAGCTTATACTATTTTATAATAGCTATGCCAGGAAAGGCAAACAGGCATCTGAAGACCTATTTATTTGCTATAGGAACATGCTGTTTATGGAGCTGTTTAAGTGAAATATATTGCTTAAAGCTGGGCTCTCCAAACTTGGCAACTTTAAGACTTGTGGACTTCAATTCCCAGAATTCTGGGAGTTGAAATCCACAAGTCGTAAAGTTGCCAAGGTTGGAGACCCCTGGTCTAAAGTGATCCCCCTTATTGAAATAACCTGCCTTTAACCCACAACTATAATATGGTATTTAATTTTACCATTTTACTTAAAATCCAAAAATGTCAGCTGATCAATTTTTCTTGATACTTTGGGGTAACAGATAAGAATTTGCTTTGGCAACAGAGCATCAAGTTACGCACACTGCTATATCTCACTTAACAACTGCCTTATTTAGCAACCCTTTGAAATTACAATGATGCTGAAAAAGTAACTTTGCGAACAGTCCTTGCATTCACAACCCACACAGCATCTGTATTGTCGGGAACTTTGCAACCAGCTGGTGCAGTGTCCTGAGGTCACACTGAATGCCATTTGCATGCTTCACCACTGGCCTCTGACAAGCAGAGTCAATGGAGAAGCCAGCACAAGTCACGGTCTTGCTTAACGACCCATGGTGACCCACTTAATGACCAAATGGGAATGACTTAGTGATGGAGTTGCCAGTCCCAGCTGTGGTCATTAAAAAAGAATTGCTTGTACTTACATCACATTAAGCCGTGATCTGTTTTGATGGGGGTGGACTGAACAAGCCAAATGGACATATCTTGTTAAGCCATGGAATATGGATAAAGGATGTGTTCACGTGTTGCCCCCCCCAAATAATTGTGGATTTTAATAATGAATTCTCCAAGATTTTTGTGCCAGAATCTGGAACGAAGGTTAGATACTGTTCCCCCCCTTCCCCCCCCCCCCCCCGGCTTTATCTGACTTGGCTCTTGGTTGGGCTGAGAGAATTTCTTTTCTATTGTTGTTTGTTTTGCAAATTGTGTTGCTTTAAAACTGAAAGCCGTATTCTGGACTAGTTCTACTGAATTGCTAATACTGAATTGGATTATTTAGAGAAGGCACTTATGCAGTTCTAATGAAAAAAATTTCTCCAGCTTCTCTGCTAGAAATTAAGGCCTTTAAATAATAAAGGCACGATAGCAAGAAACATAGACTCTCTAATGGGCCTTTTTATTTTTCTAACAGACTTTTTTCATTTTTTCCGTTTGATTAAATTGGAAGTACTGGACTGAAAGATGGAATTGGAAGGAATAGCACTGGAATGGACAAGATGAACATGATGAGTTTGAAACAAATGGTAGCTCTATATGTCCCAAATTGATAAAGTCATTTAGAATTTTTCTTTCTTTCTTCTTTATAAGCACAGATACTGTTTGACAGATCAGCTTTATGCGCTTTGGGAGGTGTGAATATGATGGAATCTGAACATTCAGTGCTGGTTGCCTTTCAAGATTCAAATCTTTGTGCCTTATCTGGGTAATGATAATGACTTTGGGTTTGAGAGAAGCAAAAGCAAAAGAAGTCAAATTTGACTTGAACAGCATGGAAATGTAACTTTAAATAGTGTTAGTTTCAGTTCCATATGGCAGGGCTGTGGCCCACTACTGGGCTGTTAGCCATTCAGAACTGGGCCACAGAAGTGGGAGACAATTGTGTATGCTTGCATCTCCACTTGTGGAAGCAATACGATACGATGTCACCAAACTGGTTCTCTTTGTTCGGGAGTTGGGCCCCCCCGCCCCCTCGTTATTCTTACCTTTTATTTGGCCTCGCCCCCAATCTATTCGCTGCCTCCCAAATCCCAGCTGATCAGCTAGAAGGAAAAAAACTGTTTAAACTCTTGCTGTGGAGCTTCAAAGGGCTGCTCTACAGCTGATCAGTGTTAAAAGGCAGTGTGGTGGTAGACCGGTGCCTCCAAAAACAAATGAGTAGACCGGTACAGCTCTGCAAGCAGTTAAAAGCCTGGTAGACCAGTACCTCTGGTAAATCCTAAAGAATTGTCACATGACCATCAAACCACACCCACAAAATAAGCCACGGCCCAGAACCGGTAGTAAAAAATTTTAGAACCCACCCCTGATACACTTCATTTGTACGGGTGGCCAGCGTGCGTGCACGCTGCTCAGGCAAATGGCGCTGCACGTGTGCGCTTTCTGGGCACTCATATGGAACCATCCCCTCCCTCCCTCCCAGCCAGTCTGTAAAACCAGAAAGGTTGGTGAACTCTGTCATATGTTACCTCTCACTTCTGATTAATAGCTTCAGTTTAAAAGTGCATGATATTCATCTATCTAATTCCCGTCCTTGGATCTGGACAGACACTGTGGCAGAGTACAAACTTAGAATTTGTCATCTTTGAGAAGAGCTTTTTAATTTTTTAAACGGTATTTAGTACAGTTGCAAAGTTGATTGCAGGTAGAAGATTGTAATTGTAGTCCTGGTAGAACAAACCATATATAGTGCCAAATAATGACCTGATTCATACATTGCATTACCTCATGGCGTGTTGACTTAACCATGGTGTTTCTACTACATGTTAAACCAAAACCAGACCACATCACATTAAAATTTCTCATGATGTTTGAACCCAAACTGGCAGGTACTAGACTTCAGATTGTATCAATATTGGATTATCTATGTCCTGCAGAGAACTATTTATCATTTTTCAACCTAGGATAGTGATGGCTAACCTTTTTGCCATTGCGTGCCAGGAGAGGGGGGGCGGGGGAGGGTCGTGCGCGCACATGCACACACGCAGGTGCGCGCAACCCCCCTCCCCCTCTCCTGGCACATGATGGCCTGGTAGGCCCGTTTTTCTTTCTTACCTGGCTCCAGATCCTGTCTATTTATCTGGGAAGGGCGAAAACAGCCTTTCCCACTCCCTTGGAGGCTCTACGGAGGCTGAAAGTGGGACAGGAAGTGACATTTTTTGCTGTCCCCAGCCTCCAGAACCTCTCTAGGAATCTCTAGGAGCCTCTCTAGGAGTCTTTGGAGGCCGGGGACAGCAAAAAACATCACTTCCTGTCCCACTTTCAGCCTCCGTAGGGCCTCCAAGGGAGTGGGAAAGGCTGTTTTTGCTTTTCCCAGATAAATAGACAGGATCTGGAGCTAGATATGAAAGAAAAACGGGCCTTCCCCACCCACCCCAGTCCCTCCAGAGGCAGGAAACAGCCTGTTTCCCTACTTCTGGTGGGCCCAGAAGGCCCGAAAATCAGCTGGCCGGTGGGCGCATGCCATAGGTTCGCCATCACACATGCCATAGGTTCGCCATCATGGACCTAGGACTATTAATTGTTTTAAAGCAACTTTCCTAGCCTGACCCCTTTTCTGATTTTTAAAACATCCAGCAGGGAATTACGGGAGCTATAATCCAGGACAGCTGGAGCCATCTGACTCAGTATGATATAAGTGCCACACTAAAGAAAATAATAAGCCAGAATTAGCTCTGTGAATACAACACAAAGGAAACAAAATGTTTAAAAGTTTTGATATTTATGTAGTTACTTAATAAGCACATCTAAATTATTTTAAAGTAACCAAAATATCTTTACAATCTCCAAGACATGTCACAACTTTTGAGCACCCCCAATGTTTGGAAATTGAAAGTTGAAAAAGTTGACATGCCCTAAAAGAGCGACCCTATATTGAGGGCCATTCTGACTTGGTTCTGTAACTGGAAAAAGGGGAGTTTTAACTTTAGTGGAAATACACTGTTCCAGAGGTGTACACAGCTGCTTTTAACTGAAAACATTTCCAATTCAGAATGTTTGGACAACTCTAGTGCAAATCAATATCAATTCAGAAATAAGATTGTGTCTATCACTGTAGCATTATAAAGTCTAAGTTATTTTCTCTTCAACAGTTCCAAGGGCTACAGCAAAGTTACTCTCAGAATGCTTATAAATATTACAAATATATGCTAACTCAGTATATTGCATTTATTGTGTATATAGTCAGGAAAAATGAGGCAATAAACTTCATTAATGTATTAATTTTGGCATCATAATTGCAATGCATATTAATAGCCATAATCCATTCCAATTATACCCAATTTGATTGGAATTTTATTTTTAAAATGTTTGTATGCTTCTCTTCCCTAAAATGCCTAAGGCAACCAATTAAAAATACCACTGAAATATCACTGAAGGCCCCATAGCACATAGCGCCCCGTTGGTTTTTGCTTTATAAGACTTAAAAAGTATGCATAGGCAACATATTTTCAGATCTCACCAAGAATAAAACATTTTAACTGGCTATGACTGTGACTTGTAACTTCACCGTCTTGTTTTAAATGAAATGTGTTGAACCTGTTCTTAGCTATTTATTTCTTTGGTTTGACTATTTCACCACCATTTGGAATGTAAAATCAACCCAGACATGTTTTTTCTCCATAATTTTTCCTATGCCCCTAAAAAAAAGAGAGACAGAGAGAAATTGAGCCATATGCTTTGTCAAACACAGAGTAAGTGCTTAGCTTCTCAAATGGGTTTTGGCTGTTGCAATTTCTTCTGAGATGTTGTTAGGAAGAATTAGAAATCTTTATTTATTTGTTATTGAAATGTATGTGGTTGCCTACTCCACGTACTCATGAGTGGGTGGTTAACAATTAGTTAAAAATATCTATGTATAAAGAAAATGTAAAAACGTAACACCTCACTCTCTTTATTGATTCGGACACCATAAGAACAATAAGATTTGTTTGAAAACAGATGTCCAAAAAATATATGTAACCATGTGCAACACACAAATGTTACATTGACAGCTTACCTTCTTGGGTGTGATCCATATTCCTCTTGACATTTTCTAGAATAATCTTGGAAAGGAGTAAATTGAGAAATGAGCTGATGAAGTGTGATCCTTGCTTTGATTCTTCTTTTGAGACTTCTATATATGTTTGAATCTCCACTGCTGTGCACTAAGTTATTAAGTTATTGGTAAGCATTTACCAGTCCTCTGCGCATGCCCCAAGATGGCGACGTCCCTCTGAGTTGGCGTTCTTGGGGGGGGATGGCTATGGCTTTAGGGGGGGTCTTTGGAGGGCTGATACTGATTGCTGCAGCCCTGGTCCAGCTGGAGGAACGTCTGGGCTCTTCTTTGAGGGTCTCCGGTCTTCTGAGATGCGTTCGAGGCTCGGGGAGACCGCGGATCGGCGCGAGACGCCGCGGGATGGCAAGAGTGGCCCGAAGGAGGGAGGGGCGGCGGCTAGCTCTCCTCGGTGAAGGCGGCTAGCCTGGGATGACGTTGGCGGCGCCACGGCGGTGGCAGCGATACAACCCCTTGGTTAGAACCCTCACCAACCCTAACTGCCCTGGATATGTGCTATGGGGCGGAAGGGGGGGGCGAAATGAGGACGAGGAAGCTGGCGACTACAGCAGCGATGCTGGCGGCGTGGAAATGGCAGCTGCTGGGATGAGGAGGGAGTTTGTGCGTGGGAGTGTTTGGAGAGGTTGGTGGCAGCTGCTCGCCTACTATATTGGACTTCCTGGATCGTTGTGGGGCGCTGCTAGCCCCCTTGGTTGTTTCAGAGACCTCCATGAAGATTTACGGAGGTTGGGCAAGGCGAGCAGCATGGACATAAGAAAGACCTGGGAGGGGTCGAGGAGAGCCGGACCATGACTGTGGGTTTTTTTCTCCCCTGTGACGCTTGCTGCCTCTGCTCTCCTCCTTCTTACCTCCCATCTCCCTAAAGCCTGTTAAAGCTCTACTAGGAACTAAGCCTATTGGCGAGGCCATGCTACTCGTACCTGCTCATCAATTATCTCCTGGTTTTAGGTGTCATCCTGACCTCCCTGACTTATGACTTATGGTTGTTCATGGTCTCTGTAGTTTGAACTTGTTCCGGACTCGGAGGACTGACCTGATCCCATTTTTTCCCTCTACTGAGTAGAGGGTTGTGGGATGCAAGTCTTGGCAGAATGGATCTATAGCTGCTGTCTCAACTCTGGATTTTTTGGACGATCGAGGTTGACCAGCCGCCGTGAGAGGGGGGCTGGTTCACCCCCTACCAGATCGAAACAGCGTTTTCACTCCCACCATTGCCATGAGAGGGCAATGAGGTCCCATTGGTTCCATCGAAGTTCCATCAAAGTCCGGCATCACGTTCCTTTGGACTGTTATAACATCAAAATTGCCCCTTCTTTATTGGCCATGGGCCATCACCCCCCTTGATGTCAGATGTATTTGGTGACTGAATTTTATGCTTTGTGAGATTCCCCCCTCTCGCAGATCTGGCCCTGTTCGTTATCGAGGGCCTATCTTGATGAAGGGTTTTGGAACCCCAAGAGATGGCATGTGGCAAAGAGGAGCTTGAGGGGATTTTAAAGTGGGTTTTTAACAAAAATTTTAAGGGGTTCAGGAGGGACTAGGGTGGGTTTGGGGGAAAATCCACCGGGCTCAAGACCAGGCCCTGTAAAGCGCTGCGACATTAAAGACACAGAATCGGAGGTCAGGGGGGGTCAGAGTTCAACTTAGGGAGGGTTGCCATATTAGTACAGTTAGTGGGAGGAGCAGATATGGCGGAAGCAGGGGACCATATCATGTTCGGGGAGTGCGCACTCGCTACCTTAGAGCAATTGCGCGCTCCGGTCCCCAATGCTTCTCTCGTTCCCAAGGCTGTCCAGATTCCCAGGGCCAGAGCTTTTGGCTGATGTTGTGCAATGCCAGGTCCGCTGTTAATAAAGCCCCCCTCATCCACAATCTTATTCAGGAGGGGGGAGCGGACCTGATGGGCATTACGGAGACCTGGAGGGGGAGTTCCCCTCGTAGATATGTGCCCACCAGGCTTCCGTGCATTCCATCAGCCGAGAGTTCAGGGTAGGGGCGGGGTGGTGGTGGTTATTATAAAGGAAGGTCTGGATCTGAGGGAGACCACTGTACCACAGATGTGAGTCCCTCTCTGTGAAGTGGGGTTGTGGAGTGCAGATGGGCCTGTTGATCACATACCTGGTTCCCTGCCACGTGGCAACGGCCCTGCCCGAGCTGCTCAATGTTATAGCCGGGATGGCGGTTGATACCCCCAGGCTTCTAGTCATGGGGGATTTTAACCTTCCATCCGTCGGTGAAAAGTCTGAGGTGGCCTGGGAGTTCATGGCTTCCATGACGGCTATGGACCTGACTCAGTTAATTCATAGCCCCACTCACATTGGCGAACACATTCTGGACTTAGTTTTTATCTCTGGTCAGTGGTTGAGTGGCCTTGATATAGGGGATATAGTCATCGAACCCTTGTCATGGTCTGACCACTCTCTCCTTCGACTAGACTTTCTAACCGCTACACCCCGCCGCAGGGAGGCTGAACCGACTAGGTGGTTCCACCCCAGGCGCTTGATGGATCCTGATAGGTTCCAGACGGAGCTTGGGCCAATTCCTGAGACTCTGGCTCATGACTCGACTGAGGACTTGGTGGCCGCCTGGACAGTGCGGCCGCTGGGGCCTTGGACTGCATCGTGCTTTTGCGGCCTCTGACCGTTCTCCGAGGAGCTGAGGGAGATGAAGTGCCAGAAAAGACTCCTGGAGAGCGGTTGGAGGACCAGACATTCTGATTCTGACCGAACACTGGTGAGGTCTTATATTAAGACCTACCTAGTGGCGATAAAAGCAGCTAAATCTAGCTATTTTGCTGCTCTTATTGTGTCATCAGATAATCGCCCAGCCGCCCTGTTTAGGGTGACCTGCTCCCTCCTCCATCTGGAAGCGCGGGATGATCCCTTGCAGGGTCGAGCTGAGGATTTTGTGCAGTATCTGCATGATAAGATCGCTCAGATTCGGGAAGGCTTGGCCTCTTACTGGGTAAGTTCAGATGGGATGACTGAGGCAAATCTTGAGAATGTTACCTGGGAGGAATTTGATCCTATGGCTCTTGAGGACGTGGACAGGATTCTGGACGGCTGAACGCGACCACATGTTTATTGGACCCATGTCCCTCCTGGTTGGTGCTGGCTTCCCGGGAGGTTACATGAGGCTGGCTCCAGAGAATTATTAATGCTTCTTTGAGTGAGGGTGTCCTGCCGGCCGCTTTGTAAGAAGCGGTGGTGAGGCCCCTCCTCAAGAAGCCCTCTCTGGACCCGGCTATTTTTGGCAAACTATCGTCCAGTCTCCAACCTTCGTTTTATCGCGAAGGTTGTCGAGAGTGTGGTGGCGTGGCAGCTTCCACAGTACCTGGATGAAGCTGTCTATCTAGACCCACTCCAGGCCGGCTTCAGGCCTGGGCACAGCACGGAAACGGCTTTGGTCGCGTTGGTGGATGATCTCTGGAGGGCTCGGGATACGGGTTGCTCCTCTATCCTGGTCCTATTAGATCTCTCAGTGGCTTTTGATACCATCGACCATGGTATCATGTTGCACTGGTTGAAGGGGCTGGGGGTGGGAGGCACCGTTTTGCGGTGGTTCTCCTCCTACCTCTGACCGGACGCAATCTGTGTTGGCAGGGGGGCAGCGGTCGGGCCTGAGGCGCCTCGTTTGTTGGGTACCGCAAGGGTCAGTCCTTTCACCCCTCCTGTTCAACATCTGTGTAAAGCCGCTGGGTGAGATCATCCGTGGCTTTGGGGTGGAGTTCGATCAGTATGCTGATGACACTCAGCTGTACATCTCCATCCCAGGCCACCCCAATGATGCCCTTAAAGTGATGTCCCGGTGCCTGGAGGCCGTGCGGGCCTGGAGGCCGTGCGGGCCTGGAGGCCGTGCGGGCCTGGAGGCCGTGCGGGCCTGGAGGCCGTGCGGGCCTGGAGGCCGTGCGGGCCTGGATGGGGAGAAACAGGCTCCGACACAACCCTTTCAAGACCGAGTGGCTGTGGCTTCCGGTGTCCCGATATAGCCAGCTGGTGCCATCGCTGGCTATTGGGGGTGAATCACTGGCCCCCACAGAGAGGGCTCGCAACTTGGGCATCCTCCTGGATGCACGGCTGTCTTTAGAAGAGCATATGACGGCTGTGGCCAGGGGGGCTTTCTATCAGGTTCGCCTGATATGCCAGTTGCATCCCTTTCTGGATCGGGACTCCGTACGCACAGTCACTCAGGCACTCGTCACTTCCCGCCTGGACTACTGCAACGCTCTCTACATGGGGCTCCCCTTGGGGTGCATCCGGAGGCTCCAGCTGGTCCAGAATGCGGCTGCGCGGGGGATTATGGGAGCAACAGGGCGCTCTCATGTGACACCTCTCCTGCGCGAGCTGCACTGGCTCCCAGTGGTCTTCCAGGTGCGCTTCAAGGTGTTGGTGACCACCTTTAAAGCGCTCCATGGCTTAGGGCCAGGGTATCTGTGAGACCACCTGCTGCTACCAATAGCCTCCCACCAATGCAAATGACCAATACATTTGCACAGAGAGGGCCTCCTCAGGGTGCCGTCCGCCAGACAATGTCGGCTGGCCACCCCCAGGGGGAGAGTCTTCTCTGTGGCAGCACCCACCCTTTGGAATGACCTACCCCCAGAGATTCGCACGATATCAGACCTCCGGACTTTTCACTGAGCCCTGAAAACACATTTATTCCGTCTAGCTGGGCTGGCTTGACCCCATCTGTTTTGGTTTTTAATTGGAACTTAGTTTTAGTGGGTTTTTAAATTAGGCCGAAAATTATTTAATTATCTTAAATTGTTTTTTAAATTTTGTAATGTTCTGTTTTATCCCGGCTGTTCACCGCCCTGAGTCCTGCCAGGAGAAGGGCGGTATACAAATTTAATAAAGTGAAATGAAATGAAATTTCTTTTAGATGATGGTTTTATTTTTCGCTCTTGACACCAGCATCTTTCTTCCCACTCATAAACTGCTTTCTTATGTCCTTCCTTTTACCGTGAATTGTTGCAATGCTGAAAAAATATTTACTTATGAAATATTTTAAAAAAAACATTCTCTTGATTTACTTTGATTAGCTAGGTTGCTAAAAGGCGGAAGGAAATGTAATATTTGGTGGTTCTAGAAGTGTTACTTCTCTCAAAATAGGCCAGGTTAGCAGTTCTGGAAATACTGACAAGCAGCAAATGGAACCTTAAAGCTTTTGTGAGGAACTAAAGGTAGAATTATAGATATACTTTGCTTAATGTGCATAATAATATTTTAAATGTTCAGTCTTTTCTCTCACATTCTTTCTACATTTCAGATACGCGTAGATAGAGACAGATACGCATTCTCATCTGCAAAAGAACCATGAGTGTTAAGGTAGTATAGTAGAGAATGCTGAATGATGATGAAAGGAAACCAACATTAAAGTTTCCCTTCAGTGATGAAGTGTCCTGGATTATTATAGGTCAGGGGTGTCAAACTCAATTTCATTGAGGGTCACATCAGGGCTGTGGTTGACCTCGGTGGGCGGAGCCAGCTTGATGCCACACCCCAAACTGCTGGCATGTTTCCTCTTCGCATTGGGTAGACCAGGCCGAAGCGATGCGGGCCGGCCCCTTACATTTTCCAGATGGCCTCATGGGCTGGATGCGGCCTGTGGGCTTTGTGTTTGACACCTCTGTCATAGATGATTGCATTAAAAATAAACAGCAGTTTAATCTGAACAAGCAAGGCTCCCTTCCCTTCTCCAGTTTATAATGGCCGAGTTCATATGAAGCTGAACCATAAGCCACAACCAATTTGTGGTTGTTACAATCCAACCATTATAATACAGATTTTTCTACAGCACAAGGTCATTGAGGGGGTGGCATGACAAGGAAGAATCATTTATCTTGTGCTTGATTAGGTAAAGCTAATAGTAAATAGCTATTTACTATAAAGTAAATAGCTATAAAGGAGACCAGTGGTTTTATTATCCTGGCTTTAGAACATGAGGGCTGAGACTTGGCTTCCCTTAAGGCCGCTTGAGTGACATCATGGCTCAGACTGCATAAATTGAAATGTTTAATCCCTCATCTTAATTGCTACGCAGCATTTTTTGCCAATTAGTGTGTAATGCTCTTCCAGCCCATTCTAGAAAGATTGCAACTGCTAGAGATAATTAATTCATGAATGAATTTTGAGTTACAGCCATTTTGTCTCTACTTAGTATATGCACATTATCATAGCGCCCCCCGCCCCCCAAATTTTCAGTTTCTCTGGGTCATTGCTTGTGTGTTTCTTTGAGAGACCAAGCAACAAAATAGCAAATTCCTAGATCTGTTAGTGGGGGGGGGGGGGGGGGATTTGATTTCCAGCAATGCACTAGATGCTTACATACATTATGTTACCAGCATCAAATTTTAATATGACAGGTTTGTGATGTATCTAAGAAGTGTGTAATAAGGATTTTATCAGTATTTGTAGAGAAAAAGTTTTTCTTCCATAGCAGAAACCCGAAGATCTGTTGGTTACATTGCTAGTCAAGTACTATATTGTGATTTCCAAACTTCCAACTGGTTGGATTAGCATATTTGCCACATTAGGAAACCATTTTTTTATAAATTGCATGGCATGTTTTTATAAAGCAAAACATGGCTTTTTCATTCTTACCTGCCAAGAGAGGTAACTTTACAAAAACATTTTCTGCCTCTTAATAAATTTAGTTTTTCTCTTCTCTGGAGAGAAAAAAAAATAGCCTGGTTTCCTATATTGTTCAGCCAGGTGAGATCTACAGCTTTAGAACCTGCCTTTTGGCTGAAATGCAGACTTGAGATTGAAGTTTGATCAACTGCTTGACAAGAGCTCCGTACAGATATACAACTACATATGCTTGCATTAAAATTAAATTTAAAAAAAAAATTGTCCAGACCTTTGAAGTCTTATCTTTCATTGGCTGTTTTCTCCCAGGGGCGGGGGGGGGGAAATGAAGTGTTTTCCCGAGGAAGAAAAATGATTTACAGTACAGTTACAGGCCAAAATTGTAGAAACCTAACACTGCTTTTTTTGGGAGTAGTACCACAAAATTATATATCAATGGAAAGATAATTTAATCAAGAATGTAATGCAATAACTTTTATGAAGAATTTGCTATTAGAATAGCAGTTACAGTATAAAGAAGAAAAGTGAAACACGTAGAAAAAATGAGATATACAAAAATTATCGCCATGTCAGTTAATACTTAGTTGGGTAACATTTAGCATGAATTCCGGCCTTACAATGTCTTCCCATGGAGTGAAGCAAGTCTTTTAGTTCTGCAGCTGTTATAATGTGAAACCAAGATTGAAGGATTGCTTCTATTAACTGGGTTTTATTGCTGGGTCGCTTCTGTCTAACAAGTTTCTTTAGTCGGCTCCATAGATTTTCAATTGGGTTAAGGTCTGGGCTATTCCCAGACCATTCCAGCAGTGGGAATAGGATTATCTTGAAACTCCAAAAAAAAAAAAAAAAGTGGTGTTATTAGCCATCAAACCTCAAAAATACACTTTTCCCAAAAGGTTTCCACAATTTTGGCCACTATTGTAGTTGCCGGACATTATTCAGGCTGCGATCCACGGAACTGTTTCTATTGCAGCTGATTCTCTAAAGGTAACTCTAATCTGTTAATATTAAGAGAGCCTCCCGCTCTCTGCTGGGGGAAGGTAATTGACGAATGCAAGTCAGTGAGAAGCAGCTCTTTCAGAGAGAACAGTTGTATCCTTTTACATCTGGAAGATTGGCTCTGTAAATGCCTTTGGGACTGAGCAGGAAGAACGCTATTATCTTTGCCAATGGATCATATGTTCCTCGTCAATACTTCTTTCACTTAGTTGGAAAGGGATACGAAAAGCTACGGCAGGAATTGGCCGGGTTCTGCAAAAGCATGAACACCGCTGAGAGGTTGACTTAAAAATCCATGCTGTACTTCCTTGTTATCATCCGTTTTCTTTTTTTTTTCTTTTTACTTTTGCTAGTAACAAAGTTGAGGGTAGTACATCCTGTTTCTATTCCTGTTGAAGTGATTTTGAAACAAAATTACTAGCAAGGATTACACTTAGAGAGGGATGTGTCTGTGTGGGGGGGAAGTATTGTGTGTACATGTGAGTGTGCCTGGTTTTTTTTTTTGTTTTTTTTTTTTGCTGGCCTGCTAAAAGTATTGGTTTTCAAGGAGGAGGAACAAGCTTCCTCAGGTAGACAGTATTTTTACATAATCTCAAATACTATACTCCGTTCACCAAAATTAGTTTGCAACTCCTCTGCCAGAAAATTGGTCAAATGTTAAGAAATCATGTACATCATGTGTCCGACCACATGTTAGGAATATGCACATGCATAAAAATTTGAAGGATAACTATATATATGCTGCAGAATAGCAATAGCACTTAGACTTATATATCGCTTCATAATGCTTTTACAGCCCTCTCTAAGCAGTTTACAGAGTCAGCATATTGCCCCTAACAATCTGGGTCCTCATTTTACCCACCTCGGAAGGATGGAAGGGCTGAGTCAACTTTGAGCCTGGTGAGATTCGATCTGCCAAATTGCAGGCAGCCGGCAGTTAGCAGAAGTAGCCTGCAGTACTGCAATCTAACACTGAACCACCATAGCACAGTGGCATCCTGGCTCAGAATTATGCATGAGAAGTAATAATGCACAAAATACAATATATATATTTCTTTTTGCATGAATAAACTTACTCATTTGAATTTTACTATGATACTGTGATTTGGTCTGTATGTCCATTGAAATTTTCTGGAACATTGAATTAGAAACTTTGGCTGCGGTCTTTTCATTCTCTCACCTTCAGAATGAATTATTTTCCTTGCTAATATAATATGCAGATTAGGAAAAAAAATGAGGTAATAGAGGCTAGGTTATTGGGATAATAATAGCTCCTCATTTAGTGACTGCCTCATTTAGTGACTATTTGCAATTACAACAATGAGGAAAAAGTAAATTTACAAGCAATTCTTGAATTTGTGACCATCACAGGTCTGTAAAACAAAGGAAAGCTGAAGTAAGATTGTACACCTAGTGGTGGTTTCACATAGCAACTACTTTGCTTAATGACTAAATTGCCAGTCCCAATTGTGGTTGCTAATACAGGGATTACCTGTATTGTATTTATGGTTTTGCATTGTATGGATGGGTTTCAAATTTTTTACTACCGGTTCTGTGGGTGTGGCTTGGTGGGAGTGGCATGGCTTGGTGGGCGTGGCAGGGGAAGGATACTGTAAAATTTCCGTTCCCACCCCACTCCAGGGGAAGAATACTGTAAAATCTCCATTTCCTCCTGATCAGCTGGCACTTGGGAGGCAGATAATAGATGGGGGCGGGGCCAGTCAGAATTTTTACTACCGGTTCTCCGAATTACTCAAAATTTCCGCTACTGGTTCTCGAGAACTGGTCAGAACCTGCTGAAACCCACCTATGGTATGGATATAAAAACGAATTGTTTGTCAGGATTGATAGCCACTCTTGCTTGCTAGATCTGCTGGATAACTTGAAGACATTGATCATCTGGAAGTGAGGAGCATTTGGTGGACTTGTTTCATAGGAGGGAAGGCTAGTTGCTGGTATCTGGATACGAGGCTCTTTCCAAACTTTATATGAGATCCAGTTCCATGTTCCATATAATATACCATTTGGATATCCCTGCCTTGATCCTTTTGAAGTCAGGAAAGCTAGGTCACATGGTTTATCTTATTAACATTACGAACTCCAGAGGTCAGCACCCAACCACAAAACCATTGATCATGCCGATTGAAGATGATGGGAATTGTAGTCTAAAACATTTCTACTGAACTCCAGTAATTTTCCTCTACTCTGATAGCAGCAATCTTTAAGTATATGAAAGTTAGGTTTTCCTATAACCTGCTACTTTTTTTTTTCTGTTGATGTTAGAAATTAGGTTTTACATGCTAGGGTTGTGTTTTACTGCTGAACTGTGATTCTTCTATCCAACAAGATGAAGTTTTAATACAGTTGAAAGCAAAGGTTTAAGCATTTGGACCTTCCTGGTTAAACTGTACATTTGTGAGCAGAGGCTTGACACAACCTCTACCCAGTACATCAATTCTGTAAAAGTTATTTGATTGCATCCATGTCATTTATTGGCAGTTGTTTCTGATTCAGAATATTACATGCTCCAAAACTGCTACACAATCAAGAAGCATAAAAGTTACTCCTGTATTTAATGGTTGGCAAGCTGTTTTTTTTCCCTCTCTCACAAATTTTTTTTAGTCTTTTTTCCTTCAAATGTGTCTTGTGTGGTTGGGGCTGAAAATTCAATTTTTGTTGCATCAGTCCAAAGCACTTTCTTTCAAAATGTTTCAGCCTCCTCAGAACTTCCTTTTGTATACTTTACACAATATCTATGATGGGAAGCTTGAGAAAAGATTTTCTTCTAAGAACTCTCCTATAGTGGTCATTGTTTCATAAGCATGTCTAATTCTGGATATTATAATGTACTGATCTTGGGTGCTCTTTTCCAGATCTCACTAGTTCGGAGGCAATTCTAGTAGATCATTTTCTTACTTTTCTAGGTCTTGATTTGATTTTAGGAGTTTCATATTGTATTCATTTCTTAACACTATTTTTCATAGGCAAAATTATTACCGTGTTTCCCCGAAAATAATACTGGGTCTTATATTAATTTTTGCTCCAAAAGACACATTAGGGCTTATTTTCTGGTTAGGTCTTATTTTTGGGGAAATACGGTACTAAATGCACCCATCTGGCTGACAATCTTAACTGGGGCTTATTTTGGGCGTAGGGCTTACATTAACAAGCATCCCGGAAAATCATGCTAGGACGTATTTTCTGGTTGGGTCTTATTTTTGGGGAAACAGGGTAGTTCGGAGTGTTAAGTTTTTTTCTATAACTTTCTCCTGTTTGGTCTGAAAGAATCATTTCCATTTTCAAATGCTCAAACAGCTGTTCAGAGAAATCTCATTCTTTGTAATAAATAAACCAACAGTTATGACCTGAAGGGAGGTTAGAAGAGGCAGAGTGTTCATGGAATTGTGCTCACCTGATTAATTGTAGCCTAATGAGTCAATTTTTTTTTTTTGAGCCTAACAACTTTACAGGAAAGAAAAAGAAGCATAGCATTAAAGGAACCGAAAAAATATCCAAACCTTTGCCCTTCTCCTGGTAGTCCTCATTTACTGATTGCCTTGTTTAGCAACCTGTAATGCAAGAATATAAATCTTGCATTTTCCAGAGCACTGCGGCTCCACTCCATCTGTGGGTTAATCCTCCTTTCTGACAGCAACTGAGAGAACTTAAATCGATAGCTCCCACTCCGTGCTCTAGCCACGCCTCCCCTTAATCCCCAGTCTTTCTCTCAGTTGCTGACAGACTGAGGTGGAAAATATTTAGCTCCGTGCTCTGGTCTTTGGGCGTTAGGTTTCTTTATTTTCTTTTGAGTAGTTTCTTTTCGGTGGAGCTTGGGGCTTCGTTAGTTTGATTTTTGTTTGGCTTTTACTTTTTGGTTTATTTGTCTGCCTGCTTGCTGGTTCTGCCTGCGTTGTGCCTGGGGTGCCTGGTCACGCGGAGCTTAGGCGCTGTGAGCGCCTCCAGCCGCCGGATTCCGACCCCTCGGGGCGGATCCGGCTCGTTGAAGTCAGGGGAAGGTCGGCGGCTGCCACCTTCCCTTTCAGATCGCTCCCCCGCCTTTTGCCATCTGCGAGGGGAGCGGAGGCAGGCACGGCGGCCGTCCCGTCAGGGCTCTGCGGGCGGCGCCGTTTTTTCCCTGGGCGGCTGAACAGCCGAGGCGAGTCCCAGGTGATTGGCGGCTATTGCGGCGACCGTCCCGGCAGGGCTCTGCGGGCGGCGCTGTCTTCCCTCTCTCTCCAAGAGCCGAAAGCGTTGAGAAGAACGAGCGCAGGCGAGGAGGAACGCCTGTTCGAGGTCGGCTTTGTGCGGCTGCATTGCTCACAGCCGAATCGGGACGACTGCACGTGGGAGGCTGAGTAAGCGGCGGGCGCCATTTTGTTCCAACGTGGCCGCCCGCCATTTTGTTTTCGTGTTGGTGCCACAGCAGATTGCCGGGAGAGTTTGCCTTGGGCACTCTACTTGAAAGGCCTGGCTCTGGAAGTGAGGGCTTGCCTTTCCCCCTCCCTCCTTGTCCCGTTTAGGGGCCATCTGCAGGTCCCTTCTCTCCCCTGTGCCGTGACCTGGTCTTAACGGCTGGGGATACTTGGGCGCGAAACTTCTCCCCTACTGCCTGGGGTCGTTTCTGTGAATCAAATTTCTTGTGTCAGGCTTTGGCTGCAATTAAGGGGGGGGGGGTGCTCTTTGGCCCCAACCTCTACAGCCTTGCAGTTGGTGTGGTTGTGCCAGGGCGGTTTGGTTTACCCAGCTGCATATATATATAACTGGCTTGACACAAATTGAGTAATTTGCAGAAATTGATAATTTGCATATCATTTGCATAAATTAATAAATTTGCATATATTATCAGATTTGCATATAATTTGCATATATTAATAAATTTGCATATATTATCAAATTTGCATATAATTGCATATATTAATAAATTTGCAAAAAATTACATATTTTAAAAAAAAAAAAAATAGGCTGTTGCCTGGTGTTTGCAGAATGGCCGATTCCTCATGTTCCTCAGATTTGGAACGGGAGCCTAGCCCGGTTCGGCCTCCCAAACTTGCCAAGAAACCTTCGGGCAAGAGGAGCCGTAAATCCCACCATTCTAGGGCGTCCTCTTCAGTGGAGAAGGACGCACTCCGAAGGCACAAGGCTTTGGAGAGGCAGTGGGAGAAAGCTAAAATGGCTACGGCCACGCCGGCTACCCACGTGGAAAGGGCCTCTCCAGGTAGTCCATCTGGTCAGACGCAGGCCTTATCAGGGAGGGTCTCGTCTGCTCCTCTGTCACTTTCCAGGGGCATCTCTCAATCTCTGCCGGATGTATCCCGGGCGGGGTTGGACGTTGACCATAGCCGAGGCCGCCAGCCTTCCCCCGCTACGTTCACACCCACAGCTGCTGGGCTGAGAACGGTGGCACAGCCTGGCGTGGGACCACAATTTGACTTCCAGATGGTGCTGTCTACGGCTTTAGCCTCTATCATGGCGGCAAGCGCGCAGACTGCGGCTCAGGCTTCTGTTCCGGGACCTTCCCAGTCGTTTCCGGTGGCTCCTGTTGCTCGCAGATCCCGTGAGCCTGCGCAGCCCGAGACTGAATCTTCAGAGGAGTCTGATCGTGAGGAGGATTATCCCGACGATGAGTTTTCGGAGGACGAAGGTCTACTACCGGATTCGCCCGCCTTTACGGGTCTGTTCCGACCGGCTCTGTTTAAATCATTGCTGCACAAGGCACGCCTGACTACTAACTTGGGATCGGTGGGGGCTCAACCTCCACCTTCACAGTCTGAGGTTGGGCCGCATGATGCCTTGTTCAAGCAGACCAAGATGGAGAAGGAGTTTGTGCCGTGCCCTCAACTGTTTACTGATGTCCTGCAGGCTCCGTGGGGCCAGCCGGGTTCCTCGACTGCGCCCACGAACTTGGACAAAAAGTTGTTTTGTTCAGCGCCCGAGTTGGACGCTCTGCTGGAACTGCCGGTGGTGGATGCCCCAGTGGCGGCACTGACTTCGCAGTCGTTGGTGTCGGGGGATCCCCTGGAGGGTTTGAAGTCGGAGGAGAGGCGCACTGAGTTGGCCTTTCGTAAGGCGCATCAGGCGGTAGCTTGGGCCGTCCGTTCGGCTATGGCGACATCATTCTTCAACAGAGCCTCACTAATCTGGCTGAGGCAGCTGCAGGAACGCCTTCCTCCGGAGGAGAGACGTTTGCACCACGATGTTAATAAGATTATCGCAGCCACGGAGTATTCGGCGGATGCTTCTCTGAGCTCGGTCAAGTTTGCTTCCAGGGCTCTGGCGGCCTCTGTCACGTCTCGCCGTTTGTTTTGGTTGAAGCCTTGGAAGGCGGATGTTAAGACGAAGTGGAAGCTGGCAGCGGCTCCGTACAAGGCACCGGCGCTTTTTGGGGCTGCTCTGGATCCGGTCCTTGTGGAGGACAAGGATAAGCGGAAGGTTATGCCGTCGTCTTCTCACAAGCGAGATAGGCGTTTCACGCCCTATTCCTTTCGCCAGCCCTTTCGTCAGTATCCCGGGGCCGGCGGGTCCCCCAGTTATCGTCAGCCATTCCCAGCAGCTGATCGGTTTTCCGGGAGACGTGGATTCCGTGAGAGAGGTGGAAAGCAGGCGTCTTCGACCCGGCCGTTCAGGGGAGCCGGCCCCAAACCTTTCCGTCGGGGCAAATGACTCACCGCCGGCAGGGCCAGTCGGCGGTCGTCTTCGGTTCTTCCGGAATCAGTGGGAGTTGTCGACATCGGACCTGTGGGTACGGCGCACTGTAGCAGAGGGGTTGTCGATCGAGTTCTTGGATCGTCCCCCTGGGCGATTCCTCCGTTGTCCCGTTCCGTTGACAACCGAACGTCGCAAATTGATGCTGGAGGAGATCTCGCACCTGTTGGAGATAGAGGCGATAGAACCGGTGCCTCGGGATCAGTGGGGGACCGGATTTTATTCAGTTCTGTTTTTAGTTCCCAAAAGTTCGGGCGGAGTCCGGGGAATCCTCAACTTGAAACAGTTGAACTTGGCAGTGCGTTATCGCCGTTTCAAGATGCACTCTCTGCGCTCTATTCTTGCTTCGGTGCGGCGGGGGGATCTCCTCCAGTCCGTGGATCTTCGGGAGGCGTACCTCCATGTTCCCGTCCACCCGGCACATCGGCGGTTTCTGCGCTTCGAGTTTGCGGGCAGGCATTACCAATATTGTGCGATGCCGTTCGGGCTCTCCTCCGCCCCACGGACGTTCACCAAGTTGGTTGCGGTGGTGTCGGCTTCGCTCAGCTCGGTTCCAGTGCGGACTCTGTGTTACCTGGACGATGTGCTGGTGCTGTCGTCGTCTCGGGTCCGGGCGGTTCAGGACATGGACCTGGTCTTGAAGGCGTTCAGGGCGCATGGGTTCACGATCAACGTGGAAAAAAGTCACTTCGTTCCGTCCACGTCGATTCTGCATCTGGGCACCATAATAGACTCTGCGAGAGGACAGGTGTTTTTGTCTCCGGACAGAGTGAGAGACATCTCACTGTTGCTGGACCAGGTGGTCTCCCAGAGATCGGTGCCATTGTTGACCCTGTCGAGACTGTTGGGGAAGTTCGTCTCCTGTTACCAGATCGTCCCTTGGGCGAGACGTCATTCGCGGCCGCTGCAGTGGCTTCTCCTCCCCTTTCAACGGTCGGGGCGAGCCAGTTCGTTGAGGAAGGTTCCTGTTCCCCCCCAGGTCAGGCTGTCACTGCGTTGGTGGAGATCGGCGGCCATTCGGAGAGGTTGTCACTTCCTGGGCCTGGACCGGGTGGTCTTGACCACGGACGCCAGCCTTCACGGCTGGGGTGCTCACTTGTCCAATCGGGTGGCTCAGGGTGTCTGGACCCTGGCCGAGAGTGCCCTGAGCATCAATCTGCTGGAACTGCGGGCGATCAGGTTGGCGCTTCGTCATTTCAAGGCGGCTCCTCCTGAGGAAGGGCAGGCTTCCGGATCCTGTCATTGGCATTATCCAGGCGGCTCGTCGACCGTCGACAACGCGGATTTATGAGGCGTCTTGGCGGGCGTTTTGCCGTTGGGCTGCTGAGAGTCACGTGGATCCCACGTCGGCGTCGGTGCAGGATGTACTTGGTTTCCTTCAGGCGGGGTTTGAGCGGGGACTCGCCCCGGCTACGTTGCGTCGCCAGGTGGCGGCTCTGTCGACTGTGATTTCGGTTCCTCCTTTCCAGTCGTTGGCGCATCATCCCTGGATCCGGGGGTTTCTTCATGGCGCTCGGAATTTGCGCCCGGCGGTGGTCCACCGTTATCCTACTTGGGACTTGCAGTTGGTTTTGCAGGCGCTTACCGTTGCGCCCTTTGAACCGTTGGGGTCGGTTTCGCTTAAGTTTCTCTCCTTTAAGGTAGCCTTCCTTCTGGCAGTCACGTCGGCGCGGAGGATTTCGGAGCTTGCCGCATTGTCGGTCAGGGAGGACTTGTGCATCTTCCGCCCTAATACGGTTGTGCTTCGTTTGGATCCGGCATTTACACCCAAGGTGAACTCGTGGTTTCATCGCGCGCAGGAGATCGTTTTGCCGGATTTTTGTCCTTCGCCTCGTCATCAGCGCGAGGCCCTTTGGCATACTCTGGACGTTCGTAGGGCCTTACGTCGGTATATCCGCAGGACGGCGGCTTTTCGGAAGTCGGAGGCCCTTCTCGTGTCTTTTCACCCGGCCTCCATGGGTCAGAAGGTTTCCTCGGCCACGGTGGGTCGGTGGATTAAGGCTTGTATAGCATCCGCTTACGAACGTCAGGCGAGGACTCCTCCGTCGCGGATTTTGCCTCATTCAACGCGGAGTGCCGCTACTTCTGCGGCTTGGTCGACGCAGGCGTCGGTGTTGGACATTTGCCGGGCTGCCACTTGGACTTCGTTGTCGCCGTTTATACGGCACTATCGGATTGACTCTTACGCTTCGGCCGATGCCTCGTTTGGCAGGAGGGTCTTGCAGAGTGTTGTGCCGGGGTCTTCAGGGGGGAGCAGTCCGCCTCCCGGCCCTGTGGTTTGAGCTTGGGTATGTCCCACAGATGGAGTGGAGCCGCAGTGCTCTGGAAAATGGACGTTGTCTTACCTGAACGTCCTTTTTCGGGGCACTGCGGCTCCACTCCATTCCCTCCCCTTTCGTTGCTTTTGGCGTCCTGCTGTTGTTGGTTGTTGATTGTGTTTTTTTTTTGGTCTGAATAAAGTTTGTTGTTTCCTTGGTGCTGAGTCTTCGTTCAAGACTGGGGATTAAGGGGAGGCGTGGCTAGAGCACGGAGTGGGAGCTATCGATTTAAGTTCTCTCAGTTGCTGTTAGAAAGGAGGATTAACCCACAGATGGAGTGGAGCCGCAGTGCCCCGAAAAAGGACGTTCAGGTAAGACAACGTCCATTTACGGGTGTTGCAGTTGTCACCTGGTCATGAAATTGCCGTTTGGGGTGCTTTACAACCGGCACATAATTTACAAATGTTGCAGCATCCCACGGTCACACAACCCTCATTTGAGAGTTTCACAACCAGCTTCCAATAAGCAGAATTAATGGAGAAGGCCAAAGTGATATCACAAGCTGTGGTCACACGATGCCTCACTAAATGACCAGGGTGATTTGCACGGTCACATTAATTTTTGCTTAGAGATTGTGTGGCTTAGTGATTGAGTTGCTGGTGGCACTTGTGGTCAGTAAATGCAAACGTATTTATTGTTTCTTATTTTGAATCAGTAAAAAAAACAACAACCAACCCTGGATATAAATAGTAAGAATGCATCCAAATCTGCAAGAAACATGTTTAATATTTTGCTCTATAAAGGTTGATTTAGCTGTTCTTCTTTTTAGGGATTCATTCATAGTTAGAGTAGGAATGCCTAGATCAGTGATGGCTAACCTTTTTGCCATCGGGTGCCAAAAGTGGGGGGAGTGCGGTGGGGTCACACGCATGTGTGCCCACACCCATAATTCTATGTGCCCCGCCCCCACCGTGCTTCCCCCTTTTTTGGCACATGATGGCACGGTGGGCCCAGTAGGCCCGTTTTTTGGTCTCCCCAGGCTCCAGAGCCTTTCTAGGAGCCTAGGGAGGGCAAAAACGGCCTTCCCCACCCCCCCAGAGGCCTCCGGAGGCCAGAAACAGTGTGTTTCCTGACTTCTGGTGGGCCCGAAAATCAGCTGGCTGGCGCACGCATGTGTGCTGGAGCTGAGCTCACGTGCCCACCGATATGGCTCCACGTGCCACCTGTGGCACCCGTGCCATAGGTTCGCCATCACGGGCCTAGATCATTGATGTCAAACTCACATCATCATGAGACGTATCAGGACTTTTCCCCCCTTTGCTAAACCAGGTAGTGGCTGGTCCAGCACGTGACACATCTGGCCCATGGGCCACGAGTTTGACACCCCTGGCCTAGATTGTTGAACCTTTTGGCTTGCCACAATGAGGGAAGAGGAATTGTCTTTGGCTACATATAAAATATATATTACAGCTAATTTATATAAGGAGGTGCGGTGGCTCGTGGCTTAATGATGCTGGTGATGGTCTTTGCTCTGGCAGTTCAAGTCCTAGCACTTCATGGCAGCCTGAGCTCCTATCACATACTTCAGTTTCTGCCCACTTAGCATTTCAAAAGCATGTTATATGCAAGTAGATAAATAGATACCACTTAGTGGGAAAACGAGTTGATGCATTGTGGGCTATTCGTTTGTCCTTCTGGTGTGGAGGTAGCTTGCCCCCTGTGATGCAGTATGGATAGCGCATGAGCGTGAACCGAACAGGTTAGCAGTCTTAAGGCAGAAAAATAACTGCTCTGTATTAGTCTCCTGGTTAATGTAACATTGCCATACAGTAGGTGGATAGGTAGATAAGTAAGTAAGTAAGTTAGTTAGTTAGTTAGTTAAGTATATAAATCACATAATACTGTAAAAGTTCACAATCTTATGGGGCTGCATTACTAGCTGTCTAAGGCCGCATGTGGCCCACAGGGCATTGGTTTGACATGCATGGACCAAATTTTTGCATGGAAACATACATTTTGCAATGCCCAACAGATAATAGTGTTCTAGGTGAAATTTTAAATTGCTGTTCTTGAATAATTTTGTAATACCACTGGATTTCATTTAGAACATAAGAATTTGAACAATTATCAGTGCTGTTAGTTATTATGGAATGCATACAAGTGGAGTATATATTGAACAGGAATTGTAGCACTTGATAATAATGAGGCCTGACTGGACATCTCATCTTGTAAGAAGAAGCTGGGAAGAGGATAATTTGGTCGTTGCTTTGCATCATTAGCTTGGGTTATAAATTCAGATTTAACACTTGATGTCTGGCATTAAATTAATGACCAAATTAGCAAAAACAAAAAAGCTATGGGATTCTGTAATTATTGTAGAGTTTCAAGCTCCTAATTGAGATAATGATCTATAGCAGTATTTTTCATACTTGGCAACTTTAAAATCTGTGGGCTTCAACTCCCAGAATTCCTACCAGCATTCCTGCCAGGAATTCCCCATCCAGGAATCCTGGGAGTTGCATACATCTTGCAACTTTGGAATTGCCAAATTTGAAAAAGACTAAACTGTACCTTTGTTCACATATGCATGAGAGTAGCATTTATGCACGAGTATGCAAAAGTTACCATATTATTAGAATTTTTGTAGATATTCGATTACTATTCCAGATTAGAATAAGAAAATAGCACACGACAAAGATTAAGAATAAAAATTATTTTGCCACAAATATTTAACATGGCTGGCAAAAATGGATGCACTAATACTTTCCATCCCATATAGCAGTGGTGCTCAACCTTTTTTTACCATTTAACTCAAGATTTGCCTCATAACATTTCTTCAAGCCTTCACGGACTCTCTGTGTTGAAATGCCCCCCCCCTCAAGGGGTCGGCGGACCTCAGATTCAGAACCACTCCTATTGGATTGGTCAGCTGGTCCCAATAATGTGAAACAGTTATTAGATTTTAATAATGTAATAATTTTAGTAATTAGTATTATTAAAGAGCCAGTTTGGTCTAGTGGTTAAGGTGCCAGGCTAAAAAGCGGAAGACTGCGAATTCACGTCCTGCCTTAGCTTTGAAAGCCAGCTGGGTGATAGCCAGTCACACTCTCTCAGCCCAACTCACCTCACAGGGTTGTTGATGTGGGGAAAATAGGAGGAGGAAGATGTGTTAAATATGTTTGTCAGCTTGAGTTAGTTGTAAAAATAATAAAGATGGGATACAAATGAATAAATAAAAAAAAAGACAACCCATTGTTGTTTTTTGCAAGAGATATTTAATTTTTAGCTTCTCACCAAGTACCCCTTCCTTTACTGTATTTCCAAACAAATTCGCAAATTCGCCTTCTAACATCCAGTTTGGCTTTAAGAACATAATGCCCTGTTTTTAGAATTTTAGTTTGAAATTCTTCTAAATGATTATTGCTATTACATATTAGCAAATAAGCTTGATTGCTCTTCTAAAGTTGTCCAGGTAAATAGAAAGCCAGAATCCCCTTATAAAAGGACAGAAAAATATTTGTGATAAATGTTGGCACAATATTGCTTTCTAGCTTGCTTTTTCCATTGCAACAAGACATATCTTGTTAACAATTTGAATCCTGGGTATCTTTTTTTTCTTTGTTTTAGTGAATGCTGGGGGAATAGCTAGATGGAAATACTGGAGTTCTCAATATAAAGCAATTAATTTTATGATCTGTTTGAAATCCTGATCCAGTTGCCCATTTCTTGATCAAATAGTCACACATGTACAATTTTCTAAATGTGCTGGGATTCAAACTGTTGAATCAAACATTAATTAGCATTTTATTTTGTTTGAACAGATATTTCTCCATTGCTATTTTAAACATTATTTACTTAAAAATGTATGTAGCTGAGAGTACCTACACAATGTGAAAATTGACATAAAAATAGCAATCCATAATTAAAACATAAAATGCCAGACTAAAAAAAGCGACAAGAAGCAAGAACAGAGTCAAATTAATCAACAATAAAACCATTATGTATAAGTGGGAGTGAAATACCATAGAGTGGAAGAAGAAATCTTTTTTTTTTAAAATTTGATTTATATGCCGCCCTTCTCCGGAGACTCAGGGCGGCTTACAATGCGCTAAGCAATAGCCTTCATACTTTTTGTATATTTATACAAAGTCAGCTTATTGCCCCCACAAACTGGGTCCTCAATTTACCTACCTTAGAAAGGATGGAAGGCTGAGTCAACCTTGAGCCTTGGTGAGATTCGAACCTGCAATAATTGCAGGCAGCTGATGTTAATAACAGGGCTTTAGACCACTGTACTATCCAAGGCTCTTTGGATCTTAGGGAAATCTTAGGGAAGAAAGTCTCAAATACAAGTACCATCTCAGATTAGCTCATTATAATATGCATTATCATCAATTTATTCAAAGGTTGACGGATTCTAGACGTTTATGGCTTAACCAATACCAAGCTAATTTCATTTGGATGGTACACTTTCATTATGGATTGGACACATAGCTTTGAAGCAATTTCCCTTTGGTTTGGGCCTTTTTACATATCATGCAATCATCAAACTAGCCTTAATTTAGATTTGTTGAAGAAGACATAATTGTCTTGAGTTTGCATCAAACTATGTACTCAGCTTCTATGTCTGTTCTATAATGAAAAAAAAATTGCAGCAGGATTGTTCTGATATTATAGTTCAGGTTCTGATATTTTTCATGTCCACATGCTAGGATGGACCAGTTTTCCTTGTGAGTTTTGCTTGACCTTCTTGACAACTTTCATCTGAAATGTGTTCTTAATCCATTTATGCTGAGGTGTTCCACTTCTTGTCTAGGATTTACCAGTAGGTCTTCTACCAGGAAAAGATTAGGATTGAATCTAATAGTTGCCATGTTGTCTTCAAATAATATATACATATATATTGGATTCAGTTACCGTTTCTAGTTTCAGGAAAGGAATCAAAGCATCCTTCAACCAGGTTTTGCAATGCAAGTTAGTTTTAATAGTAATGTTACGTGTTATATACAATTTTGAATGTTTATATCCTATTTTTATTATTACCCTTCTTGAGTGCCATGTATCAGACAAATAATATCAATTGTATTTATTTATTTGCTTACTTACTTACTTATTTATTAATTTTTTTTAAAAAAATTAATTTATATGCCGCCCTTCTCCGGAGACTCAGGGTACCCATCTTGCATCCAATGACTCTGGGAGGGCTAACAACATTTAAACATTGAAAACATTAAAATCATCCATCGTGAAAAACACAACAGATTTAAAAAATGTATAAATGCATAAAAAAAATACACAAAGTTGGTTGGTAATCATTTTATACTTCATAAATCCATGGAAGGAGAGCAGCAACGAGTGTTTCCAAGCACCGTCGTCTGTTTTCATTTAATTTTTTAAAAGTAATTATTGGGGAGAAAAATGGTACAATTAATTAGTGCGTCAAAGCACTTGTCCCCATGTTGAGATACTGGCTTAGCATATGTTTATTAGCAATCTTAATTGAGTAGATATTATGAGCTTCAATCTTTGTCTTTGAACTGTGGCAGGATGCATATTGCATACAGAACATCCTATTTCTAAATTAGTTAGCAAACATCAATTAAAACACGGACAATAGTTTCCAGTCATGAGGTTATGTCAGTTCTGTTGATTGATTGGAGCCAAGAGGGCCCCATTGTTTTGCTCCAAGCACACAACTGAGTTTTCATTGTAAAGCTTGTTAACAAAAGGCTTTTTATGTACATGTTGTGTTTGTTTAGGACTTCCAAGATGGACAAGCAGAGCAGAAATCAGTGTCTGAGAAGATCAGTTGTAGCATTTCACACAAGTGTTTCTGTTCATGGAGTTGTTTTTTGTGTAGGAATGCTAAGTGTTGTTTGTCATTTTAAAGCTTGGGTTCATCAGAACTAGAGATGAGATGGTCAGGTGCTTTCAAAATACTTCTGTGTGGTTTTACACTACGCAATTTGCTATGTGGAGTGTTGGTTTCTAAGACAAGCTTTATTGGAGAGCACTGTTCTGCAAATTATGGTTTCTTGATATTTTTTCCTGAGTTTGGGGAAAATATCAATCCACAGTTGCTCTATTTTCTCCTTGAAAGCACTTGCAACTTTCCAGGAACCCATGTTCTCACCAACCCTTCAGATAAACAAAAGAACCATTAGCTTAACTATGACCTCAAATGGACTTCAAATCTAAAGATATTTTCCTACAAGGTCTCCTTTATTCACTGAGCTTTTGTCTGCAATCATTTGGGTAAGGTATATTGTAACTACAGTTGGAAGACTCCAGTCAGGGACAGAAATCAGATAAAGTCAAAAAAAAATGAGTCCTCTTGCTTAGGCTAATTCAGTTTTCCAGTAAAGTATAGCAAATGATAAAAGGAATAAATGTTTAATAATGAAGCCTTTTGAATATGAAATGGTTGTACTGAATTATTCTTCCATATCCTTTCAGAGTTCTACCATAAATCCATTTTTCTTCTCAGTGGGTGGGAACAATAATGAGGTCAAATTTCTTAGAATGTTTCAAATTCTAAGGATGAATGAGCCATTATATTACTAGCTTACTTGCAAAAAAATAGTTTTCTATCTCTGTTGTTTGACTGCCTGTTTTGGAAATATACAAACGTAGGGGTGGTTAGTATATTTCACTACTTTGGGGGGGGGGGGGGGCTGCTAGGCTTTTTTGAAATGTTGAAGCACATTGCATATGCTTTTATAAAATGGTCACCATGATGGGCATTGTTGATCACAAAACAAAAACAAGTCATCAGAAGCTAATAATTTAGGTTATTAGTGAAGGGGAAGGACCCGGGGAGACATGATAGCAGTGTTCCAAATATTTGAGGGGCTGCCACAGAGAGGAAGGGGTCACACTACTTTCCAAGGCATCGGAAGGCCAGACAAGGGATAATGGATGGAAACTGATCAAGGAGAGATTCAACCTAGAAATAAGGAGAAATTTTCTGACAGAGAGAATAATAAACCAACGGAACAGCTTGCCTTTGGAAGTTATGGGAGCTTCCATCACTGGAGGCTTTCAAGAAGAGACTGGACTGCCATTTGTCAGAAATGATGTAGGGTCTCCTGCTTTGGAGGGGTGTTAGACTAGATGACCTACAAGGTCCCTTCCAATTCTGTTAATCTGTAATCTAATCTGTATGGTTGCTTCCTTTCAGCCCCTAAGAATGGCATCTACCACATCTTGTCTTTATCCTTTTATTTCTATGTGAGTGGACTTTTTCCAAAAATACTGCAGCGTTTTGCCATTTTTATTTCCTAAGGTCCAGCCCAGAACTATCCTTGTAAATAACCACAATGATGTAAGCTGCTCTGATTTTCAGCATGGCTGCTTCCCATTTAATGTTTTCATTATTTTGGGTGGCAACTATCCTTGGAAATAATGCTTGGAAAGAAATACGACTATACCTGTTCCAAATAGAGGTACTGTAGGCATACAAAAATGCATTAAAAAGAACAGCCAAGCTTTCAGTAAGACATAGTTACACACAATTCTAGTGTTTGCAGTAAAATCTTTTCATATGTTTTAAATTATTCCAAAGTCCAAAGCAGATAAATCATTCATATTGAGTAGTATTAAGCTTCACCTTTGTTCTTTGTCAGACCTGGTCGTCTCATGGCTGTGTGCTGCCTCTCACATCCGTGATTTCTTTTTTTGAGGCTTTCAAAATCAAAATCATGCCAGGGAAATATACTGCCCTAATTTTTGCATGCACACCCCAGTGACAAACAAAATACCTATGCCATATCTCTTATAGTCTTAATGCTCGTATTTTATGAATTCTCCACAAGTGCATATCTTGACCGCCACAGGGAGATCACAGCCTACACAGTATTTCTGCAGTTTATAAATATGTGTTAAATAATATTGAGAAATAAATGATGTTTCAGATAGCATAACCATTTACAGCAATAAAGAAATTCTTCAGAAGCAGTCTGGTCTAATAAGGAAGCCGCTTGGCAGAAGTTGACCATAATATTCCAAAATAAGCGGGAACTTAGTGTGCAATCAGAAATGGCCCACAAGGAGTCAGTTACTATACAACTTACAGAAAGGACATATACTCTTGAATTTGGAAGCTGCCTTGGCCTACATGGCAATGCCTTGGGTAATTGTTCAACAAGTTAGAGTTAGGGTTTATCGGAGGTACGATAAAAGCTAACTTTGGGTTTGTTTCTGTTTAATTATAGTAAGTCGATATAATTAATAAAATGGTTTCCTGTGTACAGTATTCAACATTTTTTGCTCTCTGTTTAATTTGCATTAATGTTTTGGGGAAACCCTGGACTTGCATTTAATTCTTTGGAATGGGGCAAGAGCCCATTGGGCACGTAGATACAATGTTCCTTGTAGGTATGATTTGGAGTACAGGGTGAAGAGTGACTGACAAATTCTTTCTTAGGCTGGTCTTAGTAGAGATGTGCTCCTGAGAAGCCCCAGGTTGTTCTTTTAAAGAAGACAGGTTGGAAATAGCTGTGCAAAACTTAATCCGTTGTTTCTTTTTTCTCTTTCAGGCAGTGGTGCTACCGCCGTAGTTCAAGCAGCACTCTGCAAACCCAGGCAGGAACGCGTAGCAATAAAAAGAATCAACTTGGAAAAATGCCAGACCAGTATGGATGAATTGCTTGTAGGTAGAATGAGCAGAATGAATGAATGAATGAATGAATGAACAATAAATAAATAAGCAAGCTGATTCAACCTTTTAAGAGTTCTTCAGTATCTTCTAAACAGTACTTACATATGATTGTTCTACCTGAACTGGCAACATTAATTATAGTAAACCGCTGTGAATAAGCAATGTGGATTTTTATGGTCTATTATATCTACATTTTATTGTAGCTATGGTACAGGTAGTCTTCAGCTTATGATCATTCATTTAGCAACTGTTCAAAGTTACAACACTGCTGAAGATAGTAACTTATACAGGTAGTCCTCAAATTACAACAGTTCACTTAGTGGATCATTTGAAGGTAGAACGGCACTGGAAAAAAATGATTATTGTTTTTTCACACTTAACCACCACTGCAAAATCCCCAAGGTCACATGATCAAAATTCAAACCCTTGGCAACTGACTCATATTTATGACAGTTGCAGTGTCCTCGGGGTCATATGATTAGCGTTTAGAACCTTCGGACAAGCAATGTCAGTGGGGAAGTCAGATTCACTTAACAACTCTTAATTATTCACACTGCAGTGATTCATTTAATATCACTTGCATCACTGGGTTTTCTCTTTTGTGTTCAGAAGAGGCATTTGTAAAAATCTGCTTCAGAACTGTGGGAAGATCTTACAAGGACACACCAGGCTGTGCTGTGTTGAAAGCTTATGTTCACACATTGATCTTAAAGATGAAGGGACTTCGGTTGAATGAAATAAGACTTACAAAATCATCACTCCAGCCATTACTGCTGCGTTTATCCTAATTATAATTTTTCTTACTTTGCATTGGATAAATACAATGTCAAAGAAATTTTAATCTTACTAAACAAAGAGATGAAATAGTCCATTAAGGCAAGAAGAAAATCATTGTGATATTTAAAAATGCAGATGTTCCGAGTTTCATTTTTATCTATAATATACCAATAAGAGAGAATATTTGTAGCTCAGGGTTGAAATGAGGGGTCCTTAGTGCGCAGAGCTTGGTTGTTTTCTTGCAGATGTTTCATTACCCAAACTAGGTAACATCATCAGTGCTAAATTAGCACCTGGTTTGGATAATGAAACATCTGCAAGAAAACAGCCAAGCTCAGAGCACCAAAGACCCCTCATATCTATACTATATCTAGCTATCCTCATTCATTCATTCATTCATTCATTCATTCTAGTGTGTTGTTATTTAGATATAACAAATATCATTTTCTCTGAAATATTTAGAATATGTTGGTAATATAAAATATTCTAAAATATTCTAACATATTTAGAATATATTGGGGCCTGAGTGGCGCAGTAGACTAAAGCACTGATTAACATTCAGCTGCCTGCAATTACTGCAAATTCTAATCTCACCAGGCTCAAGGTTGACTCAGCCTTCCATCATTTCTGATGGAAGTGAAATGAGGACCCAGATTGTGGGGGCAATAAGCTGACTTTGTATAAATATACAAAAGTATGAAGGCTATTGCTTAACGCATTGTAAGTCGCCCTGAGTCTCCGGAGAAGGGTGGCATATAAATCAAATTTTTTTAAAAAAATATTACAGTGACTCAAACCAAAAGATTCAATTATCAGTTCATAAGAAGCCTTATTAACAAATCATATTTTGGATGATCAAAACGTTTTATTTGACTTGAGCAGAAAAAAAAGCTGCATTTTTCTTAAAAAATAAATTGGAATTGGAATTAACTCATCAAACTGCCAGACATGATGGAAATTGCAACTCAGCATCTCAGAAGGACTTTCCTTTGAGAGACATTCAGTTGAGTTGCATTATTTTTCTCTGAAATTTCCAAGCACAATGTTCTTAAATGATGAATATACATTTCCTAATCTCATGCACTGTATTTATTTCCTGACGGCAAATAGCTAGGATAACCTTACATTTTTCCTTACAAGACTACTATGTCATATTTTGCCTTCTTTACAGAAAGAAATCCAAGCCATGAGTCAATGCAGCCATCCCAATGTAGTTACGTATTACACATCTTTTGTCGTCAAGGATGAGCTTTGGTTGGTTATGAAACTACTAAGTGGAGGTGAGTCTTCATACTGTAAATATGAAAATGCAGTCCTGCGTTGGAACGATCTTTTCTGATCAATCAGTGTTTTTCAAGCAAAGTGTTAGATGGGTCATTTTATTTACAACTAGTTAATATCTGTAGGAGGGCCAGTTTGGTAATAGGCATCAGGCTAGAAACTAGGAGACTGTGAGTTCTAGTTCTGCCTTGGGTACAAAGTCAGTGTTGTTCTGACCCAGCTCCCCAAACACGACAAACCCTCTGTATTTAAATCAATTATTCCTTTATTAGGAGCGCCAGCAGCCCTGGCAAAAAAGTTTCTCTCTCACCACAGGCTAACAAGTCCGGCCAGCCAGGAGATGAGTAGTTGTCTGCCACATCTATTCATCTCCGTCCCCTGCCTTTTATGCCCAGAGCTAGGGTGGGGCTTCGCTAGCAGCGGTGGCTTTTCCTTCCCAAGGATCGACCCACGGATTTCCACTGCTTTTCTCTGCCTTCTGTGCACCCACGTGTCAGATACTGGACCCAGCTGTTCCTTCTCTTCCTCATCAGCCACTTCCAGACCTAGGAGCTGTTGACTCTCCATCTGAGGGCTGATGGACAGCCTAGGCCCATGATGGCGAACCTATGGCACGCGTGCCAGAGGTGGCACACAGAGCCTTCTCTGTGGGCACATGCACCATCACCAGCTGCTCTTCTGGTTTCTGAAAAATGGCCTGAAAATGGCTGAAAAATGGCCAGAAAACAGCTCAGAAAATGGCTGGAAAATGGCCCCCAAAACAGCCTAAAATGGCTGGAAAATGGTCCCCAAAATGGCTGGAAAATGTCCCCCAAAAGCCCCCAAAATGGCCTGAAAACACCTCAAAAAACGGCAAAAAACCAGGCCGTTTTTTGGGGGCCAAAAACAGCCTGGAAACTGTCCAAAAACGGCCTCAAAACAGCCCTCAAAATGGCCCTCAAAATGGCCAAAAAACCAGTGTGTGTGTGCTGGCCAGCTGGTGTTCAGGGTTCCGGCACTGTGGCACGCACACATGCATGCACGTTCCGGTTTGGGCACTCAGTGCCAAAAAGGTTCGCCACCACTGGCCTAGTCAGTCTCTCTCCCCCCCCCCCCCTCCCCCCCCCCCCCCCCTCTGACCTGCCCCCCCTCTACCCCCTTGGAGCTCTCAGATTGCCTTAATGCTGACCCTGACTCCCATACTCCTCCTGGAGGGGCCGGTGGCTGACAGGCCATAACATACTGTCACAACATTCCATAGTTGTGTGATTGCTATTTGTGGCTTCTCACAAGCAGAGCCAATAAAGAAGTTGGTAGTAACATTGCAAATCATGATCATGGGATGTCTCACCTAAGAATCACAGGTGATCTGCTTAACAGACAGTGAACTGACATAAGTCTGGTACGCTTACATGATGTTTCACTTAAATCCACAGCGATGGAGTTGCCACTCTCATTTGTGGTGATTAAATGAGGACTACCTGAATTGATCTTTAATTGGTGGCAGATAAACCTGAGGGTTTTAATTGATTTTTTTTTTCATCCCAGCTTTCTGGCCAGAGGAACATTTTGTAGGTGTGAAAATTTCTGAAGAAATTACTTGTAACACATTTTAGGGCTTAATTTAAAAAAAATAATAAGGAAAATGCTTTTTTGTCAGCCCTTTTGTCAGCTGTGAACAACACTCTGTATTTTGGCAACTTTAACAGTGTCAAGTTTTGCAGGTAAAATTCTGAAGAGAAGGCAGGAGGTTGGCCACATTCCTCCTCTTGAATAAATTAGTAGAGAAAGGGGAGCATTAGGGTCCAGCTAAGGCAGTAGAGAAGATACATGCTCCTAAGTTGAAGCAAAATAACACAGAAGGCAGGCCTTGCAGAGGAAGACACAGATCAGGATGTTGACCCCAGGGAAAAGTCCCAAAAAGGGTCAAGAATTGACCAAGGACATGCTGGCTGGCAGACAAGATGGAGACTACGAGACAGATAGGGCAGCAAAAGTTTCAGGAAAAACACGCTGCTTGCCAGGTACAAAGTTCCCAAGGAGGAAAACTGCTGCTTTTGAGGTGGAAGTAAAACTGCAAAAAGGCACATAGAGCAGAGATAATGTTGATCCAGTAGAGCGGGGTTCCCAACCTTTTCTATACCTCACTCCCCTAGAATGCTTCTGATATATTCTCGCACCCTTTAAAAAATAAACAATTATATGCATATAATTATACATATACACTATAATTTTGAGTCTTCTAAATCCAAGTTTTCACACCCCCTGGAATATTGTCTTGCACCCCTGGTTGGGAACCCCTGCAGTAGAGGATTATTTCATTATTTCATCACGAACTTCACTTGGGTCTAAATAACTAAGGAAGCACAAAACTCTTGAATACTAAGAACAGGGGAAGATAGTGTCCTCCTACTTTGTGAATTTACAGTAGATAAATGCAGGATATAAAATTCCACACTTGAGAGGTTTATTGACGGTGATACTTTTGCTGTAGGAAAGTGGGAGATGTTTTAAAAAAGAATTCCGTCCCAAGCTGGAACCCACAATAACTGTGAATCCTCATGTCCCTGGGCCAAAATGCCAGATTCATCAATAGTTGAATTGAACAGAGAAGAGGTTATCCTTATTTAGAGGATAGTTTGCTATGACTATGAATGGCTAACTTTTGGTGATCAAGAGAGACATAGGGGTGGATACTTCAGTAGTGCACAAGGTGCTACTGATGATGATCTACTGGTGGAAGCTGAGACAATTTATGTGCGTGGGGTAAGCAGGCGGACTAGAAGTAGGAATGCTTCTAGTCATCAAGATTAGAGGTTGGAAAGAACTATGGAAGTGTGCCAGCTGGGACTGTAGCCAGATATCTATACTGCTTGACCATGATTTGACCCAGCATTCATGGAAAATGCTTCTGGGGAGCAAAGAATTTTGACATTGGTTGAGTCATAGTTTGACCTACCACAGCCCTATGTGACCCACCTGTGGAAAAAGAGGAAAACTGATGCAGGTCAGCTGATTCTGCAGGGAGGAAAGCCCTAGTGTCAGGGTTCCAAATAACATACCCATAGCAAACAAAACTCTGAGGTAGGCAATTTCCTTGGCACAGGCTGGTGAAAACTGACTGATTATTCCTGCCGTTTTCACCTAATTCAAAGTAAACGTTTGTCACTTTCTCAAAACAATCAGTCACATGGTCCAAACAGGATACTGTCCAGTTGCTAGGTGACTCCAGTCCCCTCCTTCCGAGCACCTGCAGGAATGTCCTTGGTTCCCAAGAGAAAGTATTTTGTTTTGACTACAACACCCCAACTATCTGTATTCTCCCCACCCCTCTTCTCCAGTGTGTCAGCACAGAAGTCTCAAAATGGCCTCAGTCAGGCCAGCTTCAGGGTTGACACCCAGAGTGCATATGTGCAGGCATGCACAACCCACGACAACTTCCCGAGAAGGAAAAGAGAAGACAATTCTGAGGGAGAGTTGTTGAAACTTCTCTGTCTTCTAGAATCCAGAGGCTGGGGCTGGCTAGAGGGGGTGGTGAAATGGTGATGGAAACACAAGCCAAGTCATAGTGCAGAAATTGGTGGAAAGTGAGAAGAACCCGAGAGCCAAGGTGTATCGGTTTTGCTTGAGACTGCTGAGTCTGACTCATGACTGTCCTGAGTCTGGTATGCTTCAGCATTTTTTTTTTATTGATCGCTTATCAGAGTTGCAGATGATTCAAAACTAGGGGTTAATTAATTAATGTGAAATTCAAAGCAATTTTGGTAGGTTAAAATCATAGAAATGAAATTCAGTTGATAAAAAGGCTGACAAATAATAGAGTGAAATATAAAGATTTATGAATAGTAAGATCTCCACTTAGGAAATAGATAACAAATGCACTGTTACGGGAGATGCTAGCTTGGTAATAGTAAAGGTGAAAAAAAAATTGGAATGTGGTTCATTGCAAGCTGAATATGAGTCAGCAATGTGATGTAGCCACAAAAAGGCATTTGCCATATTAAGTTGCATCAGTAGCTTCCAATTCAGAAAATAATCATCGAGGGAAACAAAATACATGCGAAAAAGGACAAGAAAGAGATGATCATCAGAAATGCAACTAAATCTTATGAGAAGAGACACTGGCAATGGGATTCTTAACTTGAGAAGAGAAAAATGAGGAGGATGTGATAACATTTTTCAAGTACCTGAAAGGATGTCATGTAAAAAAAGGTGTTTGTTTTTTTTAAAAAATCCTTTCCAAAAGCAGAAGTTGCAGGAAGGCAAATTCTGACAGAATGTTAAAACAAACTTTATGGTACTCCCACTTTCATTGAACATGTTCATGTGGATCCTGGGCAATCACCTACCAAGAATCACTTAATTTAGATTTTTGTACTAAGCAGAGGATTAGATTTGGTAGTCTACATGGCCTCTTCCTATTGATTCTAATTTCTTTCAAGTTTTTGGGTGAGGAAAATGTACATGTTGCTTGTGACCTGAGAGTGATGTTGCCTGTCAGATATTCTTAAATGCAGTTACCTCTAAAAAAATTCACATGAAAGCTGTTCAGCAGCAGTGGGCTGCTGAAGCAATCAGACAATTTAATTACAGGTTTCTTATACTTCCTATAATTTTGTTGCACATTTTGAACCTACGATTTTATGATCCAGTTCTCTATGCTTTCCATGTACTCAGTCTTGTTGATGTGTCCGTGTATTTTAAATGTGTGCAACTTTAAGACTTGTGGACTTCCAACTCCCAGGATTCCTCAGCCAGTCTGGGAATTGGAAATCCACAAGTCTTAAAGTTGCCAGGTTTGGAGACCTCTGGTTTCTAGATTTGTTCTCTCGGTCTCAGAAAATTTAGGTTGAAATCTAGAGCAACCTAAATACATAAAATGGATCTTGGAATACAGGATAAAGAGATTGGTGTTCTAATTTTCTTTTGCACTTTCTCTCTCTCTCTCTCTCTCTCTCTCGTTCTCTCTAGGCTCAATGCTGGATATAATAAAATATGTGGTGAGCAGAGGAGAGCACAAGAGTGGTGTGCTTGAGGAATCAATAATAGCCACAATTCTGAAAGAAGTTTTGGAAGGCTTAGACTATCTACACAGAAATGGACAAATCCACAGGTACTAGCATGTTGCTTCATTGTATGTGAGTCGAGAATGCAAAGTTTCATTATTAATTCTATTAACTTGGGATATATATAAATTGATTAAATCAATCAATGAATAAATTCAAGGCTAGAAGGCTAGGGTCTGATAAGCCAAAGAGCTCTGATCTAAACTTGATTGGGAGGGGACGCATCCCGTAAATTCTTCTATAGTTGTGCAACGCAACAGGAGGAGATATGAAATCCTAATCTTAAATTAACCATTTAGTTGATAATGTTTTCTCCGTTCGCAAAATCATCCCACCCATGTTAGCAATTATTATTAGCCTGTCAAAGGGGATGATCAAACCTAATCTCTTTTTGATCTATTGTTTTGATGAGGAGATGGCAGAAAAATTGCTGCTTTCTCTTTGAAACTGCAAAGGGTGGAAGTTTCTTGTCTTGACAATTATTTTTATTCCATTTCTTTCCCTTATGCACAATAGCAAATGGGGATTGATTGATTAATTAATTGATTGATACAAAGCCAACTGCAACCCTTGATTTGCTGGGTGAATATAATAGAGTAGTTTTCCATGAGATAAGGAAGCTAAGCAGCGTGGTCTGAAGCGCAGCAGAGATTTTCCGGTTTGCATAAGAACGAAACAATGAGCTTTTTTGTAAGTTGTAAGAACATATTTTCCCCTCAATTTGCCATCTTTAAAATGAAATTATCTGAGATTGTACAACCAGAAAGTTTTTAATTCCATTCAGTGTTGTATTGTTCCACAGAGAGCCTCCCCTCCCTCTTCTTCCTCCTCCTCCTCTCGCATCACATCTGAATTTAAATGCTTTTTTTGTTTATTCCTTTTTCTAGAGATTTAAAAGCTGGTAATATTCTTCTGGGTGAGGATGGCTCTGTACAGATAGCAGGTAATCATCATTATTGTTAAATTTTAAAAATGTGTGATGGGAAATTTGAGATATTCCAAGAGATCTCATTAACATTTTAAATGGTTAGAATTTGTTAAGTTTAAGGGTGTTTGATAATCAACTATAGGCTAAGCATTCAGTTTTCCCGAGGAGATTTTTTTCTTAATGGAGTGTATCAATCAGCTTTTAAAGAAACAACACAGTTGTTCCCAGTCTGTTGTGCTCCCTAATTTTGAACTACAGCTTTTATTTTTCTCACCTGGCAAGTCAGAAATTTCTAGAGGACAGCTAGTACAAAAATCAAAGTAGATTGGCAACCAGTAGTGTGAGCTGCCAAGACTTCAGTTGATATTTCACCTCCAGCCCCATATTTATTAGGGGGGCTTCAGCATGCTGTGTTGCAGAAGTAGATTTCAGCAGGTTATGACCAGTTCTGGAGAACCGGTAGCAGAAATTTTGAGTAGTTCAGAGAACCAGTAGTAAAAATTCTGACTGGCCCTGCCCCCCATCTATTCTCTGCCTCTCAAGTCCCAGCTGATTAGGAGGAAATGGGAATTTTGCAGTAAGCTTCCCCTGAAGTGGGGAGGGAATGGAGATTTTACAGTATCCTTCCCCTGGAGTGGGGTGGGAATTGAAATTTTACAGTATCCTTCCCCTGCCACGCCCATCAAGCCATGCCACGCCCACCAAGCAGGGGTGAAGTGTTCCCAGTTCGGACTGGATCGCCCGATCTGGTAGCGATGACGGTGGGTGGTCCAGAGAACCGGTAGCAAAAATCCCTCCCCCCCCCCCATGCCCAGCTGAGAGACGCAATCATCAGAGGCTGTTTTTTTTTATTTTTAAAAGCATTTTTTCCTGCAACCTCTTCGGCCGAAAAACTGCTTTTAAAAGTAAAAAAAAAAAGCCTCTGATGATTGCACAGCTCAGCTGGGATCGTCAGAATGCTTTTAAAAGCATTTTTTTCTGCAACCTCTTAAGGTTGTAGAAAAAAATGCTTTTAAAAGTAAAAAAAAAAAAAGTTGGCCACGCCCATAATAATCATAATAACAAAACCAATAAGAGAAGATAGTAGAAAAGATGAGAAGGATAATAGTAGTATAGCCATACTACATGGGTAAATATACTTAAGACATAAGATAGTGCTGTGGGAATTAGGTTTTCAGCAAAGTGATGGCACCACGAGGGGAAAAAACTGTGTCTGGTTGTTTTGCCATGCAAAACCTACCATACTATGGGTTCAATCTCAGACAATAGGATTCCAGCTATTTCCGGTGCACTTCCCCACTTATGGTGCTGGAGCAGATTGGAAGTTGTGTATGCTGTGTAGAAGAGGAGGAAGAATCTGTTTTGTCAGCAGCTTTGATTTTTCTGGCAGTGAGTCAGCATTGTGTGTCATTTCCAACACGGCTTTGATGACATGGAAAATCTTCTGGTTCATAGGGAAAGCATTGACGCTCAGGGTGGATAAAAATAGATGAATTTTTAAAAAAAAATTTAAACGGATTTTTTTAAATTTAAATCTGATTTTTTTCTAATTTTTATCATATTTATTTTAATAAAATGCTTTTGTAGTAAAAATCTTATCTAAAATAGTTTTCTATTTAAGATACATTAATAATTTAATTTATTCAGCATGAAATGGAGCTTAGTTATGTAGCATGAGCCTGTATATTCTGCAATATTGGGACTGTCGGTGAGTCAACAGCGGGCCAGAGGAGGAGCTTCTGCAGGACAGTTGCTCTTTAAAAATTACAATTTATATTGAGTTGATTTAAATCAAGCCTTTTTACTAGTGATTTAAATCATGATTTAAATCAAATCCACCCTGTTGGCAGTTCAGCTTTTTCTCCTTTGATAAATTACTTGAAGAAGGGCTCTTCCGAATTACCCTGTTTCCCCCAAAATAAGACATCCCCTGATAATAAGCCCAATCGGGCTTTTGAGTGCATGGCAATAAGGCCAAGCGCTTATTTCAGCATTCAAAAAAAATATAAGACAGCGTCTTATTTTCGGGGAAACACAGTAATGCTGCATGGCTGCTGATTTGTGTTCTAAAATTCCATTTCTCCACTTACGGGTTGCGGGACAATAGATAAAGAATTGTGCCTTTCTCCTGATTTCTGAGCAGGCTTACCTCTTTTGATATATGCTGAATGCAAAGCAACATGAGGTTCCAGAGCCCTGGATGGAACCCACATGTACTTTTTGGCAGAGTAATCATGCACAAGGAAGAGCCGGTTTGGGTTAGTGGTTAAGGTATCAGTTTGGAAACGGAGAGGCTGGGAGTTCTAGTCCCGCCTTAGGCACAAAGTTGGATAAGTTACTTGGCTCAGTTAATCAGCTGCAGGAAGACGAAGGCAGTGATAAATCACTTCTGAAAATCTTGCTAAGAAAACTGCAGGGACTAGTCCAGGCAGTTTCCAGGAGTCAACACTGACTTGGAGGCATTAAAAAAAATCATAAAAAGTACAAGAGCCTTACCACTTAATTAGATCTGACATTCATTCTGCAGAGGGAAATGCAACAGCGGAGAAGGGAGAACGGGTGAGAGCTGCAAATCACGCAGCGCATCTATGCTAGGAGAGAGAAAAATAAAGCAGCTTAAAGCAATGGTACATGCTGCACTCAGCAATGTTTTAAGGGAAGTTAATTTAAGGCCAGGAAATTCCATGAATGAAAATGTCTTCAAATACGAAACCCCAATTTTAAGCTTATGAAATATAAATTGCATAATATAATACAACACAACACGATACAATGCAATATAATATATAATCTGTTTATCTTAAAATGTGTTTTTAAATTATACAGGATTTCTTTTTTTTAAATTAGTTTATAACATAAAATACAAAAATACAAAAGAAAATAGTAGGAAAAGAGGGGAGGGAGAAGAGAGGAAAAAGTGTAGGGAAAGAAGGGGAGAGAAAGACAAGGCATTGACTTCCAATTCTCTTTGGTGCAGTAAAATAAAATAATACTCAACGTTTTACCTTTACATAATAGTATGAACTAGTCATTTCTATAACAACAAACCTATCTAATTGGTAAAACCCAAAATCAAAGTTTCCACATCAAGCATAAAGTCCAGAAGCGATTTCCAAGCAGAAACAAAAGTAATTGTGTTTTTTCTTTAATCAGAGCAATCAATTTAGCCATCTCTGCTAACTTCATCAACTATTATAACCATTCATCCATTGTGAGAATCAAAGTGTGCTTTCATTTTTGTGCATAAAATAATCTTGCTGCTGTCAACATACACTGTATAGCATCAAAGTTCCACATTTTTCCCCAAATCTTTTTCCATTTAACCCAAAAGAAAAGTTTCTGGTTTTATCGTTATATTCACTTTGAGAATCTTCTGTATTGTGATGTGAATCCTACTCATTTTACTGGGTTTTTTTTGACTTGCTTCCCATGAAATATTTTTATTTTATTTTATAAAGCTCTATGGATCTCATTGTTTTATTTGGTGTATAGATTAGAAATCAGTTATTGAAAGTGAGCGGTCTGTTTATTTCAGCCAGTGAAGGCAAAAGTTTAACTCATGAAGAAGATGTCACACAAATTCATTTGAGTATTTTAAAGAGTCACAGTATCACAAAGGCTATGAAACCCTTTTTTCTTAGCAAAAAAGAAGGTACAGACTTGGTACCTTGGCAAAGAATTCAAATTTCAATAGTCTTAATTCTGTGGTTTGTTTAAATAATGCATTGCATAGCATGCATAGCCTAACGTTGCTTTGTAAAAGCGATAAAGTATTAAAGACTTTGGCAAGTTGCTGAGTTTTAATTCTGGCACAATAAAAGTCAGTGTACCAGCATTGTAATTCCTGACTTGGAACCATCACAGAATTCGCCTGATACTAAGACACTAATTACAATCTTAATGACCTGAAGCTTGTAGTTGTGACCTATGCCATCAGCTTGATGGCTGCCTAGTTCACCATAACATTTTGTCACAATTCAGTTCAGGATTCTTTGTTAAACAAGCCACAATGGCCTGTTATGATTAAGAAATAATGATAAACCATAATGGGTAAACACTCACAATTTGTTAAAGCAAAACAGTACAAATCACATGGCAGCTTAATATGTACCAAACCAAAGTTGTATTTATTTCTCATATTTGTATACTGCCATAATCAAGGAGTGATTCCTTTTTTAAAAAAATAAGCTAAAATCGTCTTATTTTTCCTCAGAGAGTTGACTGATCTCAGATGCTTATAGTATTTTCATTCATTCTTTTGGTTTGTACTGTAAATACTTCTGTTTCAACTGTTAATATGAATATGAGGATTTTTTGTGAAGTTGGTAACTATGGCAAGGTTCAAGTGAAGTAGAAATCTGGATAGTTTCCAAAAGGATGGCTTTATTTAATGTTGGAGACACACAGACACATTCTGTGTGCAATCCGCAGGTTCTCCTAGTCTCATAGAAGAGCTAAGGGGGCCTTTGTGCAACTTCGTGGTGTGTACCTGTTGTGGAAATGAGATATGCCTCCACATTGATGGCCTTCTGGAGGAGACTAAAAAACTGGCTCTTCTGACTGGCCTGGAGCCCTGACAGGGGAATGTTACATTGGGGGGAGAAGATCCCCTTCCCCAGGTCATCCATCGTCTTGGTTTCTAGCTTTCCTATTTAACTCTCCTAATTTTAATTGCCTCATATTATCTTTTAGAATTTTTATTATATTATAAGCTGCCTGGAGTTGCTATGTCAATGAGATGGGCAAGATAAAAATGTAATAAATAAATAAATGTGTTGTAGTTGAACAAATTAAATCTTTCTGCCTCTTCAATAATAACAGATTGATTATAGCACAACCATGTGTAATAGGATTTGAGTTCATTGGATGTTAGCTTGGCTGGCATATACACATTGTTGGGAGGAATGAACATGAGGCAATGTAATTAAATAAAAATAAAATGGTTTGTGACAATCAATATGGTGGGGCTGGTGACAATGGAAACTTTGGTTTCAATGAGCTAATTTAGCCTTTGAAGCAATGTTGACTCCTGGTGACTCCCTGGACAGCTCCCTGCAGTTTTCTTGGCAAAGATTTCCATAAGTTGTTTGCCATCGTCATCTTCCTAGGGCTGAGAGAGAGGGACTGGCCTAAGGTCACCCAGTTGGTTTGTGCCTAAGTCAGGTCTAGAACTCACCATCTCCCTGTTTCTAGCCTGGTACCTTAATCACTAAGCAAACTGGCCTAGACACAAGCCATGATATAAAGATCCAAAAAGAACCATTATTTTGGTTGAAGGTAGAAAAAAGTACAGAAAAAACCCTGCTAATATATTGAAAATATTTTTATTGATTTGCCCATCAAGGCATGTACAGCGTCTTACTACTTAGGTTTGCCGCATGCTGTGCATGTATCCTGTAGCAACTGCAAATTCTGGCAATTTATTTTCTATTGGAAAATAAAGCTCAAATAAAAATACCATTTGACCAATGTTGAATTAGTAATGATAACGTCTCCACCAGAACTGTGATTGACAGTTTAAGGAAAGATATTTATAAACAAAGCTATTAAGTGATCTTCAATCTTCTCTTTCAAAATTACCTTGGATCCAATGCTCAGTTTGTTCCTCACAAATCATTTTCATTAAACCTTTAACTGTCTTATTTAATGAGGGCCTTGCTTTTCAAAACAGAATGGGAGTATATACATACGCTGTAGTTTTGTTCCAAGTTACAAAGAGTTTAGACAGCTGAAGTGATTGTATAACAGAGAGATTTCATTGGAGGTGACGGAACAGAAGCAGGCCCTGATAAAGATGCTGCATTCAGTGAAAGTGTGTTGCGTTTCCTGAAAACATTGTCGCTCATCTTTCTAGGGGTTTGCATATTTTCCCTGTAGCTCAGTTTTTCTTTAAACTGTGGTGTGAGGATCCCTGGAGATTCCCCAAGACCCTCTCAGGGAACGGTGAAATCAAAAAAAAATTGCCACATATTGAAAATATATGCAGAAATTTTAAAACGGTCACTCTTCTAATTATCCTTTGTTAAAAAAAGGTTTTTTTCCACAAAAAATAATTTAATCACTATTTAATGCAAGGGTATCAAACTGGCGGCCCACAGGCCAGAGGCGTCACAGGCAGGCCACGCCCCTCCCAGCTCCGCGAAGGGAAAAAAAGTCACGCTGTGACGGCAGCGTGATGCCACAGGTTTAACACCTGTGATCTAATGGGTTTAATATTGTTAAATATGAACAGTTGGGATTGTATCATTTCGTAATGTAGGTGAGTGATTGTGCGTTTACTTTTTAGTGGCCGTAGCTGGATGCTACATTTTAACAACCTTTAAAATGCTGGTAAGAGGGCAGGAATGAATAGCTTAAAGCAATGGGAAAGCAGTTTTAATTGGTTCAGGGACACATCTTGTAATCCAGATCGTAAGGGCATTAGACAGCCTGAGAATGCTGGCAATAATGGCTGATACTGTTTTAGTACTCATGATCAAAAGCCTGAAATAGTACTTTGAAGTCAACCCAGCAGCTAAGAGTTGGAGAAAGACTAGGTATAAATTAGTCTATCCTTTAGCATTATAGTTCCAAGTTGTTACTGAAAAAGAGCTTTTCTTTGCTTTCTTTCTTTTCTTTCTTTTTTTGGATGTGTAATTGCTAGTGATATTTTAACTTATGAATGGTATTGCAAGCTAGAAATAATTGCTGTAATAAATGTAGACTAGCACTTAGATTTATGACTTTTGTTGTGTCGTCCAAAGTGTTGGAACTAAAGAGAATTAAATTGCACATTAATATAGAATGGAAAGGAGAAATCCCCTCTTTGCTTTGACATAGCGCGTTCAGTTATTAAGAAGTGATTGTTTCTGAATATTATATAAGCATTACTAGCTTCAAATAGTTCCTGTGGTTTTTTTGGGGGGGAACTTGCTAAGAAAAATGACTTCATTACTTCCTTGCAAGTTTAAGACCAGGATGCATATTGATGTACATAACTCATATGTATTGGCTCACAGCAAAGAGTTGTAAAATTCTATTTGTTACAACTATCACCCTGTTTAAAATAAGTAATTTTAATTGTGTATTTTGGGATGCTTTTTTAAAAAATATTGTCTGAACATAAGAGTGCTCTATGATTTCAAGATGGGTGCAGATGTTCTGTACTTACAGTTAAATTATTTAAAGACGAATATAAGAACCCTGTTAGATGAATATGTTGAGCCCAGCCTGCTGTTTTCAAGTAGTTCACAAATAGGACAAAAATGCAAGATCATCGTCCCACTTCATTAGAGAAGAACTGCATCTCCAAAGATAGCCAAATAAATCATTCTCAGATACCAAAACATTCAGGGGTTAATAAAACGCCAAGGCTTGGGCTTGAACCCACACAGTTAGTCAAGACAATGGTATCTTGTGGTCATAACATCCTGTCCCCATCGTTAACAGTTGGTAAGCTTTCACCTCTAGTTTGGACTAAGTGAAAGGTCCAGCCTACTTCAGAGGTAATGTCAGGTACAAAGCATTAGGTAATCCCAGAAAGAGGAATATAATGAGAATCTGAAGCACAAATTAGCACCACATATCTTGAAATAGCCTTTACTGCACTTTTAAAAAGTATAGTGAAAAGAAATAATAGGTAATAAACAATAAGCTTGATTGTACATCTGCAGCCTGAATAGCAATGACATTTAGACGTATATATAGCTTCACAGTGCTTTATAGTCCTCGCTAAGTGGTTTACAGAGTCAGCATATTCCCTGGATTGGGGAGGGAATGGAGATTTTACAGTATCCTTCCCCTGCCATGCCTACCAAGCCACGTCCACTAAGCCATGCCATGCCGACCAAGCCACACTCACAGAACCAGTAGTAATAAATTTTGAAACCCACCACTGACCTACACATATGTCATGTCTTAAAATTCAGCTTCGTTCTTTATTCACAAAGGTATTTGTTGAAAATAGGATCCCTCAGTAAGAAAACAAAACAAGGAAATGCTAAGTGTTGTAAGAAAAACCTTGTTGCCGTTAAGATGATTTTTAGTTTTTTTTTAAAATATGACTTTACAAATGCTGCTTTTCTCATTTATATGAAACCTAGTCATGGTGATCATTTAGTGAAATCAGAGGAATGATTATTAGCAATAGCACTTAGACTTATATACCGCTTCACAGTGCTTTACAGCCCTCTCTTGAGTGGTTTACAGAGTCAGCCTATTGCCCCCAACAATCTGGGTCCTCATTTTACCGACCTCGGAAGGATGGAAGGCTGAGTCAACCTTGAGCCTGGTGAGATTTGAACTGTCAAATTGCAGGCAGCCAGCAGAAGTAGCTTGCAGTACTGCACTTTAACCACTGCGCCTGTTAGGAATTCATCTCTACATGTATCTGATTTATACTGCATTTGGTATTTTGTCATCCAGTGAATGCCTGCTTTTATATAAACACATGACTTGATCTCAGAAGTGGCAATATTCGTGTGTGAACTATGCATAGCGCTGTCTACATTCTTCTGGGAGGCTAGTCTTCCTAAACAATCTTCTAGCAATGATAGGCAACCAGCACTCCATAGCTTTAGAATCAAGATGTGTTTACAAAAAGAATAAGGATGCTGATGATTCGAATATGATGCTGCCCTCCTCCACACATACACATTGATGGATATAGGCAGTGGTGGGTTTCAAATTTTTTTACTACCAGTTCTATGGGTGTGGCTTGGTGGGCGTGGCAGGGGAAGGATACTGCAAAATCCCCATTTCCTCCTGATCAGCTGGGACTTGGGAGGCAGAGAATAGATGGGGGCGGGGCCAGGCAGAATTTTTACTACCGGTTCTCCGAACTACTCAAACTTTCCGCTACCGGTTCTCCAGAACTGGTCAGAACCTGCTGAAACCCACTTCTGGGTACAGGGAGTCCTGCATAGAAGCGTGTGCACATATGTTCCCTGTGTCATAAGAAAGTCTTGTCATTGACAATTTTTGCCTGATAGTAGGAATCTACTTCTTGCTCCCATTTCTTGCCTGTGACCCATTTCCTTCCATTCCTAAAGCCACCTAGTTCTCTACTATAACATATTCCATCTAGGCCAGAATCTCATTGTAAGATGTGATCCTGTTACGCTTTTAGCTATTTCTTGATTTGCACAGACACTTCCCCTGCAACATTTGACCCTTTAATCAGGTTTCTTTTCCCCCCGAAGCTTTGCACGGCTGTTCACATTTTCCCTCTGATCTTATGTCTTCATAAGGCATTTGAAGCAGAAATAGATGTCAGGCTGCCTTTTTTTTTGCTCCTACCCTGCTGGAATTTTGATGCAGACCTAATAATAGCATCTTTACATTCTGAACTGAGTGTAGGGGAATGTTGACCTGAAACGGTAGCGTGAAACAAACAGGTTCTTTGTTTAGTCTCTGTATGGATTTTATGGTGCTATGAAGGAGGCTAAAAATGTTTACAGACATGATTCATAGATGGAAGAGAGATGTCTCATTTCTAAAACCTACATAACATTTTACCTATCAAGTAAACATTAAATTAGCCGCTTCATTTACCGTATTTTTCGGAGTATAAGACACACCGGAGTATAAGACATACCTTAGTTTTTGGGGAGGAAAATAAGAAAAAAGCTGATTGGCAGGTGGAATACCCCCAATCAGCTGTTCCCAGAGGTGAATTTTAGCAACAGGTTCCTTGGTTGTGAGCTCTATGCCTTGCCTTTTTTGCTTTTTTCCCCTGCCTCTGAAAGCCTCCAAAACAGAGCTTCAGAAAAAAAGCCTCTGAAACTCTGTTAGGGGGCTTTTTTTCTGAAGCTTTTTTTCTGATGCTTTTTTCAGCCTCTGAAACCTCCATTTGAGAAGCTGGGCAGGACTACATTCAGAGTATAAGATGCACCCAGATTTTCACCCTCTTTTTGGGGGGAAAAAGTTGCATCTTATACTCAAAAAAATATGGTAAATAGAAGTCCCATACTGAAGCTGCCTGCTTTTAAACAGGAGCTTCACATTTAGAATCGGAGTTTAATAAGTGAATTGAATGCTAAAAGAATGTCTGTGTTTTCTCTTCCTAGACTTTGGAGTTAGTGCATTTTTAGCCACAGGAGGTGATGTAACCCGTAACAAAGTAAGAAAGACCTTTGTTGGCACTCCATGTTGGATGGCTCCTGAAGTCATGGAACAGGTATAAGACCCAGATGTTTATTATGTGATATAAATAAAAGGTAAAGGAATCCCTGTGGATTTTACTCCATTTGTCAGCGTTCCAAGTAAGGCACCCACTGAAAGCAGAACTCCAAGCAGAACTCCTCAAAGAACAATTTATTGGCTATATCATATTGGCACAACTGGTGCCAATATGAAAGTTGCTACGGTTTTCACCTAATTAAAAAGTGAAAGTTCCCCCTTCCCCTAAGTCATTAATCACATTGTCCCATAGTGGTGCTGGCAGGTTGCCTGGTTACTCCACTCCTCCTCTTCCCAGCCACTTGTTGGAATGACCTTGGTTCCCACAAGAAAACTTTTTATTTTGACAGCAAAAGCCAAGCTGTCAAATTTTTCCCCTCCCTTTCTTCCCCTTTGCCTTGTGGCAACCATGAAGCCTCAAAGATGGCCTCAGCCAGGTTTGCTTCAGGGTTGACACTACTAGTTGTTGCTGACTCTAGGGGGCGGTGCTTATCTCCATTTCAAGGCCATTGAGCCAGTGTTGTCTGAAGACTTTTCCATGGTCATGTGGCCAGCATGACATCACGGAGCGCTGTTCCCTTCCCACCGAAGTGGTACCTATTTATCTACTTATATTTGCATGCTTTCGAACTTTTAGGTTGGCAGGAGCTGAGGCGAGGACAGGAACTCACTCCGTGATGTGTCATTTGGGTCTTGAACTGAGGCTGCCAGACAAGCCCAGTATCTTAACAGTCGAGCCACCATGCCACCCTATTATGTCATATACTGATTTACTATATCATTGCTAAATTAACTTTTCTGTTTTATATTTCCCTTTGATAGGTGAGAGGCTATGACTTCAAGGCTGACATCTGGAGCTTTGGAATAACAGCCATTGAATTAGCCACAGGAGCAGCACCCTACCACAAATACCCTCCAATGAAAGTAAGTCTAGCTGGAAAATAAGCATGAAATCTAAAGTTGCGTAACTAACTTTTCAAGTCTGGGTCTAGAGCTTGTACAAGTGAGATCTGCATCAGAAGTGTATGCTGACCTCGTAGTAGCTGGGACATGGCTTAGGACCCTAGTTATTAATGCTCCCAGATATAAGCTGTCAGGGGTTGAAAGAGGTTGATTCCCTGCCATCTGACTTGTCCATTTTTTTGTCTACATTTGTCTCTATCCCAGTGATCTTTTTAGTCAGGCTTTTCTTTAGCTGGGTGTGGTTGTTGCCTCCCTTTGTGATTTAAAAACGATGGTATAGGTAGTCTTCAACTTACAACAGTGTGTTTAGTGACCATTTGAAGTTACAACGGCACTGAAAATAACTGTTCTTCACAGAGCCTTTGCAGTATCCCCATGATCATATGATCAAAATTCAGACACTTGGCAATTTGTTCATATCCATTAGGATTGCAATGTCCCGAGGTCATGCAATCATTTTTTGCGATCTTTTGACAAGCAAAGTCAATGGGGAAGCCAGATTCACTTAACAACCAGGTTACTAATTTGGCAACTGCACTGATTCACTTAACAACTGTGGCAAGAAAGGTGGTATTTATTTATTTATTTATTTTGTTGCATTTCTATGCCGCCCAACTCCCAAGGGACTCTGGGCGGCTTACAACAAAGAATAAAACAATGCAAACAATCCCATAAAAAATGTTAAAAAGAAAAACATTAAAACATTAAAAACTTTAAAAATGTTAAAACACATGCACTCCAATTCGTGGCCGGGTCTCGCAAGATCATTATAACGAGATCAATGGCTCCAGGCCTGCCGGAAGAGCCAGGTCTTCACTGCTTTGCAGAAGGCCAATAGGATGGGGGCGGTCCGGACCTCAGGAGATAATTGGTTCCAGAGAGCCGGGGCAGCTACAGAGAAGGCCCTCCCCCATGGGCCCGCCAGCCGACATTGTTTAGCTGACGGGACCCGGAGGAGACCGATTCTATGGGATCTTACCGGTTGCTGGGACCTATGTGGTAGAAGGCAGTCTCGAAGATAGCCTGGCCCTGAGCCATATAGGGCTTTAAAGGTAATGACCAACACCTTGAATTGCACCCGGAGACCAATAGGGAACCAGTGTAGCTCGCGGAGAATTGGCGTAATGTGGGTGTATCTAGGCGTACCCACTATAACTCGCGCGGCTGCATTCTGGACTAACTGTAGTCTCCGAACACTTTTCAAGGGTAGCCCCATGTAGAGCGCATTGCAATAATCCAACTGTGAGGTGACAAGGGCATGAGTGATTGTGAGGAGAGCCTCCTGATCCAAGTAGGGTCGCAATTGGTGCACCAGACAAATCTGTGCAAAGGTCCCTCTAGCTATAGCTGTCAGATGTTGTTCCAGTCTCAGCTGTGAGTCTAGAAGGATACCCAAATTGCGAGCCCATTCTGAGGGGGACAATTTCTCCCCTCCCAGAACCAAGGATGGACAATCGACATAGTCTTTAGGGAGCAATACCCAGAGCCATTCAGTCTTGTCTGGGTTAAGTGTGAGCCTGTTGACTCCCATCGAGATCCTCACAGCCTCCAGGCACCGGCACGTCACATCTACTGCCTCACTGAATTGACGAGGGGTGGAGATATACAGCTGGGTATCATCAGCATATTGCTGATATCCCACCTGTGTCGTCAGATGATTTCACCCAGTAGTTTCATGTAGATGTTAAATAGGAGGGGAGAGAGGACCGAGTCCTGAGGCACCCCGCAGATGAGGGGCCTAGGGGTCGACCTCTGTCCTCCTACCAGCACCGACTGTGATCGACCAGAGAGATAGGAGGCGAACCACTGCAACACGGTGCCTTCCACTCCTAGCTCCCTTAGTCACCCCAGAAGGATACCATGGTCAATGGTATCAAAAGCCGCTGAGAGGTCAAGTAGCACCAAGATAGAGGAATGACTTTCGCCAGAAATCATCCATCAGCATGACCAAGGCAGTTTCCGTGCTATAGCCAGGTCTGAAACTGGACTGAAAAGGGTCCAGATAATCTGTTTCATCCAATGACCGCAGGAGCTGAAGTGCCACCACCTTCTCTACAACCTTTCCCACAAAGGGTAGGTTGGAGACTGGACGAAAGTTTTTTAATTCTGCTGGGTCCAGGGAAGGCTTCTTGAGGAGGGGCCTTACAACCGCTTCCTTTAAGGGCTGCGGGAAGGACCCCTCCCTCAAGGACAAAGGTAAAATGGGACAAAGCCAACTTAAACAACTGTCTCGCTTAGCGATGTAAATTTTGGGCTCAGTCATGGTCATAAGTCAAGGACTACCTGTATTTCTGGGTACTACATGCTTATAGTTATTTGGTCCAAGTCAGCACAAGTGTGCTTAGTTTATGTATGTGTATGAATGTTGCAACATGTGGCCTCGGGATGCTGCCAATGGCTTTAAATATGTTGAGTGCCCCCAAATGAAGTCACGTGACTGGGGAAAGCAGATGTTGTAATTTTGGAAACTGATTCATAAGTAGTTTTTAGGGGCTCCATCGTAACTTTCATCAGTCATAAATCGAGGATTACCTGTAGAAATTTCCTACTCCATGATATTAAAGGTTCCAAAATTGTTATTTCTTACTTAATACTTGTCCTATCAAGGATCTCTGGATGGTGAATATCTCTCCTAGTTTTTTCTTCAGAACACCTGAGGTAGACTGGAATGAAAGATGTTGATTAGTGCCATAATCCATATTCAGGTGGCCACTTGAAAATTGAGACTTTCTAGTCCCACCGGTCCCACTCCCCAACTCTTCAGGGTTATTTTTAATTTCTGAAATTGTCATTTACCATATTTTTGAGAGTATAAGATACACTTTTTCTCCCCATAAAAGAGGGTGAAAACATGCGGAAGCAGCAATAGGCTATGGCAATCCCTGCAGCCTGAAACAGCTGATCTTCAGGAGTCTGATCCCACTGACAATTAGCTGTTTGTGCTAATCAGACTGTGCTGAAGCTGGAATTGAAACAGGTTGTTTGCTGCAAAGAGGCACATTGCTGGGAGGCAGAGGCAGTTTTTTTTTCTTGTTTTCCTCCCCCAAAACGGTAGGTGCGTCTTATAATCCGGTGCATTTTATACTCCGGTATATTTAGGCCTTCATGCCTAGTTTCAAATGGATGGCTATATATTCTGTAAAGTGGTATGGTAATTCAGAGTCAAGAGTATTTATTTGTGTTTCTACTTTATTATGTATGCGTTGAAATTATTGTCAAGCTTTCTTTACATAATATTGTAATTTAGCATTATTTAAATCAGAGGTGGGCAACTATGGCCTTTTTATGACTTGTGGACTTCAATTCCCAGAATTCCTGAGCTAACATGGCTGACTCAGGAATTCTGGGAGTTGAAGTCCACAAGTCATAAAAGGGCCATAGTTGCCTACCCCTGATTTAAATAATTGTTAATTTGGCCAAGACTACTCTCCTAATTTATTTATTTTTTTAAAAAATAGGTATTAATGTTGACCTTGCAGAACGATCCTCCAATCCTGGAAACAGGAGTAGAAGACAAAGAAATGACCAAGAAATATGGCAAGTCCTTTAGAAAACTAATTTCCTTGTGTCTTCAAAAAGATCCTTCTAAAAGGTATGGTGTTTTTAAAAAGGAGAGATGTAAGAAAGTGAGGCAAAGCATTTAAATGAGGATATAGTTTTAAATAATAAATATTTTAAATAATAAAATATAGATTACTTTCTATTTAAGGGTAGAGACATCAAGACGTCCATCTGATTTCTTGACCCTTGCTTTTTCTGAGTGACATAATTGGACATACTTATTTTATATTTATTTTATTTATGAAATGTATAGATTGCTTCAGTGTGTTATGACTTTGGGAAACTCATATAATATGCAGTAAAAATACAATAAAAAGACAAGAAATGATCAAAAGTTCAGAAAAAGCCAACAATAATTTAGGAGTGTCAAACTGGCTGGATGGGTCACACACAAGCCACACCCATCCCAGCTCCGCGAAGATGAAAAATGTCACAATACATCATGTGACAGCAACTTGATGGCAACGTGACGCAAGTTTGACACCCGTGATTTAGAAGAACCAGAACATCACACAATGAGTTTATCACTCGCTCCAACTCAGAGTCTGAAGTGAAGTGATCAATAACTCCTCGTGTTTTCTCTGTGTTTAAAGGAGGGAGTAATGAGTTCATTATTAGAGAAATACTCTTTGACCCAGAGGGTCTCCGTAATTATAGAACGTTCTGTAATATTTTGTCCTTGGGGAGATGATTAAGAAAAGTCTATCTCCCATGTCCACTCTCTTCAAAAATCATTCCTTCCCTATTTTCAAAATACTCAATTTTCTTACCGTTTTAGGTATTTATTTTATTTATTTTTATTTATGTAATTTATATGCTGCCCTTCTCCATAGGACTCAGGGCGGCTTACAAAGACAGAGCAAGGAATTACATAAACAATTAAAATCAGTTTAAAATTAATTAAAATCGCTTAAAAATTATTAAAATTATTTGAAGTCACCCCTACGGATTCAGCCCATTTGGTGAAAAAGCCACGTCTTCAATTCGCGGCGGAAGGAAAGGAGGTCCGGGGCTGTCCTGAGGCCGGTGGGCAGCCCATTCCAGAGGGTCGGCACTCCCACAGAGAACACTCTCCCCCTGAGGGCCACCAGCCGACATTGTCTGGCTGACGGCACCCTGAGGAGGCCCGCTCTGTGTGAGCGCACCGGATGGTGGGAGGAAGGCAGGAGATGATCCTGCAGATACCCTGTGCCTAAGCCATGTAGGGCTTTATAGGTGAGCACCAGCACCTTGAAACGAACCCGGAGAAACACCGGCAGCCAGTGTAGCTCACGCAGGAGAGGTGTCACACGGGAGTACCGAGAAGCCCCTGTAACCACCCGCGCGGCTGCATTCTGGACTAAGGTAGAGGTAATGATGCAGCTAACAATGGAGATAGCTTCTCATCCTTTTTTCAGTTGCCACCAGGTGCTGAATAACAGCACTCCAGAAACCAATGTACACATCACATCATATTGCCAAAGGGGTCTGGAATAGGTAAAGAGTATGGAAAATGGGAAAAGATATTTTACCACAATCTATGCTCTAGGAAAGGAATATGAAGGATGGAGCTGTAAAATTCGCCTCTTTTATTTGGGGCAGTTTATTTCTGAACTCGGCTTCATTGGACATCACTGTGTCTCTGGAATAATATATTTAAATAATATATTTAAAGACAGAAAAGCTGTTTTGTTGGTTTATTAGCTATGCTGAAATAGCATAGCTATTGACCTACATTGTTGCATGTCAAATAAAAATAATAATAAACAAGACATATACCCTTTTTAGTAAGGGTTCTCTGGTAGAACTGAATAACTTAGATTTCCTCTTGTGCTATATACCTATATACTCGAATATAAGCCGAGTTTTTCAGCACGTTTTTCAGGCTGAAAAAAGCCCCCTCAGCTTATATTCGAGTCATGAAAAAAAATGCCTTTTTTCCTGCAACAGTTTTGGCTCCCTGGGTTGCTGGCAGACTTGCTAAAACCAAAATGGGGCGTGGGGGGGGGGGTGCGGCGCCCCTCCCCCGCACCCCTTTTTGGCTCCCAAGAGTGGCAGGGCGGCTTGCTAAGGGCATGAGGGGGGTGCCTAGCAAGACTCCCTGAAGCCCCCTGAAAGCAAAAACGGGCTGGGGACGGGGCTTAAAGGGAGAAAGAAACAAAGAAATCCTCACTGTTTAGGGAGATCCCATGTGCACTGAGCTTGAGTTGAGAGCTGATTGTAATTGAGAGCTTCTTGTAATTGGCTGCTAGCTAGCCTCCTCAGGCTAAGCCAGGAGTGGGTTCTCCCAGCTTGGCTGTCTCAGGAATTTTGGGAGTTGAAGTCCACAGGTTGTAAAAGGGCCACATTTGCCCACCCCTGGGCTAAGCTAATCAGTAGTGGAGCTCTAAGAATGCCAGATGAGAAGGAGAAAGGGAGGGAGAAAGAAAGAGAGAGAGAAGAAAGAAAGAAAGAGACAAAGAAAGAAAGAAAAAGAAAAAAAAAAGAGGGAGAGGCTTGAACTTGCCTGAAATTAGATCAAGCCAGTGACTGGGTGGGCGTGGCTAACTGGTCATGTGAGATATGTGTATAGGGACTACTCAGAGGGCTGAAAAAAGTCATTTCTGACAGGTCCTTGCACTTTTGACCGGTCCTCACACTTATGACCATCCTCACATTTATGCCTGTGCAGCATTCTTAACAACCATGTCACTCATTTCACAACTGCTTCTCTTCACCATGGTGACAAGATAGGGCAAAAATGTAAAATGTGAGGACAGTCGTAAGTTCGAGGACTGGTCACAAGTGCGAGGACCAGTCAAAAATTACTTTTTCAGCCCTCTGAGTAGTGCATATGCACAAAAGGACTACCCAGAGGGCTGAAAAAAGTGATTTCTGACAGGTCCTCGCACTTCTGACCGGTCCTCACACTTATGACTGGTCATCATTTATGCCCATTGTAGCATTCTTAACAACTGTGCCACTCATTTCACAACTGCTTCTCTTCACCATGGTGACAAGATTTTTGTTTTTGTTGATCCTCTTTTCCACTTACAGAGCTAGTTTACTGTTTTTCTTTGAAATCAATATTCAAAAACATTTAACATACTGATGCCTCAATTAATGTAATTTTATTGGTATCTATTTTTATTTTGAAATTTACCAGTAGCCGCTGCATTTCCCACCCCCCGGCTTATACTCGAGTCAATAAGTTTTCCCAGTTTTGGGGGGTAAAATTGGGTGCCTTGGTTTATATTCGGGTCGGCTTATACTCGAGTATATACGGTATGTTTTAAGTGTATAAGCTACATGCACATTTTTTGGGAAACTGATTTTCTTTTGTTCGACTCTGGAGTTCCTTTGTAAACTTATTTCTAAACCATTTGCCTTTCGCTGTGTCTCATTAACTCTACATCCCTGGGGCACAAGCATTAAGCAAAGGTCTACCACTTGGCTAGAGATAAAACGTTCTCCGTACTTCGGCCTGAAATGCTCTAGAGAACCCGTGTTTGTTAAGATGTCAACTGCACCAATGGCTCCTTATTGCAGTATAGGATTAAAAAAATAGCGTAGGGGGGAAAACGATAAACACTATAATTCTAACCATTTTTATTTATTTATTAGAGCTTGTTAATGTTGACAAATCTGCTATTCTTTATTTAAAATTCAAAAGCATTGTATTCATTATTCTGCTAACATGATCACGTAAGGTGATTTCCAGTTTTATTTTAAGTATCAGAAAGACCATTACTTATTGTATGGTGTGAAATGGTTTCTTTCAGACTATTAACAGCATCAGATTCCTAGATAATGTTTTATCTTTCCCATCCTTTCTCTCTCTCTCTCCCACCCACATCCCCCAATTAAGAAGAAATCAGCACTATCTTGTTAGCAGTATAAATAATTCCATCCTTATGTGGTTGCTGAGAATGTTTTCAGCCACTAGATGGTGGAATTGCTGAAGTCTGTACAAGGCTGATCAAAATTAAGCTGATTTTTTCCCCAGAATCAGCAATCTAGTCTTTCTCTGGGAAGAGAGGTTTTAAATCCGTTATGTTAAAAATGAAGTTGGATTGAAAATAGTTCTTGGATAAGAAGTTTGATCCTACTTTCGCCAAGAAACATGAAGGGTTATATAGAATTTATTGGTGCTTATTAATGCTTAAAATAATATTTTATTATTTTTTAGGATTTACAAACATTTTTCAGTTACCTATGTATTAGAATTAGTCCACTTCTTCCACCTGCTTCACTGTTGACGTCTTAAAGAGCTAAAGAGAGATGCTGATAATTGAGGATTTCTGCTATTTCATGCTTGTATCAAATATTTCATACTGTCATTTAGCAATGATGACCCAATGTGTTGGTCTACACTGTTTCTGATGCTATTTTCAGAATTGAAATTGTTGTTATGCTAATAGACAAATTACCAATTTAATACAGATGATTTCTAGACAGAATAAGAATGTAATAATTCTCAAAGTGAGATAAACATCTTCTTTACATCCAAAGTTGGGCTAATTCTGAAACTGCATAAACAAACTTATTCTAAATCAGGGTTTTTTCTTTCACCATTTATAGCAGTAAATGTGCCTCTCCAATTTCCAGGGAAGAAGTTTCCTAGGTCTCTATAGCATAGCTGGAGTAGGAAACCGAATAGGAGGGGCAGTTTATTTGGATTTATGGATTTATTAGGGATAGTGATTCCGTTGCTAACAGAATATCATTACAACTAAATTTCAGTAGTATAACCCTTTGATTAATGAACTAATTCAAAAAGAGGTGGTGTTTCTTCTGAATGTCCATTAAATCCAAAGGTATGATATTCATGGTGATTCAAATTATTAGTATAATGATATATTTATGCAACTTATGCAAATGTGTCAACCCTTACAGGGTGGTTGTTGTAGGAAAAATAGGAGGAAAGAATTAAGTATATTTGCTACCTTCAATTCTTTATAAAAACAATATAGGTGGGATCAAAATGAAATAAATAAATAAATATCTTAAATGTAAATCAAACTGCCTCATCTTGGCTACTTTTGATGCAACTGATTGCCCGTTGTTTTAGAGTGACAGTTGAATGGAAATTTTATCAATTGCATCTGAAATTTATTAAATGAAGTTTATTAAACTGAGATTTTTACTGTCTGTAAATAGGTTGGGAGATGCTTCATTTATTTTCTTTTTAAAACAATCTTCCCACATAAAACAGTACATTGGATTTATATTTATGACAAAATATGAATTCTTCTCAAAGGAATGATTCTACATAGCAATAGCAATGGCATTTAAGCTTATATACGGCCCCATGGAATTTTACAGCACTCTGGGCAGTTTACAATGTAATCTGGGTCCTCATTTTACCCACCTTGGAAGGAATGGAAGGCTGAGTCAACCATGAGCACCATCAAGATCAAACTCCAGGCTGTTGGCAGAGTTTGCCTGCAATACTGCATTTTAACCACCACACCACCAGGGCTTCTGGGAACAGTTGACATAGAAATTATTTAAACAACTCTTTAATATGGATGGCAATATTAGTAAACACATGTTTTTAAACTGGCATTTCCATCATTTTGATCTTATATATAAAGTGTAATTTATCTTTTAAAAAAGGAAAACACAGGATATTGAAATCAAGTGTACATTCTTAATACTTTTCAGCGGAAGTTGTATGGTGAATTTTCTAAATAACATGTAGTAGTCCTGGTCTATCAACACAATGCTTGAATGATATTCTAAATTGCCTTTTTTAATCTATCTTTTAGGCCTACGGCAGCAGAACTTTTAAAATGCAAATTCTTCCAAAAAGCAAAGGTAAAATATTTAATTCAGCAAGTAAACCTTGATTTGAGATCAGTATGAATGCTTCTGCTTCTTGGGGCTAGACTTAATTATAACAATCTTGATCTTTACAGACTAGAGAATACTTGATTGAAAAACTACTTACAAAAACACCCGATATAGGACAGAGGGCAAAAAAGGTAAGGTTCTTTGTAATTGCTTTTAACTGTGTTTTTTTCCTTTTTTGGAAATTAATGCATAATAAAGTCACAGTTATATTACTGATGATCGCTGCCCATAACTACAGATAGACTTGCGACTACAATTGAGCCCAAAATTCCCGTTGCTAAGCAAGACATTTGTTAAATGAGTTTTGCCCCATTTTACGACTTTTCTTGCCACAGTTTTTAAGTGAATCACAACAGTTGTAAAATTGGAAACACGGTTAAGTGAATCTGGTTTCCCCATTGACTTTCCTTGTCAGAAGATCCCAAAAGGTGATCACATGACCCCAGGACACTGCAACCGTCATAAATATGTGTCAGTTGCCAAATGTCTGAATTTTGATTACATGACCACAGGGGATGCTGCAATGGTCATAAGTGTGAAAAACGGTCATAAGTCACTTTTGTCAGTGCTCTTGTAAATTCAAACTGTCATTAAATGAACGGCTGCAAGTCGAGGACTACCTGTATAGTGCTGTTAAAGGGAAGACAATCTGTGGCAGCTACTTTCTTATGATAGTTCTTCTTGAGCTCCAGGTTCAGCATTTGGACAGCTACCATGCTTGAGTGCATAGAGAACTTGTGCCTAAATATTGCTGAATCACAGCTCCCATTATTCCTTGCAATTTACTATGGGAACATCTGGTGAATTATAGGTTTCCTATTCCTACTTTACAGACACAGAACTGCTATGCTAAGTTAGCAGAATTGAGGCCTTGTGGGATACAGAGATTGGCAATTTTATTGTACTGTATTGGCATAGTTATTGTACGTAGTGGTATAGTAACAATAGTGTATTTGTATGTTTGGTGGGGAGAGAAAAAGCAATGAAGATGAGGCTGGGTTTTCTAGAAGATTGTCTTTATTACTGCCCAGCCCCATTTTAGCAGTGATTATTAACCTTTTTCATAGTTTAATTATTGTTAGCTCCTTTGAGTATATTCAGTGGAATAAAAAGTTGGTATACAAATAATGTAATGAAATCTTTTAGATCCGGTTTAGGAGGTTGGGATTTTCTTCTGGGACTTTGGGGTTTTAATTTTTCCTTTTGTATAAAGCTGTTGTGGCATTTGCAATCAAGGAAAACATCACATTCATGCTAAGAATAATAGTACAGTGGCCCAGAGATGATTCTTCTCTTGAATTCTAATCAAAAGAAGGGAAGATTTAATTTAACTTCAACCTGTAAGTAGATCCCAACTAAATAATATTGACATCTCTTTGCTATGTGATAATGTCTTGTTTAACCTTCTCCAACCTGGATAGTTTAATCTTGTCAGCTTCAGTCAAAGTGGAAATCATATGGGAGAAGGAGAATTGTTGTACAAGTATTTGAACAATTAGTAAAGACTAGCAAAACAGGCATGTTACATAGTATTGATTGCAGCTACTCCCTATTTCCTTTTCTCTTATGTGCACTGTGTAGGTATGTGTGTGAGAGAATATGCCAACTTTTTGAGGGAGGCAAGGTCACAAAACAAAAGCCGCAGGGATTCCAGAAATTTTTTTATTGTTACAAGTTACAATAACAAAATCTTGGAAGCATATCAGTTTTACTCTACTCCCTTATATATCAAACCAAATCAAGGCAGGGCTATTTTAAATTTCTTTATCACATTTTTCACTTCCTCGGGACTGTGTTTTGACAGTTGTCTTCCCTTAATGGTTCTTTGCGCCTTTCCTCCTCCTCAAGGGCAGGTCTACATTCTTTCATAGAGAGATTGGAAGAAAGAGATTTTACATTAAATTAGCTCTTCAGCTGTCACAAGACTACAACTCCCAGAATTCCCCTCTTAGCACCCTTCTGTTTCAAGTCATTTGTGTTTCTTTGGCAAAAACGGATACAGAAAAAAATTAAGTTAGCCTGGTTTCTGATATTTCTGACAGAACAACACGTCACGCCCCCTCCCCCCCAACCCAGTGACCAGGTGAAGTTCATAATGTTTTTTTAACCCTTAAGGAGTGTATAGATCATTTATGGGCATATCTTTTTTAAAAAGGCCATAAATAATAAATCTAGCTTGAAATGACTTCCTTTGCTAGGCCTGTGACATTGGGGATGGAAATTGCAAACTGGTTTGAATTGTTTTGATAGCTCTTCAAGTAGATCTCAGATGTCCTTAGCATTTTCATAGCAAATTACCACTTAGTCTTGTTCTTCTTTTAGTACAGAAAAATGTATTGATAGGAATTCAGCTTGTTCAGGGACAGCCACTAGATGGAGCGGATTGCCTGTTATTTTTTCAAATAAGCCAATAGGTACATTCCTGTTAAGATTCCTAACTTTGGTTGTAGTTGGCAGAGAGTTGATCTTCTATAGATAAACAACAAATCTGCTTAATCCTATTTTTTTTTAGTACAAGTAGCCTGTATTTGAAAGCCAAAACATACCAGTACTTTTCTTTTCCATCTCAATGCCAGCTAGTAGGCCATTTTTGAAGTTGGAGATGTCACAAGCAGAGCTGTTTCATAGCAAAATTCTGGGTTTTAATTGGGTTGGTTAGGGTTTTCAATTCTACTTCATATCAGCAAAGCTATTTTTTCCGAAGATTACATACTAGTTCAAAATATATTTATAAAAGTATCTTTTAACATAAAACATTCATGAAAATTAGAGGAAAGTTAGAGGAAAAAAAGCTCCTCTTTTGCTTTCTGTTACCAGGAAAAAATGATGGTATTGTGATGTATAACTTATTCGGAAGAGGTCGTTTATAAAGTGCAAACATCTTAAAGCAAGCTTGTCCTTCAGAAATCTTAAAACGCTATTTTGGAAACTGATTCTGGCTCTCTCTTTGTGTGTATGTGTGTGTGCACATATGTGTGTATCTGTGCATGATTTGCTGGTGGTCTCAGTGGAAGTCTTGTCTTTCCGAGGGCTCTGCTTTAGAATTTCATGGAAACATGTTTTGTTCAACTAGGTTGCTTTGCAAAATGCTACCATTGAATGCTTTGCAGAACTCAAACATCGTGTATTGCTCAGTTTTTTCCTTTTTCAATTTTAAGGTGTTTTATCAGTTTCTTGATATTTGTAAATAAACATAGAGAGCCTGATTGAGTAGGTATTATGTGCTTGCAAGCCTACAGGTTTCTGTTGGAAAGATATTTAAACACGGGCTTTATTTTTTCATGGAGATAAAAAAGGCCCAAATTCTTTCTGAATATTTCAACTGAACTTGGCAAAGAAAGCTACCACTTTAACATTTTTTTGTTTGATTGATTCAAGAATCTGGCTTAACATTAGTATGTGTCAATACATTTGAAGGACAGACCTGAAAATCATTGTGTATTGTGCATTTGCTTATTAATTACTAATTGCACATAATTATTTCTTTTTTAAAAATTGTAAATAACTGCTTTATCAGTAGCCTGAGAGAAGCAGTGAATTGTTTTTTGTATTTATTCTTAAAATATACAGCAGAGGGCAGTAGTACATTTGCTAATAATAGTCTGAAAATTGTTTTCAAAATGAATTCTGTGATTTGTCCTTGATATATTGGGTTTAATATGGTTCTCTTTGTAGTGTATATTCAGGGCAGCTTTTTTCCCAACAAAGTGCCAGCCAGATGTGTCACATCAATTTCCATAATCTCCATCCGTGTGTGGAAGGTACCATTTTAGGGAAAGACTGTTCCAGAGCTTGACTTATGGACTAGGAGTTTACTCCTCTGGAGTTGTGCACATGGGTTGTTAAATATTATTTCACTTGGCAGAATAACACATTGTTTTTTTAATTATGCTCTGTGATTTTCCTCCGTAAACCAAACTGAAGTAGCTTGGGGTAAACATTTATATTAGACGTGCCAATTTAAAAATGCTCAATAGTTATTTAAATAATGAATAGATATAGACCTGACATAAACTAAAGTTAGGAATCAGGAATTTATAAACTGGCTGTACATTGTTTCTTTCCTTTCCCTATCTTGTGCATTTGCTGTAAGCATCTGAAACACATGATGTCATTTTTGTACGATTGGAGGGGACACACAAACAGAGACTTAATTATGGTTGCCACTAGAGGGAAAAGTTTAAAGACATCATTTCTAAGCTCACTTTGAACACTTTTAGGCTTCTTTTTTCAGCCTTTAAGTTCTTGTGGTTGGGCAAAAATGAAAAACTCAATTCTCTATAAGGTTCCCCTTATTTATTCAGTCTCCTATGATGACTTATCTTGCAAATATAGTAAGCCTTTGGAGTCATAAGTGCTTGAAGGCAGGACAAAGTAGTTAAGGGCATCTAGTAGTAACAACCACGGTGGTGCAGGTGGTTAGAGTGCAGTGCTGCAGGTTACTTCTACTGCCTGCCGGCTGCCTGCAGTTTGGCATAGTGTTTACAGCATGACTACTATTATGAGACAACCCAGGAGCAAAATACAGGACACAGAGATTGTGTCATTACAAACAGTGATTTATCTACAAGCTATATATATACACATACATGTGCTAAGCAAAGCCAGGCAAGCAATCAATCTTCAGCTTTACACAGAGAACTACAATGCAGATGCACGCGACGAGGAGAGTGATACACAAGGAGAGAGACGCCCTCTAATGGCCTCCCTTATATAGGCAGCTTCTTAAAGGGCAGTAACCCTGCTGACTCATCCTCAGTCTTAAAGGGGCTGGTCAGCTTTAAATCATCATTACCCTGACACAGTTCGAGTCTCACCAGGCTCAAGGTTGACTCAGCCTTCCATCCTTCCGAGATGGGTAAAATCAGGAGCCAGATGGTTGGGGGCAATAGGCTGACTCTGTAATCTGTTTAGGGTATATAAGTCTTAAGTGCTATTGCTAAGTGCTGTCTAGTAGGATAAACAGAACAACTTTATTTGCCATATCCTGCTAGCTAATCATGGTTATCCTACGCATAACTTGCTCAAAGCAGTCAAGCATATCATATTAGTTACTGCATCTAAAAAAGTAGGCTTAACGTTGGGTGCCAAAAATTGGGTAATTGCAGTTTTGTATTGTGCCACAAAACCTACCGCTGGTTGCTGTTACTATTAAATTCCTTAAACTGAAAATAATAGATGAAACTAGCATATTCTACACTTGCAGCTTCTTATGTAAATTGGAAAAGTAGAATGTGAATTATTCATGTTTTTCAGTCACGCCCTCTGAACAGGACAAACTGTTCAAGTCGGCAACATTTCATGATCCACAGAAGAATGGCTCGTGCTTCTTGTTTCCCGAAGGACTTCTAGTCTGTTATTAGTTCTGATAGAGTTTATGGTTGGGAAAAGCTTCCATTTTAGCGGTCTGTTAAGTGGGCTAGTAGAGTTCTGTGTTGAATCCTCAATATAGGCAATCCTTGACTTATGGTCACAATTGATCCCCAGAATTTCTGTTGTTCCGTGAGACATTTGTTGAGTGAGTTTTGCCCCATTTTACGACCTTTCTTGCCTCAGTTGTTAAGTGAATCATTGCAGTTGATTAAATTAGTAACCCGTTTGTTAAAGGAATCCAACTTCCCCATTGACTTTGCTTGTCAGAAGGTTGCAAAAGGGGAGCCAATGACCTCAGGACACAACAAGTAAATATGAACCAATTGTCAAGCATCTGAATTTTGGATCACATGACCATGGGGATGCTGGAAATGTTCTAATGAAAAATGACCATAAGCCACTTTTTTCCGTGCTGTTGTAACTTTGAACGGTCACTAAATGAACCGTTCATAATAAATGACCAGGTCTGTGTACCTTTTACGCTGACATACCTCTCAGTAATAGAATGACTAAGGCATTTTTCTGAATTACCTGGCCAGTATGGAAAGTGAAACTATGAAACCAATTTTTTTTCCCCATGGTCATTTCAGGAAGAATGATGTCAGAAATGGGTGCTTGAGAAATACTGTTCAACTTTTTGTGGAAGTTGCTGCTGTTGTTGGGGAAGTGGGGAAAAGGATGAGAGAGAAATAGAGAAATCACCGTTTATTTTCTCTAAATGGCTGAATTTCCAGTATCTGTGTCCCAGATTTGAGGAGAGATTGTCTGGAAGTATGGAGTATACTCGGGGGTGAAATCCAGCAGGTTCTGGAGAACTGGTAGCGAAAATTTTGAGCAGTTCGGAGAACCTGCAAATACCACCTCTGGCTGGCCCCAGAGTGGGGAGGGAATGGAGATTTTGCAGTATCCTTCCCCCAGGAGTGGAGTTGGAGTGGAGATTTTGCAGTATCCTTCCCCGTCACACCCACCAAGCCACACCACGCCCACCAAGCCACGCCCACCAAGCCACACCCACAGAACAGGTAGTAAAAAATTTGGATTTCACCACTGAGTATACATCTATATATTGATGGTCCCCACCTCTATATTTCTAGTTTGAGAGGACAATGGAAAATTGTTGCAATTTTTTTTTTATACTATTGATTATACATTATTGGGTGTTTTTGATTGTTGAGTTACGTTTTAGGGAACTTGTTTTCCTTTTTCTTAGTTGTGCTATTGCTAGTAATTTGTTTTCTATTTCCCCTTTTAGAGGTCTTTTAACAGATAGAAAGAGAATACAGAGAATATTGTGATGATTTTTCCCCACAAAGATGTGATAGTTCAGCATACATTATATCAGAAGTGGATTCTGAGTGCAGGAGAGTTATGCATGAGGATCCATTTACTCAATGTTATCTCATTAAATGATGAGCAAGATACAGAGGAATCTCTATAATATATTTTCCCCGTATCACTATTCTTTCCTCATTTACAGAGTAAAGCAAAAATCTCAGATTCATGTCTGAAATCAAGATTGCCACGTGCAATAAAATGCAGTAAATGTATGCATTAAAGAACCCCTCTTCCTGTATTCTTTTGTAGCTAATAAGCAACTACATTAAAAAATCTTTGGCGAAAGGACCTCTTTTAAACCGTTTTTCTTCTTTCCCCATAAATGTTCCTAATTGTCTTAATTAAATGGGGTAATATTCATTTTTATAAACATCTTTTATGGTAATTCAATTATAACTGAACAAATGAATATTTGATGATTCGCTTGTAGTGCAATAATGACATCAATTTGCAAATACTTTAAACTGAATTCTAGTGGTTTAAGTCTGAATGAGTTTATTTCATCATTCATAGTTGCCGTTGCTTTTACTGTAGCTTATTATCATATCATAGTGTTTTTTCCCCGCTCTTAAATTTTTTTTTACACTCAGATGGAATTATCTTTATTGGTATTGCTATTCTCAATTGGTTCCAGTCACATTAGCAAAAGCATCCTCCCTGTATAAATTCATGAACATTTCTCCATCTTCTAGCTTCTTCTTGACTTGTAACCAGAATAATTGCAGGGGACAAATCTCACAAAACTGGATCTGCATCCAGCAAAATTGGGTTTACTTGTGGTCACCTTGCCTTTTTAGCTTTTTCCACCACTGTTTATTTCATCCTCTACTTTGTCCTGCATTCTCTGTTACAGCTGACAGCTGTATTACAGCTGCATTCTCTGTTACAGCTGACATTCATCTTGTCTTCTTTCACAACTGTGGTACCTGGCAGGTACTTGTTGATCCTGCACACATTCACAAACACAGAGTTTTTGGTTTGGGTAGTTTAATGTCGGCCACTCTTGCTTCCATTTCTTTCACCTGTGTATTCTTGTGAATGAGCTGTATGTGTGTATAGTATATGACCTGTCTCTTTTCTTACCGTAATATGTTAATTTGTCTTTCTAAGATTGAACATTCTTACTATTTCCCTGATTTATTTACAAATCATTTGGCCTTTCAAGCAACCCTTTTGTTTCGTGGAAATAAAAGAAACAAAATTAGAAGTCTGCTTTCTTTCTTCCTCGGCCATAATAATATTAACTGTAGCGCATGGCATGACGTAGTTCAGCCCATCTCTGATATTAGATTTCCTTGGAACAAAGGAAGAGAAAGTGTAGCAAAAGTGAGCCTGTGTTTCCTAATGCATAGTGGTTAGGGCAGTGACAGCTAACCTTTTTGCCATCGTGTGCCAGGAGTGAGGGGGAGTGCAGAGGGGTCGTACATGTGCGTCCCCACACCCATAATTCTATGTGCCCCGTGCATGAGGCCCACCCTGCTCCTGGCACACGATGGCCCGGTGGGCTCATTTTTCTCTCTCCCCAGGCTCCAGAGCCTTTCTGGGGAGTCTGGGGAGGGCAAAAATGACCTTCTCCACCCCCACCCCCCGGAGGCCCTCCGGAGGCCGAAAATGGCCCATTTGCCAACTTCCGGTGCCCTCCCCAGATTCCTAGAAATGTTCCGGAGCCTGGGGGGAGAGAAAAACAGGCCTTCCCCACCATTCCCTGAGGCCCTCTGGAGGCAGGAAACAACTTGTTTCCCTACTTCTGGTGAGCCCAGAAGGCCCGAAAATAAGCTGGCTGGCTTGCGCATGCACGCCGGAGCTGAGCTCGCGTGCCCACCAATATGGCTATGCGTGCCACCTGTGGCACACGTGCCATAGGTTCACCATCACAGGGTTAGGGTATTAGACTATGATTGGGGATTAACAGAATAAAGTCTCCCTTGAGTTGACATTGAGTTTTTTGACAACAGCATGGAACAGTATTGAGTTGGTGTTGGGTTTGCCATTACCTTCTCAAGGAAAGTTTCTTCAACTTTTTGTACTAGTTCTCTGCCTTGGGATTTTCTGATACGTTCCTATCCAAATGAAGGCCAAGTATTACCTTGCATGGCTTTTCAAGATTTGTTATGTGTTTCATTGCAAAATTAATTAGAGCTAATCCTTGCTTAATGACCACTCGTTCAACGACCACTCAAAGTTACGCCAGCACTGAAAAGGGAGACTTGCGACCGATCTTTGAACTTGCAACTGTTGCAGCTTATCTATGGTAACTTGTTTGTGATTCAGGCACTTGGCAAATGATGAGCATTTATGACAGTCACAGTGTCCCATGGCCATTTGATAGCCATTTGCGACCTTCACTGCCGGATTCCAATAAGCAGGTCAGTGGGGAAACCAGCAGGAAATCCCAAGTCATGATCATGTCACATCACACTTAACTACTCATGACAGTTCATTTAACGACAACAGCTACTGTCATGTGATTTTTTTTTCACTGCATTGCTTAGTGACAGAGTGGCTGGATCCAATTGTGGTCAGTAAATGAGGGCTACTTGTACATTAGAATTTTATGTCTAGTAATATGTACAGTACTTTGTGTGTGTTTCTCTCTCTCTGTGGGAATATCCACTGCAGGAGGAAGGAAGGTCTTCTCATCAAAAGCTATGGATGGTGATAGACTATGGTGGTCCAGTGAGGTTTGATAGGTAGATGTTTCTCAATTTCCCAGTCTAAATCCAAAATATCCAACTTTGGAAAGGTCCATAGTTGTCCAACCAGCTTCCATGCCTAAGAGAGAATTAGACTACAGAGCCTCCTGCCTTCTAGTCCAACATCTTTTAACTATTTACACCAAACTATTTTTCTGTTTGTCCATGTATACACATACATACATATATACATACATGTTAAATGCCTTATGCCTGCACTTAATAAAAATCCTTCATTGAGTCCCAAAGTTCTCTCATACAACAGGGTGGAGTATTGGGGGTCCAGCTCCTCTCTCAGAAGCCTCCGAATCTTCACCTTCTAGTCCATCTCCTGTGGGGGGGAGCATACCTCAGCTAGCATGGGGCTTTGACATCTTATTTTGATTTTATGACGATTAAAAGAGCAGAATGCCTAAAGTTTAATCATATCTATAATGCCATTTCCTGGCTGCGAAAGAGTTCATCCCATTCTCTCTCACTGTGAAAAATACGCCAATTTCCCTTCTCTCCAAATAGTAAAACATTAATAATAAAAAAGAAAATATAAAGCACTCATTTAATTTTTAAATATTAAAATGCCAGCGTTCGATATTGAAGGAGATAGATTAACAGAACTATTCTGCTTCTTACAAAAACAGAAAATGGAAACGAAATGCTCCAAACAAACCACAAGATGGCGCTGATTTGTTAAAAAAAAAAGTTTATTATTTATTACTTTTTGGCCAGAATCTACACGAAGTATCTGGAGAGGTATCAAATAATTATTACATTTTTTAAAAAAGAAGTATTTGTACACAGCCAGAAGTTAGAATAAAGAATGCAGCTGAACACTCGAGTTCATAAGCTGTACAGAAAATAAAAGACAGGAGACCAAAATCAAAGTCAAATTCTTAGTATGAATTCCTACCTTCACCTGTTAACTATTTCAAAAATCTTCTTGAAGCAAGATCCTTTAAAAAAAATAATAAAACTCCAAAACTAGATCCCCTCCAGCTTCTCAGTATTCTAGCTGTTTATCAGAGACTAGGCCCAATTCTTTGTCTAGTTTCTTTCCAAAAACTTCTGAGTTTGGCTCTTTATTATAAAACCACCATGCATTTCCTGCCTTCAGTCAGGGAGGTGGGCCTGAGGTCTCATACCCTATATATGCAGCCAAGCATCCCTTTCTAATGGATATGTGGGTTGACAGTCTGGTATAAGGGGTTTGCACTAGGCAATATTCACATCACCATACCAATCTTTGAAGAAGAAATTTGAACTTTCATTGTTCAAGTCTCTCAATTAAACATGCTGTTATTGTTGTTGTCTTATTTAATTCTGCCAGGGTTATATCCATGGGAGGAGGGAAACTGACCGTCCTTCTGGGTTCTTTTGCTAAAATTAATTTCTAAAAATGCAATTGTGTTTATGTAAGCAGAAATATCTGGTACTAATTTCAGAGTTGTTAATATGTCATGATTTTACACCATAGATTATACTGCCCACAAATGTAGGTTTTGTAACCCTTAAGCAATATGAAAAGCATAGGTTAAAAGAAATAAATTGAATTACCGTATATACTCGTGTATAAGCCGACCCGCATATAAGCCGACCCCCCCCAATTTTACCCCCCAAAACTGGGAAAACTTGTTGACTCGCGTATAAGCCGGGAGTGGAAAATGCAACGGCTACTGGTAAATTTCAAAATAAAAAAAGACTGGTCAAAAGTGCGAGGACCTGTCAGAAATCACTTTTTTCAGCCCTCTGGGTAGTCCTTTTGTGCATATGGACTACTCAGAGGGCTGAAAAAGTAATTTTTGACTGGTCCTCGCACTTGTGACCAGTCCTCGAACTTACGACTGTCCTCACATTTTATGTTTTTGCCCTATCTTGTCACCATGGTGAAGAGAAGCAGTTGTGAAATGAGTGACATGGTTTTAAGAATGCTGCACGGGCATAAATGTGAGGATGGTCATAAGTGTGAGGACCAGTCAGAAGTTCGAGGACTGGTCACAAGTGTGAGGACCAGTCAAAAATAACTTTTTCAGCCCTCTGAGTAGTCCATGTGCACAAAAGGACTACCCAGAGGGCTGAAAAAAGTGATTTCTGACAGGTCCTCGCACTTTTGACCGGTCTTCGCACTTATGACTGGTCATCATTTATGCCCATTGTAGCATTCTTAAAAACGGTGTCACTATTTCACAACTGCTTCTCTTCACCATGGTGACAAGATAGGGCCAAAACGTAAAATGTGAGGACAGTCGTAAGTTCAAGGACTGGTCACAAGTGCGAGGACCAGTCAAAAATAACTTTTTCAGCCCTCTGAGTAGTCCATGTGCATAAAAGGAGAGGGAGGAAGAGAGGAGGAGAAGAAGAAAGGAAGAGGAAGTAGGGAGGAGAAGAAGGGGGGGAAGAGAAAGTAAGAAGGAAAGAAAAGAGGTGGTAGGTTTGAGGAGAAAGATTGCTGTACAATAAAAAAGATGAAAGGGAAGAAAACCAACCCCAAACACATATAAAGATATTAAGATAAAGAATGAATTGTTAAACTTTAAAGAATAAAAGAGAACAAATATGAATAAATAGCAATAATTAGAAACACACAATCAAACATACAATGTATTTTCTTTGAATATTGAATATTCCAATTATTTCCATGCAATCCAATTTCTTACAAATCAATTAATTATATTTACCAATAATAATAAGCCAAATAATTTCCCCCGATATTCTTCCAAACCACAACTTAACCATTTCTGCTTTCAACACAATATACAATTAATAATATCTCAATTATTACAATTCCCTATTTAAATAGAGCTTTTTTTTCTTTTGTGTTTTAAAATCTTGAACTCCCCTCTTTTGCCATTTGCCATAAATTTCCCATTGTTTGCACCAACCTTTTTTGATGAGGAAAAAGAAATCAAATCTGCCTTAGCAAACAGCAAAGCCAACAAGCTGTTTTAGTTTCGCTTTTGGTTTCAGCAGAAGGAGAAAAAAAATGTGCTCTTTGCAGCAGGCACCTTTTTGCAGCCGGCACCGATCTTCTCATTTGTTTTCTTTTAACCCTGATCAGCTGTAGGGGGGGCCTTTGAAGCCCAGGCAAGAATTTAAAGTTTTTTTTCCCCTCTAGCCATCAGCTGGAACTCAGGAGGCAGTCCCAATAGATTGGGAGTGGGCGGGGTAAGCAAACCCCGTTCTCCCGCTGTTTCCTAGCTTGCAGGGGAAAAGTCATTTTTTTCGTGACCCGCGTATAAGCCGAGGGGGCGTTTTTCAGCCTGAAAAACAGGCTGAAAAACGCGGCTTATACGCGAGTATATACAGTAAGTAATCAAATGAATTTAGAGAGAATGACTGGCTTGTACACCATTTATCTGTTTCCAAACCAACTGAGTCCAGCAAAAGAACTTTTGATCCCATTTGTCTGAGTTAGGCTAAACCTCACCTCTGCAAAGGTGTATCTGGGGCATTGAGAGCAGATAAGTTTTGAAGATGAGGTACACGCTTCCCCTTTGTATGTATAGAAGGTTCATTCTGAAATAAAGATTGGGTTCTGTAATCTATTAAGTGTTGAGGTTCCTTCTGGAATAAAGATTGGTTTCATTTTGGGGAAGGAAGAATAAACACAAGGGTAATGAATCTTTCTCTCAAGAAATGATGAAAAGTCCAGGCCTGCTGGGGACATTTACCATGTCTCAGGCTTTTTGGATTAAAACAACAAAGCCATGTCACTGCAGTTTCAAACCTTAACATGACAAACTCTGTAGTGGGAGCAAAGAGGCCAACTTAATCTTACTGTGGTGTGGTGAAGCATTTTATTGTAGCATAGAGTGTGATCAACAGTTTACAGCAGGAGTGCCCAACTTGACAGACTCATGGACTTCAAATCCCAGAATTCCCCAGCTAGTCATGGCTTACCTATAACATTAAATCATGAATTATGGTTTACAAACTGGTGGCTAAGTCAAAACCAAGCAAGCCATTGTATGGCTTAGCATAGTGTTTGGGTCTAGGTTATGCATGCAGGTAGGCTCCCCTGAGGCCATCAAGTATTCATGCTTTCTGGAGCATTAATTTTATGCAAGCACTTAATTTTTTGTTAGGTCCCTGAGACTTATTTTTAAAGGATGAATTTTACCTCAAACCATAGTTCAACTAGATCCGGGATGTTAAACTCACGGTGTCATGACAGCGTCACATGACATATCAGGACTTTCACCCTCCCTTCGCTAAACTGTGTGTGGGCGTGGCAAGTGCTTGAGGACCCAGTTTGTGGGGGCAATAAGCTGACTTTGTATAAATATACAAAAGTATGAAGGCTATTGCTTAGCGCATTGTAAGCCGCCCTGAGTCTCCGGAGAAGGGCGGCATATAAATCAAATTTAAAAAAAAAAAAGTGCTTGATGCATCCAGCGCATGGGCCAGGAGTTTGACAGCTCTGATATAGATCATACTTCTGAAGGCTAAGGGAGTCATTTCCACTGGCCATGTTTTGGATAGCTCTTTTCATGAATACTTCTTACCATTCTGGAACTAATATTTGTCAGGTGCAAAAAATCAGGTCCCTACATGAAGATCCAAATAAATGGATTTATTACTAAAAAGCCTATGCAGAGGGATTCAACTATTAGTGCCTGCTAGAAATTAGATAAGGGTTAATGGAATTGAAGAGAAGTTTGTCTTCAGCCACTTGTGACTATGTAGGGATTCTAGAGTGATTCCTCTTTTAACTCCACCCCAGGTTCTGCCACTTCTTCTCCTACAATATCACTACCACAGGTTATTTCTTGTGTCTGCCCCAAGTTTATTAATAGGTCTTTGGGGATGACATGAGTTAATTTATTCTCTTCTTACTGAGGAGCAATTTTACTTACCAGTTCTGAGAAGCCCTGCCAAGAGAAATGGTGTCTCTCTATTTTATTTTTAAAAAATAAAGGGACCTGGATAATAACACAGAAAATTAAAAAGAAAGTGGTGAAGGGGCGTATTGACTTTTAAGGCCAAATGAAGATTACATTGTGTTAAATTTCATGATCTCCATCCATTTGTTCAGTCTGCAGTATATTGCCTGGATATCTTTTTAAACCTGAATAATTTGTGTTATATGTTTATATGCAGCTCCTCATAAAGTGCAGATTGGACTGGAAAGGTCAAAACATTGATGAATAGGTTTTATCATTTTCTTACATTCTTGGTATTTTTCTGCCTTCCATAACTTATAATAAATCTGCTTGAGATGCAAATGCATACAACATGTGGAAATAGGGAGGCAAACAGAGAATCAGCTTGCAATTTTCTTTCTGCCTAGAAGTTGTAATATCTGTGTGATTATAAGGGCAGCTAGAAATACTTCAGGCTGAATTTTCTGGTTTTTTTTTTTAAAAAAGGACAAGGAGAGATTATGTGCAAGGCATAAGAAAATACATTAACTGCATAATTGCACATATAAACTATATCTGTTTTTTTTTTAAAAAAATAGCATCCATGAGGTCTCGCAGTGTGTTTTCATTAACACTTAATTTAGAATTTGCAGGACAGATACCAAAGAAAGAGAACGCCAAAAGATATGCCTGGACTTTTAATACATCTTTTAAAAGTTTTATTAAGAAATTGTCCTTAAATACATCATAGTGTCAAAAGGATATAAACCCAATCAGTTGGGTGAGCCCTAACAGTGGAGAAATTCTGTGTTTTGGAACTTGACTAAAAGGGAGCTGGGAAAAACGGGCAAATCTTGTAGTCCTTTTCCCTATTCCTCCACCCTTTGGAATTCTCACTTCTGGGATAATTAGCAAGGGAAAATCAGTGTTTGTATTTATAGTCATTGGAGAGAAACGGATTACAAGAGAGTAAGTACCGTATTATTCAGACTATAAGACACACCTAAATTTAGAAGAGGAAAACAACAACAAAAGTTTTTGACCTATCTTTTTTGGGGCCATTTTCCAGCCCTTTTCCAGTCTTTTTTCAGCTGATTCTCAAGGCTTTTTTTGGCCAGTTTTCAAGGCTTTTTTCAGCCCATTTTTGAGACTTTTTGCAGCTCATTTCTGGAGCTTTTTTGGCCCATTTTTGAGGCTTTATGGGCCCATTATCAGGGCTTTTGGGGCCCATTTTTGAGGCTTTTGGGGGGGCCGTTTTCAAGGCTTTTTGCAGCCCATTTTGGAGGCTTTTTTCAGCCAATTTTTGGAGCTTTTTTCAGCCAATTTTTGAGGCTTTTTTGGGGCCGTTTTAAGGGCTTTTTGGACCCGTTTTTGAGGCTTTGGGGGGTTGTTTTTTGCCCTGTTTTTGATGCTTTTTTCGGCCATTTTTTATGCTTTTTTGGCCTGTTTTAGGGCTTGTTTTGGCTTATTTTTGAGGCTTTTGGGGACTGTTTTTGAGGCTTTTTGCAGCCCATTTTGGGGGCTTTTTCCAGTCCGTTTTGAGGCTTTTTTCTGCTCGTTTTTTAAGGAAAAAACTGGAAAAAAAGGAAAAAGGAAAAAAAACGGCCAGTGGGTGGGTGGGGCTTCGGCAATATTCGGTCTTGCACAGACATTTTCACCCCCTTTTGGGAGACAAAAAAGTGCATCTTATAGTCCAAAAAATACGGTAAGTACACAATGGAAAATATACAGTAGTCCTTGATTTACAGCAGTTCATTTGGTGACCATTTGAACTTACAACGGCACTAAATAGTGACTTAAAACCATTTTTCACACTTACAATCATTGCAGCATCCCCATGGTCACGTGATCAAAATTCAGATGCTTGACAACTGACTCATATTTATGGCAGTCACAGTTTTCCGGGGTCACGTGATCACCTTTTGTGACCTTCTGACATGCAAAGTCAATGGGGAAGCCAGATTCACTTCACAACTGTAGCAAGAAGGGTTCATATAAATGGGACAACATTCACTTAACAAATGCTTCACTTAGCAACAGAAATTTTGGGTTCAGTTGTGGTCATAAGTCGAGGACTACCTGCACCTTAAAAAGAACATCTTGTTCTCAGCAAGCGTAACCTGCTCCCTGCTTAGGATACAATAGGAAGCTTTTAGTGTGGGACTAATTAGGATTTTGCCAATTCCCGATAGTACAAACTGGCCCTGGGCGTTAATTAACTAATCAAGGTTGCAGAGCTGAGTTAACTTGTGGTTAGCAGCTTTCAAGGAAGTGCAATCTGTGCAGCAAAGCAAAGACTAGTTTAAGAAGAGATAGCTTGTCCAAGCAATTTATGCCCTCAGAAATTCTGCAAAGGGGACGGGGAGGGGAGGAATATAAAAAATATATTCAAAAATATGAGGCAGTCAGGCGCAGGACACAGTCTTAACGTATGTTGTTTTCCTGATGAATTTTCCCATAGTATAAATCTGATGAGGATGAATTTTAACAATTTGAGTAGACGGAAACATTTAAACCTTAGAGAAAGATTTCCTCTGTGGATAAGAGGAGCAATATAGTCCGGGTGCAAACAAGGGTACAAATTAGCTTCATTGCCATCTCTCACACTAATTGAATAGCTTGCAACGTTTTGGCTTCCGTTTTTGTTTTGAATACCTGGAACCGGCAGGCACCCTTTGAGTTGTGGAAAATGCCTCATAGATTAAACTTGATACCTGCCTGCCTGCAGAGGAAGGACCTGTCTGGAATTGGGGAAAGCCTGGTTTCCAAGATAATTTGAATTCACTCAGGACCCCATTCCCACCTTTTCTGAGAGATGGAACGGAACTTAAGACTAGAAGGCTTTAAAATGTTCTTTATTTTCTTATGTTGTTTTTTCTTTCCCAGAATTTCCCCCTCAAGACAAAGGCTGAGACCCAGTAGAATTAGAGAGTTGTGTGGGAGTTTTCTCCTCTTTTTCCCCAACGGCCATTATTCTTTCACTTGCAGTGAACTGTTTTCTGTTCATACAAATACATATTTAGCCCTCACTTGCTTCTGCTGGCTGTGAAAGACAGCAGAGACAAAATAAGAGTTTGTAAGTGTGTACTTCAGTCTAAGTAGGAAAAAGTAGTTGGGGTAAAGGTGTCATTTCAGAAAATGCATCTTCCCTATTTTTGTGACTGTAGACCCATCAACATTAGTCACTGATTTAGAGACTTGGGTTGTGTTACTGGCCGCCGCTAGTTCTTCTGTGATATCCAGCAGTTTGACAATTGAAAACATTGAGTCACCTTACTCGCACATTCACAAAGTGGTGTCATTAAAAAGTCACATTAGCTTGGTTCCTAACAACTCTGTGATCTTAACACCATTAGCCTGTGCTAGAAAAACAAGTATTGAAGGTTTCGTCTTAGTAAGGCCCTTCTTTCAAAGGCAGAGAAAATATTCCTTGGCAGTCTTCTTTCTTTCTCATCTTTCAGTGTTGTAGCTTAATGAAAGTAAATTGAATAAGAGAATACTTTGAAAATTGTGGCAATTGGTGATCCTTATTTGTAGGCAAAATCCTCATTACCGTATATTCAGAGTATAAGATGATGATGATGATGATGATGATTATTATTATTATTATTATTATTATTATTATTATTATTATTATTTATTAGATTTGTATACCGCCCTACTCCCGAAGGACTCAGGGCGGTGAACAGTTAAACGATAAATACAGAATACTGATATTCAGAAACCAATTAAAAATACAATTCAATAGTTTGATTTAGAATGGAATTAAATTAAACATCTCAAATTTATAGGGTAGATTCAGATTTAAAGAATTTAAAAGTGGTTTTAAGGGAGGTTAGGTCAGGCCGGTTTGCATGAATAGGAATGTTTTGAGGGCCCGGTGGAAAGCCCGAAGATCTGGGATTAACCGTATTTCCGAGGGCAGCTCGTTCCAGATTGTGGGTGCTCCCACAGAGAAGGCTCTCCCCCTGGGGGCCGCCAGTCGACATTGTTTGGCCGACGGCACCCTGAGAAGTCCCTCTCTTTGGGAGTGTACTGGTTGATGGGAGGTTATTGGTGGCAGAAGGCGGTCTCGTAAATACCCTGGTCCTAAGCCATGGAGTGCTTTAAAGATGGTAACCAAAACCTTGAAGTGCACCCGGAAGACCACAGGGAGCCAGTGCAGCTCGTGCAGGAGGGGAGCCACATGGGAATGCCACGCTGCTCCCATAACGACCTGTGCGGCTGCATTCTGGACTAACTGGAGCCTCCGGATGCTCTTCAAGGGGAGCCCCATGTAGAGAGCATTGCAGTAGTCCATGCGGGAAGTGACGAGGGCATGAGTGACTGTATTTAACGAGTCCCGATCTAGAAAGGGACGCAACTGGTGTATCAGGCGAACCTGATAAAAAGCTCTCCTGGCCACAGCTGTCAAGTGTTCTTCTAAAGACAGCCGTGAATCTAGGAGGACACCTAGGTTGCGAGCCCTCTCTGTGGGGGCTAATGACTCGCCCCCAATAGTCAATGATGGTATAAATTGACTATAACGGGATGACGGAAATCACAGCCACTCGGTCTTGGATGGGTTTAGCCTGAGATGCCCTTTTTCCTCCCTTAAAAGAAGGTGGATATGTTGGTGCATCTTATATAGCGAATACAGCAATTTTTGGCCTCCCAAAACCCCGCCCTGTGCGTCCTGTTTTTGCCAAAAGCAAGCCCATTTTTTTTTTTGCAAAAACAGGATGTGCAGAGGGTTTGGGAGGCCTGCAGAGTGCTCCTGGGGACTGGGGAGGGCAAAAATACAACACGTGGGGGGGTTTGGGAGGCCAAAAGTGGGCCAATCCCCATCCCCATACATCACATTTTTGCCCTCCCCAGCCCCCAGGAGCACGCTGCAGACATCCCAAACCCTCTGCACATCCTGTTTTTCGCAAAAATGAGACACACAGAGGGTTTGGGAGGCCTGCAGCATGCTCCTGGGGCCAGGTAAGGCAAAAACCGGATGTGCGGAGGCTAAAAACTATTTTTTTTCTTGTTTTCCTCTTTGAAATCTTTGTGCGTCTTATAGTCCGAAAAATATGGTAGATAATATAAAAGACAAACCAATACTGTGTGGTGGGAGCCTCCTCTCCCACGTCCAGGTAATCAGTTATTTTCACTTTGGCATTTGCTATTCTTGTAATCAGTTTAATAAGTAGGTTTCCTTTGAATTGCTGATAAGTAAAGTCTGATCATTTTGTGTAGCTTACTTATCGGATGGAGAAAATGGAGTGAAATTACACTTCAGCACATACCATATTTTCCGGGGTATAAGACGCACCTTAGTTTTTGGGGAGGAAAATAAGAAAAAAGCTGATTGGCAGGTGGATCGGCCTCCCGGAATACCCCCAATCAGCTATTCCCAGAGGTGACTTTTAGCAACAGGTTCCTTGATTGTGAGCTCTGTGCCTTGCTTTTTTTGGCTTTTTTTTTCTGCCTCTGAAACTTCTGAAACTCCATTTCAGAAAAAACTTTTTTTCCTGCCTCTGAAACAGCTTCAGAAAAAAAGCTTCTGAAGCTCTGTTTGGGGGCTTCTTTTCTGAAGCTTCATTTCTGATGCTTTTTTCAGCCTCTGAAACCTCCGTTTGAGAAGCTGGGCGGGGCTACATTCGGAGTATTAATACACACCCAGATTTTCACCCTCTTTTATGGGGGGAAAATGTGCATCTTATACTCTGAAAAATACGGTAGTCTTTATTCTGACTTAAATAATTATCTAAGCCTCTTAGATCTTTGGGGATAAGAGCAATCCAATATACTGTAAATATTAAAACATAAACATAAGTAGCTGACTCTTCATGGGGTTATCAAAGCAACAACAAAGACAGCTCAGATGAAGAAAGAAATCCTTAGTCCATTGTCACAATGTCCCTACAAGGATTGCTTGGATATCCACAGGTCATCCAGTGAGCTCCATAGTTAAGTGAGATTTTGAAACTAGCCTTTCCAATCCTAGGCCAGTGACTTAATCATCACACCTTCATGCCTTTTTTCAATGTTGCCTTTGTCCTTTTGTTAGGTTAGGAGAGTACCGGGTTCTAGTGGCCATCTCCATAAGACAGAGGATGGAGACTGGGAATGGAGTGACGATGAAATGGACGAGAAGAGTGAAGAAGGCAAGGCCGCTTTTTCCCAAGAGAAGGTAATTTTTGGGGAACCACATGGCAGCTCAAGTAAACATTCATTATTTTGATACTCCGCTGGTTACTAATTAATTATGATGCTTGCCTTGTAGTCACGAAGAGTAAAAGAAGAAGATGCAGAGGTAAATAGTTAATTTCTTCCCCTTTGTGTGTAGGAGTGTGTGTTGTATTGAATTTTTCTCTGTATTTACATGAAAATGAATGGTAATTTTCAGTAATATTTTACCATTTGAACTTCAGTGTCTTTTTAATATTTTCAACGAAATGTAGATTTCAGTTTTTAAAAATGCATACTGCTTTTCCCTAATAACTAGAATCTGAGGCACAATTCATTGATGCATAATGTGACAGTATTAGTTTTTAATAAGATTGCATGCATTAGTTTTTGTATGCCACTTTTAAATAACTCCATATGTGTAAGTCTATAGTCTGTTGTTAAACTTGAATTATAAAGCCAATATTTAGCAGTTGGTTTTTTAGCTATTCAGAATTTATTAATGTTCTTTGTAATTTAGTACTTTGTCCAGAGAATTTGTGCTCTTGAGTCAATTTGAAGTATAATGATAAATGAATAAAGACTTAATGTTTCCTTCCCCTTTTGTTCTTTCTGTGCTAGCTTAATCTGCAGAGGAGGGTTTGAGGGCAGACAGAATTTCGGTGACACATAAGACTTCTGTTCTCACAAATTTATTATGCAGGATTAACAGGCTTTATTTAATGGAAATAAATAATTCTTGTTTGAAATCCTTCTTGCTATTTTTTTTTATTCCTGGTTTTTACTATTTTGCATTGTGGATGTATTAAGTAACATGTTTTGTGCCATCTTCTAAAGATTTAAACTCTTCTTAACAGATATCCGTGTATTCCAGCAATATCCCTGACCAAATACAGAACCTGTCTATAAAAGGTTCTCAGGTATTGTTACTATTAACATTAGATATTATGCATAGATTTGTTGGTTAATTCAAAGTTCCCAACATTTCCCGCTTTGTGGACCAGTGGGGAAGAGAGAACAGTTGGTTCCGCACAAGTGGCTGGCAAGCGTGTGCACGTGTGCGCAGCTCTATTTGTGCGAGCAGTGTGCACACACGCCTGCCACTCACTAAAATGGAGCACATGCGTGCACGCTCACCTGCTGCTCATGTAAGTGAGCATGTGTGTGTGCGCTCGTTGGCCATTTCTGCTGCCCCATTGCAAATGCCTCACGGTCCACTAGTGGGAACCTCTGAGTTCCTTTGCACTCAAATTGTGTCATCTAGTACAGGGGTAGGCAACTATGGCCCTTTTATGACTTGTGGACTTCAACTCCCAGAATTCCTGAGCCAGCCATGTTAGCTCAGGAATTATAGGAATTGAAGTCCACAAGTCATAAAAGGGCCATAGTTGCCCACCTCTGATCTAATAGATACAGACTGAAGTAGCCTTGTAATAGCTTCCTTGCAATCCCAGTTTGTCATTAATTACAGATTCACTAGGCCACAAACTGATTTAAAGATTGACTGGGTTCTCAAATTATGTGTTTCTTTCCTCATAGCTAATTCAACAAGCCACAGTGTTCTGGTTTTATACAATGCTCAGCCATGAATCATTGACCATTAACCAGTCGTAATGGTTAAATCCACACCATAGGCTAAGCTGAAAATACATATATGCATTGCATATTTGTATTTTGCATTGTATTGCATTAAACATTTATCTAGCTGCCCATCTTATACCAAACTCTGGGCAGCTCCCAATCAAGAATTAAAACAACATAACGAAGTATTTAATCTATAAACATTTAAAAAAAACCCCAAGGCAACCACGCTTCCACCATGCCTTTTGACCTCATCCTTTCCCAGAGCTTGGAGGAAATGCCAAGTCTTCAATGCTTTTTGAAAATCTAGGAAGGTACAGTCCTGCTAAGCTTCATGGGTCAGAATCTTCCATAGGGTTGTGGCTACCACAGAAGAAGCACACTTCCTAGCTCCCGTAAGGTGGCAATGTTTTAAGTGAAGGGCTTGGAAGCATGCTCACCCTACCTATTCTGGTAGGACAGGTAGGCATCCTTAAGGAAAAGCAGTCCCACAGATAACTTGGTCCTGTCTCATATAAGGCTTTAAAGGTTATAACCAGCATCTTAGATTGCACCTGGAAGAAAACTGGAAGCTTCCATAATAGAGGTAAACCTAAGAAGGGTGTTCTTAGGTTTATATGGGTAAACCTAAGAACACCCATCACGGTGTGCAATGGCACATTCTAGAGCAGTGGAAGCTTCCAGGCAGTTTTCAAGGGTAGCCCCATGTGGAGGCCTTGCACCTCTGTGTCAGATTCCGATGTCATCTCAAATAAATTGCACTCCCAAGCAATTAGTCTTTGCTGAAATATTTCGTTTATTGAGAACGACAGATCTGGTCCCAACTTCGTCGTAGCCAATACTAACCCTTTGACCCCAAAACCTTCCCCTTCCGTTCCCCCAAACCTCAACTTCTTATTGGCCATCTTCCAGCTCAATCTTCTCAGCTCCTGCCTCCAACCCCAGGAATTCCCCCCTCCCATCCCATCTCCAAGCAACACTATCTACAAAAAGAATAAGTAGGTAAAAGTTCAAGCCTCATCTCCTCCTCTTTATGGCAGCCTTGAAAGGCTGACACTCTGATTCATAGGTGACAGCATGAGTGACTGTGAGCAAGGCATCCGGGTCCAGGAAAGGTGCAGTTGGCTTGCTAGATGAATCTGTGTAAAGGCCTCCTTAGCTATGTCTGTGATTTGCTCCTTCAGCAGGGGCTGTGAGTCCAGGAGGGATCCTCAAATTGCACACCAGCTCAGTCCAGAGAAGTGCCAGACTTGATGATTTAGTGCGATGTGTAAAACCAACATTGATAACGTCTATGGAGATTCTCAGTCATCCAAGTCAGGGTTGTCCCAAAGGTCCTTTTTCAAAAGGCAACTGGACTTTGTTTGCCTATGAGAACATTTCGCTTTTCATCCTGGAAGCTACTTTGGTTCTGACAATTCTGACAGAACTGAAGAAGCTTCTTGGATGAGAAGCAAAACGTCTTCAAGGGAAAACAAAGTCCAGTTGCCTGTTGAAAAAGCACCTTTGGAATAGCATTGATAATGGCTACTGGTTGAGGAAGCTGTTTACTTAGTAGTCAGGCAAAGTTGACTGTTCCCATGATGATTTGAAGGGAAGATGTAGTGCAAACACATTATTGCTGAAAGTCATGTGTGAACAGCGTCACTAAATTCTGTTTATATCAAATGTGAATGTTTTAATTGTCACTAAAGGCTATGGCTACTTTCCAGCTATTTAATCTTTTATTTTATGCAATAAAGTTGCAAACAATAATCACTGCTGGGATTCTCATAAAATCTACTGCTCTGTTAAATAAACAAGAAATTTGTTAGTAGTACCCCAACGTATTAAGCTGGGAAAGTGTTTAAAATTCTAAGGGCTTTTGTTTTTAATACCATACATTTATCAGATTAATCAGGGGAATAGTCTTATATTGGTTTTTCCCTTTGCCACCTTACTGTAATCTGTGCCAGTTTTAATATCTGACTTGCAATTTCAGATTAGTGATGACCTCTAAGTTAAACTGGATAATTATTACCTTAAAGAATTGAACCCATCCCAGTTTTTAATATGGCAATTTAAAAAGATGTATTCCCTCCTTCTTTTTCATTAAGGCACGTTCTGCTATTACAAATGAATATAGTTCTGTTCCATGTGCTGTGAATCTTGTTTTACGACTAAGGTAAGAGGAATAATCTCTCTTTATCTTCATTTCTTTTTTTTTCTTTTTTTTTTGGCCTAGTCAAATCTGTTCATGCATGATTCTCTTCATTAAATTCTCGTAATATTAACAAGAGAAATGTTAACATGGTTGGTCAGCCTCCCAGTATAACCAACATGAATGGTGTTCTCACGATTAATTGCTCTCTTTTAATTGCTTAAAAAAATTAAAAATGAAAGAACGAAATACAGACAATGGAAAGATCTTTAGGCTAAAAGCATTCTTCATTAAATATTTTGGAGGGGTTTTTTTCCTCCCTCTTTCCTTCCATTTCAGGATCATAGAGATTTTAAGCAGCTTCTTTACTCTAAAGCAGTCAACCAGTAACAGAAATAACCATGGTTACATTACAAATTGCTTGTTGAAAACATTTTTATTGGGCAGGTTTGGTCAACAGCAAGTAGAGGTTATGAGAAAAATAACTGATATATTTTTCAAGCACTTAACCATTTTTAAAACAATGCAGATATGGCTATCAGATGTCCTAGTTGTTTGGAAGGAGACTGAAGTTGATTTCCATTTTAAGAAAATGAGTGGTTCCTAACCAAGTTTTATGGACAGCTAATTAATTTTCTTAGGTTTAGAATATTTTTGTGTATTCCTAGTTTAGCTTCTCTTTTCTTCTAATCTACCTAAAGTAACTTGGAAAATTAAAACCTTTTTAAAGCTGATTTGTATCTTTATTATTGTAAAGAAGAGGTATTTCTCCCAGTTTCTCTGAGGAATGATAACCTAACCATCTGTTCTATGCCATTATTAGTTTTATGCCCCTCCTGGTTGCCTGGGAAGTGATGTGTGGTTGGACCTATGCAATAGTATTGGCAGAATAGAACAGAACAGAACAGAACAGAACAGAACAGAACAGAACAGAACAGAACAGAATAGAATTATTGGCCAAGTGTGATTGGACACACAAGGAATTTGTCTTGGTGCATATGCTCTCAGTGTACATAAAAGAAAAGATATGTTCATCAAGAATCATAAGGTACAACTCTTAATGATAGTCATAGGGAAACAGTCAATATAAAGGATACTAGCAACAAGGTTACAGTCATACAGTCATAAGTGGGAGGAGATGGGTGATGGGAACAATGAGAAAATTAATAGTAATGTAGACTTAGTAAATAGTTTGACAGTGTTGAGGGAATTATTTGTTTAGCAGAGTGATGGCGTTTGGGAAAAAACTGTTCTTGTGTCTAGTTGTTCTGGTGTGTAGTGCTCTATAGCGTCGTTTTGAGGGTAGGAGTTGAAACAGTTTATGTCCAGGATGCGAGGGGTCTGCAAATATTGTTTTTTTTAAGGGAAGAACTGGCCATTGCCTCCCTTTTTAAAAAAAGTATTTACATATTTCTCACTTGTTCGTTTGCAGTGTAGTCCTATATAAGGTCTATGGATCAAACCTATCAGAAAATGCTAAGACGAAGGCTTTTCTTTTATGTAGGTTTTATTTTACATACCTTATGTAGTTGGTGAAAGGAAGAATGGGTTATGCCTCTTGTAACAGCCAAAGCTCTGTGTGTTTCAAAATACACTTGGAATTTTTTCATTTGATAATCATGAAAGAAAAATGCAAGTACGAAAAGATAAAATGGATTGAATTTTTTGTTTTTGTTTTACTCTTCCTTTTTGTCAGGCATCTACACTAAGTTAGAAGACTAGAAGGCAAAAAAAGCCCCTTCCAGCTTAAGGCCTGCAACATTGGTTTTGATAAGAGTACGCTTCTGTCCCTTTGGTTATAGGAAAGGGGATGTTGGGTGTATCAGGAGAAATGTAAGTTAAATGGAATGCGTAAGAAGTATGTGTCTGTGTGGTAAAAGAAGAAGAAAACAAATAAAGAATAAATAGGTATTAAATGAACGTGGACTTGAATGTAAAACATCAGTAATTAGTAAAAAAAAAGATGTTGATTGGTTTGGACACAGAGAGAGAAATAATAAGGATCAAATCTCATAACAAACATAAGAAGAAAAGGGAAGAGAAGACTCAGAGTCATGCTGGATGAAGTGGATGAGCTAAAAAAAAAGAAAGATGAAAATTTTAAATAAAAATGAGTACATAAATTGGTATGTGGTTATGGTTGAAGCACTTTAATTTAGATAGTCAAATATCAAAGTTGTATTGAATTCATTTAGAAAAGTGAGATTCAAAAAAGGAAAAAGTATAAATAACACAAACTTTGTATTTTAAGGATAGCCGAAGAATTTATGCATTAGGATTACTGAGAGAGTCTTCCTCTATAGCAGTGATGGCTAACCTTTTTGCCGTGGCGTGCCAAAAGCAGGGGGAGTGCGAAGGGGAGGCGTGCGTGCATGCCCACAACCATAATTCAATGCGCCCACTCCCCCAGGATGCACGTGCGACCTCCCCACACTCCCCCCGCTTTTGGCATGTGATGGCCGAGTAGGCCCGGTTTTTGCCCTCCCCAGGCTCCAAAGGCTTTCTAGGAGCCTGCGGAGGGCGAAAATGGCCTTCCCCCCTCCCGGATGCCCTTCAGAGGCCGGAAACGGCCCATTTCCTGACTTCCGGTGTACCCAGAAGGCCCGAAAATCAGCTGGCCAGGAGCTCTGATTTCATGAAAATCAGCGCACTGGAGCTAAGCTAGGGCAATGCTTGCATGCCCACAGATATGGCTCCGCGTGCCACAGGTTCGCCATTACAGCTCTATAGTAAAATTCTAAGCAGTGCTGGAAACTGACTTAGTTTTACTCTAGAGTTCTGTTCACTGCTATTGTGGGCTTGTGTGCAACTATGTGTGCATTCTTCTTTTAGAAGCAAATATGAGTAATAATTCTTCTCCAGTGAAATTTATATCCAGAGCTCAAAGAAAAAGCTAGTTTCCTGTATGTTAACAAGAAATAATTCTAGGCAGTGTTGAAATTGCATAGTCTGTCTTGCTGGCCAAAGAATCAGGCATTTGGTTTCAGTGATTCTTGTTAAAGTCTCAGTAATAAAATATACTTGCCACAAACACAAGCGGAGTCTAAGAAATAGTGGGAAATAACAGTAGTAATTTCAGTATTGCCTTTACTTCTATCATCCCTTCTGCCCTGAGAAAAGTGCTACCATTTTATATGTATCCTGGCATTGTGTCTTAATTTTACCTGTAGTTTACCTGTATCAATTCCCAGAGTCAATGTGTCTGAAATGTTAGTTACTGAGGAGCAAAGAATAAGAAAGTTGTCCACTGTAAGTCCTGCTTGTGAACCTCTTGAATCTGTCCAGTGTGATCCAGGATAATGGGACTATTTAGCACATGATCCAGCAGGATAATGTTTATGGAGGTGATGGTGGAGAACATGAATGATTAAGTGCCACCATGTTGCTATCGGCTTTTGGCAACCATGTAGGTAAAATGAGAAGCATGATAGAGGTATATAAAATTATGGAAAATTATCTATGGATAGAGAAAAATTATTCTCCCTCTCTTCTAATTTTACCCATTGATAATAATTGCAGTTTCCCAGATTTGCTCTTACTTTCAAAGAATCTTAATCCTAACATTTATTAAGCCAAGAATTATTCAAATTCAAATCCTGGAATCCAATTTTTGACAGCAGCCTAGCCTTGCAATAATATACATTATACTTCTCTGTCATAGAAACAAAAAAAAAGTATTTTAGGGTGATAAGTAATTCTTATGTTAGAAATGCATTTCATGTATCTATTCTGCTTCTTTCGGATTTCATTAAACTTGCAAAACAAATATCTAAGGAGTTATTTTCAGGGCATTTTCTACAAAGATTCCCCCTCTTTTTTTCTCGGGGATAGTGCTTCATTTTTATCAAGGTTTCTTGAGCACAATAGAGCCTAAATCAGAACAAAATAATGTTAGGTTAAAAAGAAATAAAGACTTTTGTGATGCTCTGTCAGTAAATCACTGTCCACCAAAACAGTGAACTCATGATAGTGGCCTTGAAATAAATGTTGAAAGAATGGTAAAAGACTATTTTTTTATTTCCTTTTCTTCCATTCTACAGAAAAGAAAAACTTTTCTGAGCATTTAAAACTTAATTGTATCGGACTAGTCAAGGAGTTCTGTATTGAGTAACCATCATCATCTTAATAGATGTTACAGGTTGATAACAAATCTGGGAATCACCTAAGGAAGTAGTATACTCTGATGTTTCTCATAGCAAATTGGGGTGACCTGATAAAAATGACACTTCAACATTTTTAAAACTAATAGGACTTGATGTCCAAACCAGCATTATGGAATCTTGGCACAATTGAGTAAGGCATTGTAATTTCTACAAGCAATCCACTACTATCAGTCATGGAGGACAGCTATTTTCAGAAGTGGTTTGCCATTGTTCTCGTTCTAGGACTGAGAAAGACTGGCCCAAAGACACCCAGTTGGCTTCATGTTTAAGATGGGAGTAGAATTCATCGTCACCTAATTTGTAGCCTGTATTTTAAGCACCACCACAAGCAGGCTCTCTAGGGCCCTCATAAGAGGTCCCTTTTTGTTCTCATTGGTTTTTAAAAGTAACATGCAAGTCTCATTCCCACTCCAGAATCAATATTGGTCAATTTTTTATTCATGTCCAAAGGGCCCAATAGCAAGATGCAAATATAATCTAGACTTGGCATTAGATAAAACAGTTTAATTAGTAAAATATTTAATAAATATTAGATAATAGACCTAATACCCTAACTCATTGATTTGTTGTTAAAGAGCCTTGTTTTTATAGTCATAGTTTAAATTCTGGCTGTTGCCACTGTAATCTTTCTCATTAGGATGTAAACAAGCTGAACCTCCCGACAGCGCAGCTGGAAAATACTTTTTTTTTTTAATACTTCTGGCCAATTTTACATCAAACGAAGTGATTAAAGACTGTTTTAGTTAGAAAAAAGCAAAGGCAGTCAATTCCTGACCTTAGAAGATAACATCTTTACTACAACAAATATTAAGATACCAGCAGGAAGTATTGATTAAAGTCTATAAAGATTTTGAGAATTATTAATGGTTGCTTTGCAGTATATGCTAATTTAAATTAAGAGATAGAGTTACGAATTACTATATATAATAGTTCTGACTGGTAGAGACTCTGTATAACTCGGTTTGCAATCTCTAACATACGAAGCTGGACGAAAGAACTCACAACCGGGGCCCCAAAGGTGTTTTTTTCAAGCGGCAACTGGACTTTCTTTGTTTTTCCTTGAAGGTGTTTCGCTTCTCATTCAAGAAGCTTCTTCAGTTCTGACAATGGTGGGGAATAGAAGGATTTATATTCCTTGCAGTCATCTGGCCGTTAGCACTCTTTCTGAGAGTCGTTGAGGCCACTTGGAGGTTTATCTGTGCCCTCAGGGTTACCTGAATAGTGCAGATGGGTGTGGAACCTTTTTGGAACTGCTGAAAGGACTGTGTTGGAAACAGGAGATAGTGATTGTTATATCCCTCCCACTCTGTTGAGAAAGGAGGGCTGTTCATTTAATGTAGATCAGGGCTGTCAAATTTGTGGCTCGCGGGCTGGATGTGTCACGTGCTAGCCACGCCCATGCCCAGTTTAGCGAAGGGGAAAAAAGCAACATTACATTGCCATGATGATGCGTGTTGGACACCCTTGATATAGATGGTTTCTTTGACCTCTCTTTCAAACTAGTCCCCTCTATCCAGAATGTGGACTTTGCTACTTGTTAAACTCTAATAACTATGGATGCAAAACAGCCTTTATGCCCTTCAGCACCAGAAGATATGATTAACACTGCAGTTTTCTTAGAGAGGTTTTTCAAACTGCCGTAAACATAAGAACATCATTACTAAGTTGTTTAATATACCCAGGAATCCTAAACCTCAGCTTAATAAATTGGCCTTCATAAATTATCCAAAACCTAAAGGATGTTATCTCAATTGGAACAGAAAATGCATTTTGTTCTATTGATCCAATGTTTAATTCCATCCATCGCTATAAATTTGATTAGTAGGGCTGACTACCTATTTTTAACTGTTTTAAAGCAAGAGCAATTGTTACATTCAAAACTGCAGAAACAGCAGATAATATAGTCAGTCTCAAGGATTCTATTTATAAAAAAATCCGTCATAGCATTTCATTTTTACAAAATATAGCCAATTGTACATCAACCCTACAAACATGAAGACTAGCTAGTCAAACCATCAAGGAAAATAATCAACCAAGCATGTAAGCAAATGGCACAAGAAAAGAAGCAACAAGATTTCAGAGTAAAGCTAATATTGAGTCTGTTTCAAATCGGCAACAAATGAGATACCTGGATAGCAGTGAACTAGGTAGTAACTCAGACAATCCACTGGTCTTCACAAAGACCCCCAAGACCACTCAAAACTCATCAAGTCATGGAAGCATTAGATCACATTGACATTGAAGATTGACTACTTTCAGAATATAGTCCTAAGCATTCAGTTCTGAAAATAATTTCCTGGAATATAGCTGGTTGATTTAATAAGTATGATGTTTTATTGAATTCATTATTGAAGTAATTTTGATATTATTCTATTAGAAGAAACATGGATGGATAATCATTTTTATTTTCGGGGCTTTGCTTTGTAAAGGCTTCTAGAATTTCCAAACAAGGGCGTTAACAATGTAGAGCTAACAACCCTTGTATCAAGTGTTTTAAAGGCAGAAACAACCTTAGTAGGGCAATATGAGTAATATTTATTATCCAATTAAAATTAAAGTATTTTGGTTTAATAATTTATTTACTTTCCACCAGTTAAAACAGGACCCCAAATTAAACATATTTGAATGGAATTGTAACAATTTATATAAATTCTGCTTTTAAAATTCCCTTATATACATTTTGTGATTCTGGGCAAATTAAGCGCCAAACTTACCTTAATAGTAAAGTACTGGTAGATAAGTTTCCTTGTTTATTTGCCAAAAATGGACAAGTGGATTATATGACAGGCAATCTAAAGATCACAAAATCAGCTGTGCGAATTCTTGTTTAGCCAGTGTTTGTAATAAGTTAAATATACTAATTTAAATGGTACATCATTCTGGTGAGTCACATTTACTTGTGGGTGGGGAGCAAGCAGGATAGATTGGTCAGATTATTGGTCAGTATTAGATCAGAGAGTGATCATCAACCTATAATTTTAAGCTTTATAACCAACGATAAACCCAGAATCTGTTTAATACACCTTGGATTCTAACATTTAAGTAGAACACTAATTTCATGGAGAATCTTCCATTGGTAGAAGGTCTATGTTCCTGATGCAGTTATTATTGTCCCCTTTCTCAGATCTTCTTTTAAGAATTGGAGAATCTCTAGAACAACATAAAAGATGATACAGGAGTCTGTGATTAGGAGGGGAAATCAAGAATATACATTTCCAAGATGGAAGCCTTCTCTGTATCAAATGTGCTTCTGCAGAAAGGGGGAATTCAAGACTTAATTTGTGTCTTTGTTCCAGATAAATAGCAATAGTAATAGCACTTAGACTTATATACCACTTCACAGTGCTTTACAACTCTCTCTAAGCAGTTTACAGAATCAACATATTGCCCCCAACAATCTGAGTCCTCATTTTACTGACCTCGGAAGAATTGGAAGGCTAAGTCAACCTTGAGCCTGGTGAGATTTGAACTGCCAAATTGCAGTCAGCTGGCAGTCAGCAGAAGTATCCTGCAGTACTGCATTCTAACCCCTGTGCCACCGCAGCTGTAGTCAATTGGTATATAAAGTAATGTATTTTATAGGAAAAGAGTGTTGGTAATGTTAATCTAGTAGAAACATCACTGATCTATGACATAGAGCCATGATGGCGAATCTATGGCAAGTGTGCTACAGGTGGCATGCGGAGCCCTCTCGGCGGGCACGTGAGCACAGGGATCATGTGCGGGGGGCCGGGGGAGTGTCGGGGATCATGCGTGCATGCGCACGGGAGCAGGAGTGTGTGTCACGCATGCATTGCATTATGGGTGCCAGCATGCACGTGCGTTATTGGCACACGACAAAAAGGTTAGCCATCACTGACATACGGTAGTGTGTTAGCATGTAATGCTAGACTTTTGCTTAGCTTTACAAGGATAAGTAGGGATGTGCAAAACATCTTGAATTAAGAGGATTGTGCATATGATAAATTTGCATGCCCTAAGCCCCTGTGCCCTCTCAAATCTTGCTACATTGCTTCATTGTGTGTGTGGGTGTTCCTGGGATGGATGAGCAAAGAATAATGGGAGTGTATACCAACACTACATATTCCCAGCTGGGTCAGCTGCGGGTGAAGGCCATCCCAATTGCCTATCTAAAGTAAGCAGGAGTCTATATTGAGCAGCAGTAATAATAGAAGATATTGGAGGCTGATGATCACTTTGGTGGCAACCGCAGAGACGTCATTTTATGCTGTACAGGAGAAGGCAAAAGGATTCGCCATTTTTGTTTCTGAGGGAGATGAGAAACATTTTTATCTGTGCATTTAAATTAAAATATACACCTCTCCTTTTCATCCCCATTTCCTCCGCCAGATCTAAAAGTTGTAAACCTGTATCTTCACATTAGTGGCTTAGAAAAATCTTTATACAGGAGAAATTTGCCTCAGGTCGGAGGTGCTGCGGCTGTCATTGTTGACAGATTCAGTCGTGGCTCTTACAAGAAAAGCTTCCAACTGTGTGAGATGGTTAACAAGAAGAGATTCATAGCTACTGCAAATAGAAGTTTTCATTTAATTGGTGATTCTGTCTGTGGAGATGATGCCGCCTTTCCCCAACTGCTGTTATTTGAGAGTCCTTGCATAATAACAATTCAAATGGTAGATGCTGTTTCCACACAGAAAATTTAGAACTAATCCGTAGGGAAAGTCTGTGGCTTTGTGTCTAATTTGATAGCGTTCAGCAACTGCTGTGTTCCTTTCTGCTTGTGGTGAGGCCGTAGTTGCAAGTTACGAGAACAACGAATCCATTCCTTTGTTAAACCGCAACTAGACAAGACTCTGTTCCTGGAAGTGGAAAAAAGCAAATCATAAAACATGTCACATTATGTGTTTCTTCAAGGACTTCTGTTCTGAAACAACTCTCGGCTAGAGGACGGGACAGATTAAATGGTGACTGAACATGTTCAAATTCTGTAAAGGAAGTGTTTTCAGTGAGATGTGTCTCCATGCCTTTTGTCCCAAGCCCATCTGTACTCTTGCAAGCTTGGAGGGTTTTTCAGGCACTGCCAACCGCAAATGCTTTAAATTTGTATGACAAAAGATTACAGTAGAATACATTTGCATTTCCTTACCACTGTTTTCAGTATTGGGATAAATTAAATCCACAGCTGTATATAGCCTGATCTTCAGGGGTTTTGCCTAGCTTTATATCGTTTTGAATTCAGAGATTTAGTCCCAAGGACTAAAGTCCTGTAGGACCCCGTTAATGAATGCAAAGGCTTATCCTAAAGTAAAGGTGTGCCCAAGTCATCCATGTTGAATCAGATAGATGCTATGATCAAATTATCTTTTTAAATTTCCATTCCCACCCCTCCCCGTGTAATATCCAAACCAACAAATTAGTAGTAATTTTAGCCACAGTCACTCTCATTTATGCGCAATGGAAATGATCCTTTGAAAAGAAAGAAGACATGTAGGGAATGCAGCTGCCTAGATCAGTTTGCAGGTTTTCAAGCTGGGTCTTTCTCATGGTTTACCTCTTTATCCTCTGATATCTTATCAGAGAAAACTTGGCTTTCTAGGAATTCAAGGAACATGCCGGATGACCAAATGTAGAGATAGTGGCTCATCCTTGCAAGCACTCTGGTAGATAGTTTTCAAGGACTTTTCCGTAAGGACAGAGTTCTGGGGGTTTAATAGGAGTGAAAGAAAATCTGGACATTTACTTTATGAATAAAACAACTCCAAGAATATTAACCAGATAACCTGAATGCTCTCTTCCTTGCCTCTTCATTAAAAAAAAAATAATTCAAATCTTAACAGGTTACACCTATTCAGTTATTTATTGTTGAAAATCAGTCAATTGTTTGTTCATTTTCGAGATAGGTTACTTGATTTTTCCTGTTTCTGAATTATTACTAAGAGCTAGGATTTTGTTGTTGTTAATTTCATTGTTTTATTTTTACCTTTACTTACTTTTAATTTAAATTATTTATTAATAGGCACAGTGTTCTTCAGGTTACTTAATTAAAGCAGTAGAATTTTCTAGAAACATTTTGAAGAAGAACAAAATAAAATAAAAATAACCAGGACTGGAAAATGGAAAACAAGTATTTCTCGACTTGTTAAAGGACATCTGGTCCTTTAAGGACTGTTTGAAGTTACGTTGGCCTCTGTAAAGCACTTCGGCCATCATAAAATGTCACACCAACATCATTCCCCTAGTCAAATGACTACATTTCTGGCACTTGATAACTAATATTTATGACTAATTGTAGTGTCCCACCATCACATGACCACAATTTCTGATGGGATTTTTTTTTGCAGTTTCCAGCAAAGAACATTCATTTAGCAGAATGGGTTTTACAACTATGTGATTTACTTAATAATCATTGTAAAAATGATCAGAAGTTAGGCCTGGTCATGTGAGTACCTCAATTTACTACCGCAATGACTTATGACCGTGATGGCGAACCTATGGCACGGGTGCCACAGGTGGCACGCGGAGCCATATCGGTGGGCACGTGAGCTCAGCTCCGGCATGCATGCATGTGCCAGCCAGCTGATTTTCGAGCCTTCTGGGCCCACCGGAAGTCAGAAAACATGTTGTTTCCAGCCTCCAGAGGGCCTCTGTGGATGGGGAAGGCCGTTTTCACCCTCCCCGGGCTCCTAGAAAGGCTCTGGAGTCTGGGGAGAGCGAAAAACGGCTCTACTGGGCCCACCATGCCATCGCGTGCCAAAAGCGGGGTGTGTGCAGGGGGGGCCCGCATGCCTGGGGGGGACAGGGCGTATAGAATTATGGATGTGGGCACACATGAATGTGACCCCCCCTTGCGCTCCCCCCACTTTTGGCACGTGATGGCAAAAAGGTTAGCCATCACTGACTTATGACTAAAATTCCAGTCCCAACTGTTGTAAATCAAGGATCACCTATATATGAATTCCCTATTTCCATGTATATCAAGCTTTTACAATCAAGCTAAAAATAAAAGTGTAGAGACTTCTGGGAAAAAATTGCTTAGCACAAAAGAGTTATAAACTGGAATGGTTTCCCATCTCAAAAGCAAGGCCTTACAACTGGAAGGCTTATATCTATCTGCCTCACTTCTCCTGATGCAGTGAAGTTATCAGAAATAATGTCAAACAATATTATATATCATTATTTATTACTCTTTAAAACGTAAGTATTTACCCAAGTTGTACCCAACTTTATTTTCCTATTCACGTCAATTTTTTTCAAGTTCTGGAAAAAAAAGAAACAATCTTTATTTGATGTGCATTTTAGAAGCTGAGGAGAAATAATATTTGAAAAAGTTCTCCTTTGTTGTTGCACCCTAAAATATGATTACAAAGTTCATTTGATTAGATCTGCTGCTTCTGTCTTTGCTCCTATATACTGAAGACTATGAGGCCAAGTCTGTCCACCTCTGGTTAGGCTGGGGATAGACAACATGAATAGAGATGGTTAGATCACTCTGCAGGGAAAGAAATAATAAACTTAATATACTGTGGTAAAGTCTCTGAGCCAGGCCCAGGTGTGATTGTTGGTTGACTTCAAACACATCCATGCAGGGGTTTGTTTTGTTTTTATTTTGTTTTTATTAAATTTGTATACCGCCCTTCTCCCGAAGGACTCAGGGCGGTGAACAGCCACGAATAAAAAACACATACATACAGAAATTTAAAATAGAAAAAATGAATTAAATCAATTTGGCTGAGACAAATTTAAAATACCCAATAATTTAAAAAACCAATTTAAAATTTACATTTAACAGGGGAAAAGATTTAGGCCAGGCCTGCTTGATGAAATAGAAAAATCTTAAGTGCGCGGCGGAAGGTGCGCAGATCCGGGATCGTCTGTATCTCCGGGGGGAGCTCGTTGTTGTTGTTGGGTTTTTTTGGTCAATAACAGAGAAGTAATTTTCCATTGATATCTTCCAAGATATTTTTTCTGGATTCCCCGGCTAGCCTACAAACCTGGGATTTCATGGTGGTCTCCTATCCACATACTAAGCAGGCTCAACCTGTTTAGCTTCCTAGCTGAGAAAGATTGTCCAGATGCTATTACCTGCTAAAACACTGAATGTAGTATACTGTTAAAATACAGTGTCCTTGGCCTATTTTATGCTAATAGTTTTCTGCAGAAAATTTGCTTAGTAACTATACAGTGCGACTAATACAATAGATTGTACGTATGTGGGCTCCATTGGGATATTGCATTCCTAGGTGGGCAATTCTAGGATACCGGGGGTGGGAAGATCATATTTTCAATCACCAATAACTCTTTGGGCCAGATTGAAAAATTATAGTAACTGCTTCTGTTCCTAGGCCCCCCATTATTACAGATACTTACTTAAAAATCATTATTTTTAAAAGTTTTATCCCTCCACCCCCACCCCCCCATGGCTCAAGCGGATTCTGAAGTGATCAGACTGATAATTGCTATGTCTTGGAAGATGTTGGTTCAGGGATGTACTTTTTTATGATGCAATAAATATTGATCTCTTCTTTGGGTGAGTGTTGAGACCTCTGGGCCGAATATCATTGTAACTCTCCTATAAATAAAGTAGCGTTTGCTTAATTGAATTGCACTTTGCTGCAATCCTTGTCAGAAGTTTATTTCATAAATAACTTCTTCACTATACAGAGAAGTGCCCATATTAATTTAGTGCATCGATTAAAATGGTTTACATCACATCTATGCGTATATACTCAGAGGTAGTCTCATTAAGATAAGTGGATCCTACTTCCCGGTATTTGGTTTATAAGATTAGCATTTTATCCATTTCTCTTCCCTCTTTTTCAGAAGGAGGATGGGAGCCTGTGCCCAAGAGAAAAGTATAAAGTAGTTTCATGCAGTTTTCAGAATTGCTGATTTAATGATATTTTTTCTGAGAATTCTTTAAGGAGCCTCCAGCAGATGAAAGGAATTAAAATAAATGGGATGAAATTATTTGAGATTAAAATGAATTGAGGGTCTGCTGGAAGGAGTATTTTAGACATTTGTACGGGAATATTGTGACATGTTCAAGATTGAAAAAAGTGTTATAAAGGTTAATGTGCAAGAAAAAAATAAAAAATAATATCATGACACTGTGAGAAAATGGTAAGGTTGCAGGTGTAGGCAGCGTAACTGGAGAAATAGCAATAGAACTTAGACTTATATACTACTTTACAATGATTTACAGCCCTCTCTAAGCGGTTTACAGAGTCAGTATATTGCCCCCAACAATTTGGGTCCTCATTTTACCCACCTCGGAAGGATGGAAGGCTGAGTCAACCTCGAGCCTGCTGAGATTTGAACTGCCAAATTGCAGGCAGGCAGCAGAAGTAGCCTGTAGTACTGCACTCTAACCACTGCGTCACCATGGCTCATCATAAGATAATGGATATATTTTGCTTAAGCACTGGTCTTATAATTTGTCAAACTTGTCTTTGAAGACTATGTATGTGCCTGAAGATTGGAAGACTGCCATTATTATTTCCCTACATAGAGAGGAAAGATGGCAAAAGTACCAAACTATGGATTTTAATTTAAGTACACCTGAAAGGTGTTTGGCAGAATTCTGACAGAAACAACAAAACCGGTGACAATGAACAAAATACATAAAGCACATTGTAACTTTGCACACCAGATTTTCACTTTTCAGTCGCTCAGTGGTTCTCAGCATTTTCTTTACTACGGACCTCCTTTAAATATCTTTTGTAGTCACGGACCCCCAAGACCTAGCTCAAAATTTAAATCATAACATTTCTTCAAGCCTTTGCGGACTCCCTATGAAAACATTGTGTCCCCCCCAGGGGAGGGGTCTGCAGACTACAGGTTGAGAACCACTGCAATAACTCATTAAGAAATATATGTCGGGAAGAGAGGTTTTTTGTATGTAGGCTGATTCACAAAAAGCATAAGTTAAAGTGAAGAGGCTTGAATTATGGACTGTTTTGCATGATTATGGAGTTGAAGGTTAGTTGCTGAATGCAATAAGGTAAGATAAGCATGTGTGAGAATAAATGGAGCATTTAGCAAGAGTTTCAGCATTGAGCAGAGTAAGAGGAGGGTATGTGATGTCCTTGGTGATTTAATGTGCTTAGGGATCCATATATAAGGAATGCTTATGGAGATACTAGAGGTGTGTTGATTGAAGACTATCATCATACGTGTGCTTTTGAATGCAGATGGTATATTTGTTGGGTAAAAAAGTGAATGATTTGCAAGGAATGCTTGATAGATTATACAATGCAAGGTATATAAACCTGCACATTGACATATCAAAAACCAAAGTACCGTATTTTTCAGATTATAAAACACACTTTCCCCCCCCAAAAAAGTGGGTGGAAATGTCTGTGCATCTTATAGAGCGAATATGGGCCTGGTTTTGGCCTCCTGAACCCTCCGTGCATCCCGTTTTTGCCCTCCCCGGCATCCAGAAGAACTCTGCAGGCCAAAAACAGGCTGGGGAGAGCAAAAAACTTATTCTCCCACAGCGCACTGAGAAGAGGCGTATCAGGTAAGACCAACGCCCCCTTTTTTTCTTGTTTTCCTCCTCTAAACCTAGGTGTGTCTTATAGTCCAAAAAATACGATAATTGTGTTCTACAGGGATTAGTGATTGGAAATTATACATAAATGCCAAAAAAACTAGAGCAAGTAGATGAATTTATGACTATGGTAGAATGTTGACTAAGGATGGGAAAACAGAAATTTGAAGATAGTCAAATGCTGGTAAAAAAGACGGTGACTAGTAAAGCTAAAGGTAAACGTTTTCCCCTGTCTAGTTATATCTGACTGGGGGGGCGGGGGTGTATCTCTGTTTCTTAGCTAAGGGAGCCAATGTTGCATGAAGATGTTTCCATGGTCATGTGGTCAGCATAATTGTACACCGAAGTATTATCTTCCCACCAATGTGGTACCTATTTATGTACTCGCATTTGCACCTTTTCAAACCGCTAGGTTGGCAGGAGCTGGGGCAAGAGCAGGAGGTCACCCCGTCATGCACCCGGAGGCTCCAACTGGCGCAGAGTGCGGCCGCGTGGGTGGTGATGGGAGCGACGTGGCGCTCCCATATTACTCCTTTCCTGCGCGAGCTACACTGGCTCCCGGTGGTCTTCCGGGTGCGCTTCAAGGTGTTGGTTATCACCTGGAGGCTCCAACTGGTTCAGAATGCAGTCGCGGGGGTGATTATGGGAGCGACGGGGTGCTCCCATGTAACGCCTCTCCTGCGCAAGCTGCATTGGCTCCCGTTGGTCTTCCGGGTGCACTTTAAGGTATTAGTTCTTACCTTTAAAGCGCTCTATGGCTTAGGGCCAGGGTACTTACGAGACCGCCTGCTGCTACCGATAACCTCCCACCGGCCAATTCGCTCTCACAGAGAGGGCCTCCTCAGGGTGCCGTCAGTCAAGCAATGTCGGCTGGCGGCCCCCAGGGGGAGAGCCTTCTCTGTGGGGGCACCCGCCCTATGGAATGAGCTACCTCCTGGAATAAGACTGATCCCGGACCTTCGTACCTTCCGCAAAGCCTTGAAGACTTACTTATTCCAGCAAGCCGGCCTAGCTTAAATGGTTTTAAATTGGGATTTTGAATTTTATAGATTTGGGGTTTTAAATTGGGAGGCCGATCGATTTAATATCTTTTAATTTAACTTAATTTTTGTATTGTATGTATTTTAATTCTGGCTGTTCACCGCCCTGAGTCCCTTCTGAGAGAAGGGCGGGATACAAATTAAATTATTATTATTATTATTATTATTATTATTATTATTATTATTATTATTATCACCTTTAAAGCGCTCCATGGCTTAGGACCCGGGTACTTACGGGACCGCCTACTACCACCAATAGCCTCCCACCGACCGGTACACTCCCATAGAGTGGGGCTCCTCCGGGTGCCGTCGGCCAAACAATGTCGGCTGGCGGCCCCCAGGGGGAGAGCCTTCTCTGTGGAGGCACCCACTATCTGGAACAAGCTCTCCCTGGAGTTACGGAGGATCCCGGATCTTCGTGCCTTCCGCCGTGAGCTAAAAACTTTCCTGTTTCACCAGGCGGGCCTGGCCTAATTCTTCCCTTTTCCCCCTTCTTTTATAAAAAATAATTTAAAAATTTTAAACTGTAAATATTGTAATATTTGGGGTTTTAATATTTTATAATTGGGATTTTAAATAATTGGGGCCATTGTTTAATTTGGTTTTATTTGGCTTTTAAATTTTGTATGTATGTTTTTTAACTTTTGGCTGTTCACCGCCCTGAGTCCCCTTGGGGAGAAGGGCGGTATATAAATCTAAATAAATAAAATAAAATAAATAAATAAATGCGGTAGGTACTTGGATCGCCAACTGCTGACCTTCTGGTCTAGAAGCCCAGCACCTTAACTGAGGTTGCAAAGGAGGAGTGCTTGTCAGAAGAAGCAAACATGACTGTGCATAAGAGTATGCTTCTTCCTTCTTTGTGATACAAAATTGAGAGTTGTGTAGACAAAGAGAAATAGAAAAGTAAGTTGAAAAGTGTCCGTGGTGAAGGGAAAGATGGTCAAGAAAGAACAAGTGCTGAATGAATGTAGATGGAAAACCAAGCATGAGCAACCAATATAAGCAAGGCTTGGTCATTTAGAGAGAATGAATGAGGATCAAATCTCAAAACAAATTATGAAGAAAGAGAAGGTGAGATGAGAAGAAGAAGAAAAACACCAAGGCAGTTGCGGTTGGATGGAGCAGATAAGAGAGAGCTGATAAGTTTAAAGAACAAAAGAAAATGTATGAATATAGTGAAAAGAAAGGTTTGCAAGAACTACCTTTAAAAGGTCTTCTTGTCCTTTGAGAAAGAATAAATTATAACTTTGTCCAGTATTCAGCATGCATAATTTTAAAAACACATTCTCTTTTTACTTTTTCTCTTATGCGCATTTCAAAAAAATTAAAATAGCTGAAATAGAGTGATGGGTCTAGCTGTAATATGATATATTAATATTTAAAAATGCTTTTATTTGCTGCCTTAGAATGTATTTGTATGCAAGGTATACATGAGGCACAATTTATTTTCTGTAACTCAACATGTATTCTTGAATTTCAATTTTCTGTGACATTGCAACATTCATGTTGGAGAATATTTCTCATTTTACCAATTCCGGAAGGGGCGTGTGGATAACTTCGTTCAGTACTCTAATTTGAAAAGATAAACCACATAATCCAAAATATGCTTCAGTACATGAAGTTTAATTACTGGGATAGTCTGCTTTGAGAATTACCTTCCAAAGGAGAGCTTATGAGTTAATAGTTCTGTCATGCACAATATCTGGTAATATCTGAATGCATCCATCCCCTGTTTTATTATAGTTCCATATAGCAAATTGTCTTGGAATTGGAAAATCAAATGTAAATTAATTTTATGTGCAGTCTGCATTAAATAAAAACTACTTTTCTTGTTAAGGGAGGGAGATGAAATATTCTTTTGAATGGAAAAGACCATTTTTACTATAAGCATAACACTTCTGCACTTTCATAACATGGAAAATCTCTGTCTCTGGTTTGAGTTTATAATGCTAATAGGCAAAGAAAAGACTGCCCTACAGCACCCACGTGATGAGAAGAAACTACCAGTATTAGCAATTTGCAGCCTGAAATAATCCATCCATTGGCTTTTTATAGTTCTAACAGGAGGTTCTCTGAAGAATTGCCTGGGGCCTTTTTTCTCCTGAAATAATTATAAGCTCTAACCTATCCAGAGATTTTTGTGGCAAGTTATTGTCCTTTGATATCAGGATAAAGCAATACTGGTAGTTCTCAACTTATGATCACAATTAGAATCGGGACGTCTATCGCTAAGCAAACTTTCATTAAGTGAATTGCACCCAATTTTAATGTCCTTTTGCTGTGGTTATTAAGTGAATCACCAGAGTTAAGAGAACCTCTTGGTCAACTGGGAAGGTTGCAAATGGCAGTTACATGACCATGGGATGCTGCAACCATTGTAAATGCATTCTGGTTGCCAAATACCTAAGTTTTGATCATGTGTGAAAATGTACCGAGTTGTCCTAGATCCATGGGACAGAGACATGCATGTTGTTTGCTTCTTTGAATGATCATCACTGATGGTGCTGGGGTTGAGCTTCATGGGGCTCACTCTTTGCTGTTTTCTGGCAGTGACATGGTGCTGGGTGCTGGTGCTGGATTTCTTGGTAGTGATGGTCTCAAAAGAGAGCATTTTGCTGACAGTGGTGGCTGAAGGCTGGATGATATTCCCTGATGCAACAGTGACAACTGTCACCTGGTTGATGGCTCTGATTGGCATGCTGTCCAGGAAATTCTAGGAGTTGAAATCCACATATCTTATGATTGATCAGGTTGAGAAATTCTGAAGTAGAGAAATGCTTATTGCTGATGTTACATGTATTGGATAGAGCCGTGATGGCGAACCTATGGCACGGGTGCCACAGGTGGCACGCGGAGTCATATCGGTGGGCACGCGAGCTCAGCTCTGGCACACATGCGTATACCAGCCAGCTGATTTTCGGGCCTTCTGGGCCCACCAGACGTCAGAAAACACACTGTTACTGGCCTCCGGAGGGCCTCTGGTGGGGTGGGGAAGGCCGTTTTTGCCCTCCCCAGGCTCCTAGAAAGGCTCTGGAGCCTGGGGAGAGCAAAAAACGGGCCCACCGTGCCATTGCATACCAAAAGCGGGGGGGGGGGCGGGGACATAGAATTATGGATGTGGGCACGCATGCATGTGACCCCACCGCGTTCCCCCCCGCTTTTGGCACGCGATGGCAAAAAGGTTAGCCATCACTGGGATAGAGGGATATTGGATAGGGGGAAAATACTCTATTTTGGGACCCAAATGTTCTAAAATGTTCATCATTTCTCAGCAAAAATATGTGCTTAATTTTGAACGATAATCAGTTTTTGCTTCTCTGAAAAGGTTGTATGCTAAATAGTCTTAAGATTCTGTCCAGAGGAGAATTTAAACACTATATAAATGAGCTTTAAGAGGATTCTTCAGTGTGTATATTTAGTAGACTTCCAGAGGAAGAAATGGTGGACTGAAGACAACTCTGTGAAAAACGGGAGTTGAGGACCATAGCTAAAGATTGAAGGGTCAATGAATAAACCGGCTCTTTGGAACTTCTCTGGACAAGGAGAAGACATGAGTTTGCCCACATGCACATTGTATAGTTGTTCTTCATGTGGATATTCCGAGATAGCAGTCCCTGGTGAGTTTTGAGCACTGGGAGATGACAAGAATAGGCATCTTGCCCACAAGCACAGCTGGCCGCCTTTTAAAGGGCACTAACTTCACAAACTTCACTTTCTAATTGTATTTGGAAATTGCTAAGAGGGGGTGAAGAGTTATAGAAATACCATTTATGATTGGGATGAAAGTTGGAAGTCACATCATTATGTATTTCTTTTCTTTGCCTTTACTATATTCTTACCTTCTTTTCTATTTTCTGCATTTTTCTTCTCCTTTGCACCTTCCATTCTTTTATTCCCTTTTTTTAGTTAGTAATAGATTTTGCTATTTTAATTAAAAATCCTTAGCATTTAATTTATTTTAATAAATTAAACTATTTCATGCATTTTAATTTAATTAATATTTAAAACCCTTCATTGTTCCTTAGGTTCAAATAGATAAGACAGAGAGGCAGGGAGGATTTTTCAGTATGTATATTTTTATTTTTATATATCATATGGATTCGTTCTAGAAATAGAAGAAGCAAGGTCTGAAGAAACTCTCCTTACTAAGACAATAAGTTCTTTGTCTGGCTAAATGCTGATAGACAATTTTATTGATTGAAGAAAATGTTGTATCTTCAGTTGCATTTACATTATCACCTTATTGTATCCTCACTGAGATGGAAGGAAAGGTCAACCTAATTACTTAAGAAGCAGGGATAATGGGTCTCCACAGAGGAAGGGATAAATTTCTGTCTTGACCCTAAGGGCAAGTTAGGGTATTGTGTTGACAATGACAGATACATTCACTTTGACATGACCACATGTATATAGAACAAAGTACTCTCCACCAGAGAGGGAAAATTACAACCAGCCTCCATCCCTCCTGATTCACCAGGAGGGATGGAGTAGTAGTGGTTACTGATTTTCTGTAGAACTATGGCCCATAGACCCCATCAGAAGGTCAAAATTTCAGTTCTCTTCTGAGGGCCCTGCAGCTGTTAAGTCTCATGGAAACAAGATCTTTCAGAAATAGATTTAGCTGCAAGTTTGGTTGAATGGATGCAAGCAAGTGGGGTGGGATGGGGTGAGGAGAGGAGAGGAGAGGAGAGGAGAGGAGAGGAGAGGAGAGGAGAGGAGAGGAGAGGGTAGATTGCTCACTCTTTCCCCAGGTCTGGTATTACCTTTCCAAATGAGAGAAACTCCAGTTTCCAGCTAGGTGTTCCTGTGCTGAGTGCAAATTTGCTTAATACTTTAAATGATTGAAGAAAGCAGATGGGCTTGATCATTGCACGCATAATGATTAGAACAGTTTTGCGCAATTGTTTTGCTGCATAATATCCATTTAATTGGGCAATAGCGTAAAATAACAAGGAAGTACATTTTCCTTTTGAATTGGGCCAGGTATCCCGAGCAGCTGGATACCGGTTTTAGTTTTTATTTTATTTTATTTTATTTTGCAAAATTTCTGTCTGTGGCCTTGCTGATCCATTTTGGTTGTTCTCACATGATCCTGCATTTGTGACAGTGTGACATTTTCTTAATAAGTGTTTAGGAAGTGATAATAGTTCTGAGTCATGGCTGACTGTGCCTGGCTGTTGGATGTAGTTTTCTCACAGTGAGACTTTATGGCCTGATTCACTGAAATATGAGACTGCTTACAGATTCCATGCTGAGGAACAAAAGAATAATGGACCGCAAAACACATTTCACTGCTATTAGCTTTTCAAGCAGATTGAGCCATTCGCTAGTATGCTTGGACAATTATGTTTGCATTTGATCTTTGCCCGCTTCCTGTTTCCAAAACTGAGATAGTTGTTTGCTTTTCTTTCCTTTCTCCATCCACCTTTGACCTGAGGCAAGGAAATACATTGGATTAACGGGGTCAAATTATCAGCTAAGATTAAAGTAGAGATGAAAATTGACTGCATTGTCAATGACATGCCTCCAGGATATAATTTTTGTAAATACTGTTGTTGTTCCCTGGTGTGTGTTGAGCCCCATCTAGTGGCCGGGGACAAATCTTTCATTGTTTGGAAATTGATTTGATGATGTTTGACCCAGAGGGCATCTATCCTCCCACCATCCCTCAATTCTGGAAAAAAAACGTGCATCCTGAGAAGTCAGACTCTATTTTGAGTAACAGAAACTTCTAGAACAGGGGTGTCAAACTCAAGGCCTACAGGTCCAATCTGGCCCATGGGGTATTTAGATTGGATATGCAGGCTGCCCTGGAAATCGTGAAGGACCAGCCCACGGTGTTTCTGCCAGTGAGAATGGAGCTCAGGAGGGTTGTGTGTGGCTCTTTCAGGCTCTGTTTTTGGCCGCAATGGCCTCCTGCAGCCTTCTGCCAGCAAAAACAGAGCTTGGGGGGTGGGGCGCACACGCCCCCAGCCCCATTTTTGCTGGCAGAGGGCTAGCAAAACAAACTAAAAACTAAACAAAAGGAGAAATGTTTCCCCTTTTGCATTTGAGCATCCAAAAAGGGATAGGAAAGGAGAAAGAGAAAGGGGAAAGAAAAAGAAAAAAATGGGAAGATGGGAAGAGAGCAAGGAAGGAAGAAGAAGAAAAGAGGAGAAGGAAGAAGAGAGGAAAAAGAAGAGGGAGGGAGGGAGGTTATAATGAGAGGGAGGAAGGGTCTGAGGGAACTCCTGCCTTAGCACTTGGCCACCACAGGTGCCCCCTGACATGAGTGACGTCGAGCTGTCCATGTCCACCCTGGCCCCCCGAGGTCAAACACAACCCTGTTGTGGTCCTCAATTAAATCGTTTTGACACCCCTGAACTAGAAGAATCCAGCTTAGTCCTTCTGAAGATAAAGTCTATATCCCATACACAGCATTGCTGTTTTACCTTATCCTGTTGTTTAATAAAGTATCAAGATTTACATTTATGGTCTGGCTTAGGATAGGAGGGTTTAGCTGCATGTCGAACTACACACTAAGTAATGTAATCAGGACAGAACAGTCAAAACATGGAAGTAATGTATAATATGTGGAAAGCTGGCCAGTCATGCTTCATCATGCATTGATATTGAGCTGCACATCACTGGCAAAATAGATCATAATAAAGAGCCATCAAAGATGCTGATTTTTGGGACATGTCCACCCGGAAATATATACTTGAAGGAATCATCAGGACCTGTTTAGATTTTTTTGAAATTTCTTACAGAGAAGATTGCTATAAAATTATTGTTATTCTTTTTTTCCTTTTTCTACCAAAATGCCCACTGCAGATACTGTGATGAAAACAGACTGTTGATTGAAAGAATCCTGTAGGATGTATATGTGTGACTGGCGGCATCATCCATTTTTCAGCAGAGGACAATTTGGCAGTCTTACTTCCAGTTCTGTGGGTTCCCGAGAGCTTGAATCTTTCAGATTTTCCATTGAAAGGAAGCCCTATAACCGTGATGGCGAATGTATGGCACATGTGGTGGTGGCACACAGAGCCCTCTCGGTGGCCAATTGCTCTTCCTGGTTCCATCGCGCACTCAAGTGAAGACCAGCTGGCTGGCGCACATGCGCGTACCAGAACCCGGAAGAGAGCAGCTGTCCAGCGCGCATGCACTCAACGGAACCCGGAAGAGCAGCTGGCCGCTGTGCACATGTGCACTTTATTTGTAGCAATATTTCCCAACCTTGGGAACTTCTAGGAGTGTGGACTTCAACCCCAAGAATTCTCATCAAAAACAAAATTAAAAGAGTTGAAGGGACCTTGGAGGTTTTCTAGTCCAATCCCCTGCTTAAGCAGGAAACCTTACACCCGTGATGGCAAACCTATGGCACGCATGCCACAGGTGGCATGCAGAGCCATATCTGTAGGCATGCAAGCATTGCCCAGCTCAGCTGCAGCGTGCATGCGTGCCCCAGCCAGCTGACTTTTGGCCCTTCTGGGCCCACCGGAAGTCAGGAAACGGGCCCTTTCAGGCCTCCGGGGGTGGGAAAGGCCATTTTCACCCTCCCCAGGCTCCAAGAAAGCCTCTGGAGCCTGGGGAAGGCGAAAAATGGGCCTACCAGGCCCACCGGTAACCTTTTTGTTGTTGCATGCCAAAAGTGTGGAGCGCATGGGGGGGTCGCACGTGCATGTACAGGGGTAGCATGGGGGGAATTGAATTATGGATGTGGGCACACGTGTGTGCGCCCCCCCCCGCACTCCCCCGTTTTTTGGCACGCAACGGCAAAAAGGTTAGCCATCACTGCCCTACACCATTTCAGACAGATGGTAGTCCAATCTCTTCTTAAAAACCTCCAGTGTTAGAACATCCACAACATCTGTAGGCAAGTCATTCCATCTAACTATCAGGAAATCTCTCCTTAGTTCTAGGTTGGTTCTTTCCTTGATTAACTAACTTTCCATCCATTGCTTCTTGTCCTGCCTTCAAGTGCTTTGGAGAATAGGTTGACCCATTCTTTGTGGCAGCCCCTCAAATATTGGAACACTGCTGTCAGGGGTCATGCTGGCTTTATAATTCTGGGAACTGAATTTCACACTCCTGGAAATTTCCAAGGTTGGAAAACCCTGGTTTATAGACTGCTCAGAACAGACTAATTATGACTTTCACCCACTTCTCTCTCCCCCACATAACATTTCTGATATTTTACCTTCTACATGCAAATAAGAAACTCTGAAGCTTTCAAAACATTCATAATCTTAATCTTTTCTTAATCTTAATCTTAATCTTTTTTCAATTTAGTAATGTTATCGAAAAGTAAATAAAACTTCAAAATAATATCTGATGCTAGCAAGGGAATATAACATTTTAGATTCAGATATAATGACTGACGTGCCATAATTTAGGAGTGCAATGGAGGATTGGTTGGATGGGGTTCTAAGCATATCGACAGAAGTGAAATTGTTGGGCTGAGAAAGAAGGATAGTCCAATTGAAAGAAGATCTGATCAATGAGCAAAACCAAGAAAGAACTCTTCATCAAAATCAGCTGTGCTATATAGTTGCTTTCCAAGGCACAAAACAAATTTGCAACTCCATTTTAATTAGATAGTTTCCTTCATAAAAGTAAATTATCATCAACTTTTTATCTCTAAAATGCATTTTAGCTTTTTTTTTTGTTGTTAAAAAAACTTTTAGTCCCAGTACTTTCTCTTATATTGATATACTTGCAATACACTTGGGGATAGTCGAGACTATAAAAACTGTAAAATACTGCCTGAATATTAACAGCAACTTATTTATGAAGCTAGAATACATTTAGAATACAGAAGGAGCACTTCATTACATTTTGATGTGTTTACCATGGCTTCATCCCTCTCCTTTTTCCCTCCCTCCAGGAATTCCAGAAAGGAACTTAATGACATACGATTTGAGTTTACTCCAGGCAGAGGTAAGACTTTTAATTGAAATTATGTTTTTATGACTCCAAATGGAATTTCAGAAATTGATTTCTGTTTTATCGGCTTAGTATAAATTAGCTCTATGAAATGTATCAACCAAATGTTTTAGACTATCCTAGTTCACCAAAACAAACCTAGTGCCAAAGTGTGCATGTTTTTAGTGGCATAGTTATGGATTGAATGGTTGAATTCAGAGGATGTTATGTAGGCGAAGAACTATCTGGTACTTTTGCTTGATTTTAATCTAATGAAGTAAGAGTCCATTACTGTCTTCCTGCTGATAGCTGATCTAATAGTTTTGTACTAAATACAATGTTGTGGTATGCCAGTAAGTGGTCCTGATGTAAAAACTAACCATAGGCAGAATATAAAATATGTCGAAGGCTTGATAATGATGCTTTTAATACCACCTCCCATATTCCTCTAGGAGACACTGTAATGTGTCCCCTAGCAACAAGGAAAACATATAGCTGTTGAAGACTTTAATCTTTGTAGCATACTTCAGATAGCAGCAGCTCATCTATTGTCAGGCACAAAAAAACAGGTCCGCAAGTGAAGGCCCAATTAAACTGATTTATTGCTAAAAACCTCTGGTGACAGGAATCTACTCAACTAACTGGTCAGCACAGCTAACAGAACTTAAGTGTGGTGGGGTTGGACTTAGTCTGCTTGTGGCTGCGTAGGGATTCTAGGCCGATCCTTCTTTTAACTCCGCCCCCAGTTTCTTCTCCTGCGTCTCCTACAGCTAAATGTCCTAAAGAAGTATTTGTAATTGCCTTTGCTGATAACCTGTACAGGTGGCCCTTGACATACAACCATTCATTTAGTGACTGTTCAAAATCACAATGGCACTGAAAAAAAAGTGACTTCGAACTGGTCCTCGCACTTATAACTGTCACAGCATCTCCACAACCATGCGATTGCCATTTGCAATCTTCCCAGCTGGCTTCCGATAAGCAGAGTCAATGCAGGAAGTCAGTTTCACTTAAGGATTATGCAATTCACTTAACAATTGTGCCCCCCCCCCAAAAAAAGAGTTGTAAAATCCAATATGACTCACTTAGCAACCATCTTGCTTAGCAGTGGAAATTCTGATCCCACCTGTGGTCATAAGTTGAGGACTACCTGTAATGGGCATAACGGAAATCCAGAGGGAGGAAAAATGCTGACTGCATGGCTAATAGTGAAGAATGCTAGATGCTGTAGGAACGGCTTCTCCCAAGCTACAGGCTGCCGCTTTCTGCTTTAACCAAAGCTTGTTCACGTTTAAGCTTTGTAGATAAATTTTTAAAAAGATGCAGGTATTCAGGACAGCCGTGTTTTAATTGACCTGTCCTTTGGAAATCCTTTTATTTTTATCGTTGCACAGCTGACCATGCTTTAAAATCAACCTCAATGCAAACGTAAATAAAACAACAGTATTGGGTCTCTGTCTGACATCTGCAATATACACAGTTGAAGATACAATGGCTTGATATAGTTCTCCTGACATATGCATTTTGATTGTGGCATAAAATGTTTCCTCACTGAAAATATCAGAAAGCAGGGTAATACAAGAATATATCAAGTTGAGATTGTTGGAACAACATAGCTTAGGAAGATTAGAATAGACTATGAACAATACTTACAAAAGGTACAGCAGATTTCTATATTAATGTGCAGCTATAGGCAATTTTTTTCTGATGAGGAAGTGCTAGTGCTGTCCTTCAGTTGAAACCTTTTGTGTAGACCAGGGGTGTCAAATTGGCAGCCTGCCAGCCAGATGTATCACACACAAACCACGCCCACCCCAACTCCGTGAAGGGGGAAAACGTTGTGAAACATCACGGTGCAGCAACATGACGCGGCAAGTTTGACACCCATGGTGTAGACCAGTGGTGGCTTCCTTCCGGTTCCGCCGAGCCGGTAGTGGTGACAATAAGATGTCACCGAACCGGTTCTGCCCCCCATCCCCCCCACCCCACCCCACCCCACGTTATTCTTACCTTTTATTTGGCCCCATCCCCAATCTATTGCTGCTCCTGAGTGCCAGCTGATGGGCTATAAGGAAAAAAACTGTTTAAACTCTTGCCCTGGGGCTTCAAAGGGCCATCCTACAGCTGATCAGTGGTAAAACATGTGAATGATCTTTTAAAATGTACACCACCTTGAGTCCTACGGGAGAAAGGCGGTATAGAAATAAAATAAAATACATACATACATACATACATACATACATACATACATACATAAAATGGCAGTTTGGTGGTAGATCGGTGCCTCCAAAAACAAATGAGTAGACTGGTGCCTGCACAAATAAATGGGTAGACCAGTGCCTGCAAAAATACATGAGTAGACTGTTGCCTGCAAAAATAAATGGGTAGACTAGTGCCTGCAAAAATAAATGGGTAGACCAGTGCCTGAAAAATAAATGACTAGACCAGTGCCTGCAAAAATAAATGGGTAGACCGGTACAGCTCTGCAAGCAGTTAAAAGCCTGGTAGACCAGTACCTCTGCTAAATCCTAAAGAATTGTCACATGACCATCAAGCCACGCCCACAAAATAAGCCACACCCACAGAACCACTAGTAAAAAAAACTAGAACCCACCCCTGGTGTAGACCCAGTAGGAGGCTTTCCAGGTTACAATAACATTTAGCTTTAGATGTTTTGTGTGAACGGAATTACTCCTTTTAAATTGGGGGAAAGGAATAAAAATGTTATGCCAAGCAATCATGCTTGTTTAACAACATTCTTACATTTCCATATCTCTTTGAATGAAGATATCCAATTATGTATTATGAGAGAACTTCGGTACTTAAACAATAGGCCTTTATAGGCTTTGTGAAGAATGTATCAGTGGGGTCCTATCATGTTGAAACTGCAGAGTAGTAAGTAATGGAATGCGAGTTGTTTTTAATGAAAATAGTTTTGATTTAAGCACATGTTGGCAATGGATGTTCATAAAGTAAATATACTTCTTACACAAATTGCCTTGGCTTATTGTTATTTTTCATTTTTTCTCACTTTTATTAGGACTAATGCCTATCCATTTCACATTTTACAGACACGGCAGATGGTGTATCTCAAGAGTTGTTCTCGGCAGGCTTGGTTGATGGCCATGATGTAGTTATAGGTAAATGATGTTTCATTCTGAGATTATGTTATACCCAAAACTCAGAACATTAAATGCATACAGGCCCATTCATAATAACATCCGTGCTTGGATTTTTATGGATCTCCCCCCCCCCCCCAACAGCATTCTTTCTTCAATTGACAAGGTATATGTCCTGATATGATTTAGACAAATGCTTCACTTTAGTTTAATTCAGGTGTTCTTTCTTCACTTTGATTTTTATGTTCTAAAAATCTTACATTAGTGCCTCTGTTTTTCTGTCCTTTCTATTCCTTCTGACATGTCCCTTTGGATTGTGACTGTTGTGTAATTGTCCCTTGCCAGCCTTAATAACTTCAGTAAACCTCAGAAGATCAGAGAAAGGATTTAAATTCTATAGAAACTTCATAGATGATGGGTAACTATCTTCCACATCAGCAGCTACTTGGGAGCTTAAATTATTAAAGTGGTCTTTCCCAGCTTGGTACCAATCAAATGGGAAAAGTTGAAAGTATGTTCAGAATTTGTGATTTCTCTCTTCTGTAACTCAAGCTCTCATTTTATAATCTCAGGGTGAAGAAGAATTAAGTAAAATCCTCAATTTGAGTTTAAATCAGGAGGACAATAGGACAATAGAATCTTGAATTTACTTTAATTCCACTTAATATTGTCGACACTGTTCTCATTTGTCTTTACATAGATACTGGAAATTGTTTAGGACTTTGATGGGAAAGATCTGCCAGAAAATGCCAAAGATCTATAGCACTGTTTCTCAACCCCCAGAATTCCCCAGCCAGCATGTTGACTGGGGAATTTTGGGAATTGAAATCCAAGCTTCCTAAAGTTACTGAGATTAAGAAACACTGACCTATAGATTCATTCAGTGAAATAGATTTAACAGTGTCATTTGTGGACCTTCACACATTTTTCTTTTTTATTATCTATGTGTATACGTAATATTTTTAGAAACTATGAGCAAGGGAGAGATATAATACTTCATATTATCCCATGAGAGATGCAAATTGCAACAAAAACTTGTTTTGTGGTTGAGCTCTGTCACCTTCCAGAATGATGAAGAATCAGTGCCATCTCTTTCAATAAAATACCAGATATTTAAACCAGCCAAACTTCCTTCTTTCAGAGCTTCTGTTTGATTAAAAAAAAAAAGTATAATTCTCTCAAATAGAAGAAATTTTGCCATTTCTTATAGTGTGTACCTCCTCGTTTATAAACAGTTCTTCCTGCCATCCTTCAAATCAATATTCTTCTGTAATTTGAAATGGCAAGGATAAATTGGACCTTTTTTTTTCCCCAGGAAGGAAAATGTAGCATACATTCTTTCCCTCTGTTTGCATTTCAAAGAATCCTGTGAATTACATGTCATTTTTCAGGTGAAATGTGCAGAAAATTGACCTGTTGTTGATGTGAGAAAAATACAAAAATTGAATTTAGTGAAAGTGCTTTGAGATCTGAGATTCTATTTATTTTCTTCATGAGCTATAAATAATAGAAAATTGGAAAACACAGATGAACAGGGCAATATTTTTCTCTGACTTAATATATCTTTATATTGTATATTAATAACTATATCGAGTAAACCTGAAAACTTCCAACAACATGCAGAGATAGAAAGTCTTATTGTATATGTGGGGTAAGCACACGTCCTGTGTGGTGTTGATTTAAAGGAGGCTTCATGTGGTGTTTAAAAAGATTTGATATGAGGCTCAACATAGGTTTAAAAATCAAAATAATAATTTCAAGTCAGTGTATCTGTAAAATAGAGAAACTTGAACTTTTTAATGACTTTTTACTTCTTGTTCAAAAGATAAATCTTACATGTGGTACAAAGCGCAAGTAATTTTGCTTGAATTCATCAGTTCTAGTTATGTCTGTCATTTCCACTCTAGCTTAAATTTAGATACCCTTTTCAGAATAAGAGTCTCTTGGCTTATGTCGAACCATAAATCAGCACTTAGCCTGATGCCTCTAATAAAAATAAGATTTATGGCCCATTTCCTAAAGCAGGGTCATCCATGAATTTACCTCATTCATTCATTTAGAAAACATTGCTTGTATTAGCCATAAATAAATTGCTCCAGATCAGATGACTTTTGTAAGAGTAAAAGTAAAAGGTAATCCTCTCTTCCTGCAGACACACTTACATGCACACGCACGCACATGTTTATGATGCTGGAGAGACATCTCCTGCATTCATTTTTTACCCTTGCCAACATGGCCAATGATAAGCGAATTCAATAAACCTGGAGGAGCACCAGCTTGCTGCTTGGGTCTTAAAGCTCTGTTGTGTCTTAAAACCAAAGTAACCACTTCTTGAATGGCAGCTCACATTAGAGACAGCTATGCCCACATCCAGGCATGTTCGGATAATTGTATTCCTTCTTGTGATCCTTCCTTTGGGGATTTGAATGTAATTGGGCTCAAAGGACAAACTCTGAATGAGATTCCTGTCAAATATTTTCATCCAGGGCTGATTAAGAGACATCCAAAACTTGTTTGAATGTTAAGTCTTAATCTCTTATGGAAGATGAGAAAATTCTTCCAATGTACTAGAGCAGTTTTCTACAGCCAACTCCCAGATGTGTTAGGCCAGGGGTGTCAAACTCAAGGACCATGGGGTGTTTAGATCTGGCTCGCAGGGCCGCAACGGCCTCTGCAGGAAGCCATCACGGCCAAAAACTGGGCCCGGGGGGACAGGAAAGGAAAAAAGAAAGAGGAAAGACAAATAAAAAGAAGGAAAGATGGGAAGAGAGCAAGGAAAGAAAAAAAGGAAAGGGGAAGGAAGAAGAAAGGAGAATGAAGAAAGGAAGGATTCCCCCAACTTCTGCCTGGGCCACCACAGTACCAGACACAAGTAACATTGAGCTGGCCACACCCCCTGCCCCCCCCCCCGAGGTCAAACACAACATGATGTGGCCCTCAGTGAAATCGAGTTCGACACCCCTATGTTAGGCTGATAAGAAAGCATAACTTTCAGTAGTTACACTTGTTAATGTGAATCAAGAAATCTATAAAATCCCTTTTAGTTTTAGCTTTTATTCTCTGTCAAAACGGCATTTTAGTTCACTGAAGATTGAGTATGAAGAGATGGGCTTTTTTCGGTGGCCAATGTCTGTAATGCTAAACACATACTATAAGAGGAGGCTGAGCTGGAGATACAGCCAAGAGAGGCCTTGCTAGGGGGAAAAAAAACTACAATTAGCAAACTTAAGTGTTCCAGCTATAACTAAGTGATTTTGGCAGTAAAGTGCAATGATGCCTCTACAACACAAAACATAACATCTTCTGATATCATTATGTAAATGCTCTGAAGATGTGTGAGCGTTTGATCATCTGATGCAGATGTCAGTCATCTCATTTACCTGATGACATAATCACACAGGCCTTGTTATTTGCCCACTCTGTTCTTCCTGCAAATGCTAAGGGATCAACTAGAACAGGGCTGTCAGACTCCCGGCCTGTGGGCTGGATGCATCACGCGCTGGCCACGCCCGGTTTAGCAAAGGGGAAAAAGGTCCTGATACGTCACGTGACGCCACCGTGACAACGTGAGTTTGACACCTCTGAGCTAGAACCTTCAGTAGGCAAAGCGATGGATTCAAATGGGTCCCTCCACTTAACCTTTATTGTCCTGAAAAGTGAAAGTCTTGTGCCATTGGACCCCTAAGTTTAACATTCCAGCTAAGAAGAGCCTAACTAATCAGAGCTGCTGTACTTAGCTTGCTAGATATTACAGTTCTTCCTGATAGGCTGAATGTGAAATCTCCATTGTAAAATAATTGTATATTTTAGTGAAGGAATATTCTCCGGTGCCACATTTGCTTATGAAAGTTATATTTGATTTTTCTTTCTGAATGTGTATACAGAGAGCAAGAGGTGTTAAAATATGCATGAAATAGATTTCTGGCAAGAGTGAATGAAGGGCTGATTGTTAGTTTCATGCAAAGTATGGTAAAAAGAAAAACAAAAGTTAACTGAAATGGCACACTATATAACATTATTATTTCTCAGTAGCTCAGAAGGATCACCTGCAGGAGTTTGCCTAAAGCGTGGATTTGCTGAAGGATAGAAAAACAATATAGTTTCTTTTGAAAAAGCCACAGTGGTTTTATTCTGTGACTCCCCTTTCTTAAATGTAAATATTGCTAAGTTTGAGAGTTGAAACATTGCTAAGAGTCAACATTCAGCTTCTTCCTAATTAGCAAGGGTCTTTGTAATTCAAAGACAAGGGACTATTTGAAGAAGTATCAATACTTGCCATGTTTTATTTTATTTTATTTGTGTATTTATTTTCCCTACCTTGTCTCTTGAAATAGACATCTAGTTGATGTCTTTATACGTAACTTTCCCTCCTGTTCTTTAAAGTCCCGTGGTTCCTAATTACAGGAAATCCTTAAAGCCCTGGGCAACCCTACAAGACCAAAAGCTAAAGTGTTTAACATTATTATGTGATTTATATACATAACTGTATTATATACAGGTAGTTCTCAACTTAACAACCACAGTGGAACCTAACATTTATGCTGCTATGTGAGAAATTTGTTAAGTGAGTTTTGCCCCGTTTGATGACCATATTTGTTAAGTGAATCACTGCAGTTATTAAATTAGCAGCACGGTTGTTCAGTTAATCTGACTTTCCCGTCAGAAGATTGCAAAAGGTGATCACAGGACCCCAGGACACTGCAACCATCATACATATATGAGTCAGTTGCTAAGCATCTGAATTTTGAGCGTGTGACCACGGGCTCGTGGTCGTAAGTATGAAAAATGGTCATAAACATTATTTTTAGTGCCGTTGTAACTTGGAACAGTGACTAAATGAACTGTTGTAAGTTGAGGACTACCTGTATTAGCATTTTTTTTGACACCAAAACCATTTGGGCTCTTGATGATAAAACTAGATCCAGGAATATCCTTGGATTGTGTTTTTTTCCTTTAGGAGAAGGACAATTCCACCCCACTGTATTCATTTTGAGAACCAGCCGTGCACAACATTCCGGTGGTTATTATATGGTTTCAGTTCATTAGCTGTCCTCTGACCAATTATACTTCCAAGCACAGATTCAATACATATGTAACCAATGGCAAGGAGCTTGTAAACTAAGCAGGGTCAGACCTGTTTTTTTTTTTAACATGGACATCCCTTGGCTGTTGGTTAAACTGAGACATCAGAAGTAATTCCAGAAGGTAATGGCAAATGTTATTGATACTTTTGCCATTACAGGTAATCCTCGACTTGCAACCATTCGTTTAGTGACCATTTGTGAAACGACTAGTCCTGGTACTTATAACAGATTAGCTGAGACAGTCCTGGTCTCATGCGATCAAAATTTGGGCGTCTTGCAACTAGCACGTATTTACAATGGTTGCAGCATCAAATGGTGTCAGGTGATAACCATTTACAGACTTCCCAGCCGATTTCTGACAAGCAAAGTTAATGGGGGATGCTGGATTCAGTTAATGACTGTGCAATTGACTTAAGTGACTGCAATCCAGGGGTGAAATGCTCTCGATTCGGACCAGATCGCCCCATCAGGCAGCAGGTGGTTCAGAGAACTGGTAGCGAAAATCCCTGCCCCCCCCCCCCATGCCCAGCTGAGCCACACGATCATCAGAGGCTTTTTTTTTTTTTACTTTTAAAAGCATTTTTTCTATAATCTCTTCGGCCAAAAAAATGTTTTTAAAAGTAAAAAAAAAAGCCTCTGATGATATGCGCGGCTCAGCTGGGATCGGCTAAAGAGGTTGTAGAAAAAAATGCTTTTAAAAGCCTGTGACGATCCCAGCTGAGTTGCCTGATTGTGGTTGTAAGTCAAAGATTACCGGTAAACCTGTACCTTCTTCAGTTGCCTATAAAACCTACATTGATGTATCTGTGAACTCACTACAAGGAACTGGATTTGAAGGAGGTATCATTTGTCCTCAAGACTCTGATCTTGCCCCAAATCCTCCAGTGAGCTCAATACTTGAAAACATGAAGGGCAGAATAGAACCGAAGGATCTTATTTTACATTTAGGCACTTTTGGTGTACAAGATTCCCCATTCTGGAAACAATGCTGGTAGCAGCAGCAGCAGCAGTTCTTCCACTTCCAGTACTTAACGATGAAAATTAAGTCAAATTCAATATTCTCGACTTCTATGTGTGTACAAAGGATGCTGATTTTGTGGCTTGGTTTTCCATTCCTAGCCTATTCATGAAAGCAATAAATAATAGATTTAGCAATAGATTATGCACAGTAACATCAGCTATTGGGTTGTCATGCTCATTCAAAGTGAATATAAATGTAAAATTAAAGGCACAACACAGACATGCTGTTTCTCAACTTTCTCTTTATGAAGCCCAACAAGGAGTGACCCTGATGAAGGTACTCCTGAAAAATTACATTATTTTTTTTTATCCCAGGGAGGAAAAAATTATGTTAACCTTGACTTCAGGCCTCCTTTTATAAATGTTTCATACCAAATGCCTCATTCTGCTCTTCATAGGTAAATGCCTTGTATTTATTAACTAAATACCTTGTAACTTGGTGTGTACTCCATGCTTTTCATGCTTTGTTTTCCCCAGTTGCTGCTAATTTACAAAAAATAGTAGATGACCCCAGAGCCTTGAAAACATTAACCTTTAAACTGGTAAGTAAAAATACCATTGGAGGTGAAATAATGTAAGTAAATAGGAAAGAATTACTGATCTTTTTAAGCAAGGTACTTTCTTTATTTCTGGCCTTTATTAGTCTCTTTTTTTTTAACTGAACGCTGACCTTTCAAGCATTTTATTAGTCTATGCAAAATGAAGTTAGAAAGCAGAAAACAGCCTTTGTAGCTTTTTTTTATTTCACTCGCTGGAAATCATAATTTATCAGAAAGGAAAAAAGAAAAGCCAGCACTCCTCCATCAATCTCTGGTGAGCTGACAAACCCTGACATATATCTTGTGTCCTTGTATCTCCTGGTGCCTCCCATGTATTGGCTGACAGCGGTAAGACTTTCTGATTTGTGTTAGTTGAATCCCTGAACCTACAATAATTTATTTCTTAAGAAGACAGTAAAACTGAGCTTGGGCATCTGGCGTGAAGTTTGCATTTTTCTGGGTAAATAGTTATGTAGAAATCATGAGGTATTTCCTGAAGTCTAGAACAATAGCCATGCTATAGGACCGTGATGGCGAACCTATGGAGCCATATCTGTGGGCACACGAGCGTTGCCCTAGCTCAGCTCCAGCACCCATGCATGCACCGGCCAGCTGATTTTCGGGCCTTCCGGGCCCACTGGAAGTCAGGAAACGGGCCATTCCCGGCCTCCGGGGGGCTGTGGAAGGCCGTTTTTGCCCTCTCCAGGCTCCAAGAAAGCCTCTGGAGCCTGGGGAGAGAGAAAAACAGGCCTACCTGTGCCCACTGTGCCATCACGTGCCAAAAGCGGGGGTTGTACAGGGGGGGTTTGCGCGTGCATGCACGGCAAGCGGGGCGCATTAAATTATGGGTGTGGGCATGCGCACCCCCTGCGCTCGACCTGCTTTTGGCACGCGATGGCAGAAAGGTTAGCCACCACTGCTATAGGATGTTTAGTTGCCCTCAGCTATAGTTTGTTTGTTCACCCATCATACTTCCCCTTGCTTTTGCTTTTTTCATGGGGCCCAATTCACCTATTTGATCTGCATCACTCCCGTGCTTAACAATTTGCAAATGAAATCATGGGTTCCTTCTGAAGATACATGTCGGCTTGGACCCTCAGATAAAATACAACACTTTTTGAATAATTTTTCCCCTCTTCCCATAGCCATTTATCTCACTATAAAATGCTCCTTGTAGAAATGGAGAGACGCGTTGAAAAGTGCTCATGGATAGTCAGATATTCCCATATGAAATCAAAACGTCCTGATTGAACGAACTTCTCTTGCCTACTGTTATTCCTCATTGTTGAAGGAAGTCCTCGTTTCATTTTTATTTGTTTAAAACATTTATATTAGGCTTCCCATTTAAAGAGAAGAGTGGTGTGTTTTGTGATGATTCAAGAGAAAGAGAGTCACCATTCCCAGCTTCCCCCACGAGCTTTGCTTGTCAGAAGCTGGCTAGGAAGGTCTCAAATGACTCCTGGATGCTGCAATTGTTATTAATACCTGCGGTTTCCAAGTTCCCAAATTTTGATCATATGACCAGGGGGATATTGCAGTGGTTGTGTTGTGGCCCGTCAGCAGCCTGTGTGGATTGTAGCTGATTCTGACAGCGAGGAGGCTGGTGTGGTGTTGCGCCAGCAGCCTGTGGGGCTGTCACTCGAGTCAGACAATGAGGAGGCTGGAGAAGATGTAGTGCCAGAGGCAGGGATTCAGCCAGGGCCTTCAACACTTCCAGAAACTCCTTTAAGTGAAGAGGACGAAGAGGAGGAGCCTCTTCTCGATGCATGGGCGCGCAGAGCGTCCAAAAGGCAGGAGTGGCTCCTCAGGAGGAGGTCTCCTCGAGAGTAAGGCTTGGGGCTAATTGGCCACTCCCTTAGCCTATTTAAGGAGGAACGCCGACTGAAGCAATTTGTAGGGAACAACTTTAGTTCACTCTACTTCGCGTCTGGATTCTCTGCAAATTGCTTCTGGGCTTCCTGCCAACCTTAGTAAGAATGTGATTACTTTATCTTTGGTTTCTTGTAGGCTGTTAAGAAAGTTTATTAACAGCCTTTGTTTTGAAAAAGACTTGAGTTATTTTAATAAATTAAGTTTTGTACAAACTTCGTGTGTGCTGTGTTCTTTGGGGTCCGTAGCTGGGGCAGAACAGGTTGTAAGTATGAGGACTGGTTGCGAGCCAATTCTTTCAGTGCCATTGTAGCTTCAATTGGTTGCTAAACAAATGGTTATTAGCCAAAGTCTACCTGTACAGTAAAGGATTAATGTGTAGATATGACTCTGTGCTCTGTGACCTCAAGTTGGCTACATAATCGCGGAAATGTCTTTGGACAGCGCTGGCTCAACTGCCCTTGCAATGGAGATGGGCACTGCCCCTATAGTTGGCAGTGATTTGCGGAGTAAAATCCGTAGTTCAAGAGAGGTGCCATCAAAGAGATCAACCAGCAGTAATTATGACTAAGTGGAATGTCAGTTTTATAATTGGACTAGGAAACAATGTAATCACTGTGTCAGAATAATAACCTATAGCACATTCAGGTACCATAGCAGCTTCCCCTCCAAGTCATGATCTAGAAACAGTTCTGTTAAGCCATCATTACAACCCTGTTTAAGTCTGAAGAACTAATTTTTCAGTAGCTGAAGTGGCTTATAAGTACTGTATCAGACTCGGGGTGATCTTTGCAATTGGTCAACCGTAGCAAATCATTCTCCTTATATTGCAGATCAGCGGCCCCCAACCTTTTGGCCACCAGGGACTGATTCCATGGAGAGAGATTTTTCCACACACCAAAGGGGACATGGTTTCGTGTGCTGCCTGCATCCTGCGGATGGGGCTTCATTTGTTTCTGTGGACCGCGGCATGCTGCGGCCGGGTGCCGGTCCATGGACCGGGGTTGGGGACCCCTGTTATAGATAGTTATCGGCTGACTTACATTTGTCCAGCAACTCTTCAAAGTTATGGCAGTGCTGAAAAAAATGGACATATAAATGGTCCCCAAAGTTCTGGCCACCACAACACCCCCATGTTCATGTGATTGTGATCCAAGCGCTTGACTGCCCAGCTCACAATTTATGCTGTCACAGGGAGCTGTAGTTATGCAAACATCATATGCAATCTTCCCAATCATCTTCTGATAAGCAAAGTCAACTGGGCAAGCCATCAGGGAGACTGCATGTTGCTCTGGTAAATGGCTCCCACCTGCTGTCTCCGCCAACCCTTCCTCAATCTGCACTATGCAAAATGACTCACATCTTTTGGGATTATGGTGGCAACTGGGACTGCCAGGATTGCCAGCACTAAGCAATATGGTCATGTGACTTCACTCTTTACAACTGTAATAATAATTGTAGTCCCAGTTGCTGTTGTAACTTGAGGGCTGCCTGTACAGTGTTTTGGGTTCTGCAGGTGAAATCTGATGTATACTTAGCAACAAAACCTTCCCCCCCCACACACACAGTTCTTGCAATCAGCAGTGTACATTATTGTTAGTAATCCCCACTAACAATAGAAGAATGAGCTTTCCTAAACTCAACCATTTGTTGAGTAATTTGAAATCCACCAGTTAACCAGAGAATGTTCAACACAATGAGCTGCCCGTCTTACAATTTTGGAAATAAAAGATATTAATTCAGGCCAGGGATGAAATCCAATTTTTTTTACTACCGGTTCTGTGGGCGTGGCTTGGTGGGCGTGGCAGGGGAAGGATACTGCAAAATCCCCATTCCATCCCACTCTGGAGCCAGCCAGAGGTGGTATTTGGTAGTTCTCCGAACTACTCAAAATTTCCGTTACCGATTCTCCAGAACCTGTCAGAACCTGCTGGATTTCACCCCTGATTCAGGCTCTCCGGCAGTAAAAGCAACTGCTACGATCAATGGCAAAATGTATAGCTTGTTCATTGACAACTTTCTCTAAAATAGTTTCCACATAAAGTGATGCCTCAGCTTCTTCCTACAAAATATGACAAAACTGTGTAGACGTAACAACATAACTTGTGATCGCTTCAGCAAAATTGATCTATAGACGCACAACTTGATGAATGTTGGGTTGTATTATTTGTATTGTAATTTTATTGAAAAGGCTCTAGGAGGCAAGTTCAGTGCATAAAACCCTCTTTGTTGCCTGTAATGTAACTATTTTTTACAGTAATGTTTAAGAGCATAAATATTGACAGTCCTAAAACAATTGACAATGCATGATTAATGGCATGCGTAGCAAATTTGCCTTCTTCATAATGGTATCAATCTGTGGTTATGCTGGACAATCTGAAGACTACTTTTTTTAATCTAGCCTGCTTTAAATAGAAAGTGTACATGTTTAGACTATTGGTGTAATTAGTAATATTGATTGAAAACTCTGAGTCAATAAATTTATGAGAACTTTAGTTAACAATAATCAGCTATACTGACCCCATTGTATTCAGTAGCAAATTGGTCCAGGCCAGTTCAAAATATTTGAAGTTAAAGTTACTGGTTTATCTGGGAGTTAGTTTCACTGAATTCTGTTACCTCACTCTGAATAATCACATGCAGTATAAGTTTGCACGAATTGTCTAGTCATTTAAAACACATAGACAATACTAGTAAATTTAATACAGTACTACCAAACCCGCATATAGCATTTGAATCACCCTCTTAGACAACAGCCAAAGGACTATTCAATTATATTAAAAGCTACATTGCTTCTATCACAAAGTGTATCTAAACCTCACTTTTGCAATGGTGATGTCAAATAATGGTGCAGAAAGAGAGGCAGAGTTGAAAAGATAGCAGATTAAATCTTCTAACTGCCATGTTCACTCAAAGCTTCTTGACTGAATATTTCACCTGCATAGATAAAATATACAGTACTGGCTAAAATTGTGGAAACCTTTGGGAAAAGAGTGTTTTCTAAAACTAGCTAATAACACTACTTTTTTGGGGAGTAGTACCGTAAAATTATATATTAATGGAAAGATAATTTAATCAAGAATGTAATGCAATAACTTCTATGAAGGATTTGCTATTAGGATAGCAGTTACAGGATAAAGAAGAAAAGTGAAACACAGAAAAACGAGATATACAAAAATTATCACCATAGAAAAAACGAGATATACAAAAATTATCACATCAGTTAAAACTTAGTTGGGTAACCTTTAGCATGAATTACAGCCTTACAGCGTCTTCCCATGGAGTGAAGCAAGTCTTTTAGTTCTGCAGCTGTTATAATGAGAAACCAAGATTGAATGATTGCTTCTATTAACTGGGTTTTTTTGCTGGGTCACTTCTGACTAATAAGTTTCTTTAGTCGGCACCATAGATTTTCAATTGGGTTAATGTCTGGGCTATTCACAGGCTATTCCAGCAATGGACTATGGTTATCTTGAAACTCAAAAATAAAGTGGTGTTATTAGCCATGAAACCTCAAAAATACACTTTTCCCAAAAGGTTTCCACAATTTTGACCACTGCTGTAATTTTAAAGCACCAGGCTAGAAAGCAAGAGACCCATGAATTCAAACCAGGCCTTAGGCATAAAAGCCTAAGGGTGACCTTGGGACAATCAATCTCTCTCAGCCCAATTCACCTTGCAGGTTTGTTATTGTGGGGAAAATATGAGGATAAAAGTGTGTTGGATATACTCACTGCCTTGAATTATTTGTAAAAAGGAAGGGAGGAAGGGAGGAAAGAAGGAAGAAGAAGGAGGGAGGAAAGAAGGTTGACTTTCTCTCTCAAAAATCTCTCCCAGCCTCCTTTAAGCACCTCTAACCCTGTTCCTTTGGCATTGTGTTTTTCAGGCTTCTGGTTGCGACGGTACGGAAATCCCCGACGAGGTAAAATTGATTGGGTTTGCTCAGTTAAGCGTCAGCTGATGCCAAAGCACCTGAAACCCCTCTCCCCCAGCAAAAGGGTGTGATTGCGAAGAGGCCAGCTTTACATTGTGAAGGAAATTTTTCAAGCACCACACACGGAGTACCGCTTCATCCAGTAGCACCTCACCAGGTTGGAACAAGCGAAAGCCCACCGCTCCACCACTCCTTGCTAACATTCCAGAAGCCACTCAGTGCTGCTTTAGCAGTTGGGATGGATTTCCCTGACAAGAGAACAGACGGATCGGAAATGCACTCAAGTGGCTGTATCCATTGGTTACAAAAGGAATCTGCTGCCAGAGCTATTTCTTCTTTAATTCAAACAAAACAGTCATTATTTAGTGGACAATTCTGATTCGTTGGTTGTTATGTAGAATGAACGTGATTATAAACGATAGGGTTTATTAGCCAAACTTGAATTCCTGATTTAAAACCAACTGTGAATTCCCCCCCCTTTTATTTATGCAATATATATCTCCTAGCTGTATGAAATTGGACCCCCCCCCCCTTTTCATGATTTATGTGCTAGTTGCAGTTAAATTATGTTTATTTAAAGGGAAGTAGAGATTTCTCTTTGAAGTATTTGTCACAATCCCTAGTTTTGAACTGATGTAGGCATTAGTTTTGGGTTTTGTTTGGTTTGCGTGTTCCTTTAAGCATCCCTCATTGGATTGTCAGTGGCGTGGGAGGTGCCTTGCAAATATTAACGTTCTAAGATTGTGCCTGAACCTATGCTAAACCAAGCTCATCTCATTTTTAGTCACACACCGTGCTTCAATTTTCTGAGTCATGAGAATGAATTATTATAGCAGAAACTCAAAAGACAAATAAATTATGGCCTACTTTGTTGGGGGAATCTATAAGCTGAACCGTGTAAACAGTTGCCATTAAGCTAAAATGCCTTTGTTTTACCCGTCATGGATTTGGTTTGTAATTAAGAGATAGGAATTGTTTCATAATAATAAAACTTGAAAAGAATCTGAGCTTTACTTGAAATTCTGCAGAACATCCAGGTGGAGTGCAAATAATAAGAAAGGGCTTTGTGCAATGATTTAAGTGGTGAACGAAAATCAAGAAAATGAAACAAGAAGAAGGTGTTACACAATAGTTAAACATTTCTGACCAAAGTAAGTCATAAGCTTAATCTGTGGCATAGATATTTTGGAGTTAGTGATTTTGGAATGAGATTTCAGTCTGATACATTTTCAAAGGCGTGGACTTACTGGATGTCCCACATAAAACCAATTCCTTGCTAAGTTTAGGTAAACGGCAGCTCTCTAACCTAAGGGAAAAATGGCAAATGTGTTATTTAAAAGTTATTTATAATACCTTGTCATTAATGTTTGAGGTGTTCTAGACCATTGGCATACAATTCAATGTAATTTCATTCCATTCTGTTGTTTACACAATGATTACTTAAAGACTGACTGCAGAGGTAAAGGAAAATAAAGGTGTATTGCACAAATAGATTGCTGACTTTTCTTTCATGGTGAATCTAGATTTACTTTAAATTATTCTCTCCTTATTTTCTCATGTCTTAACTACTAGCCATCCGTGGATTAAAACACAAAGGTCAGTTTCTTTATCCTTTTTGTCATTCTTTTTGTTCATTGTGTGTCACAGAAAGTGGCATTTCAAGCCAATCTTGACTGATCTTGAAAAAAACTGTACGGAATTTAAATTTGGTTAGTATTTGGATAGGAGACCACCATGAAATCCCAGGGCTGCGGGCTACTTTGGAAAGTTGAAAAAACAGCCCTGGAAAAAGAAAAAAAATAGTAAAGTGCTTCTGTTCTATATTGCCAAGGAAATTATAGGAACCTATCAAAAGGAGCCTGAGTGGCGTAGCAGGCTAATGCCTCCTATTAAGGCAGCATTTAACATCCAGCTGCCTGCAATTACTGCGAGTTCTAATCTCACCAGGCTCAAGGTTGACTCAGCCTTCCATCCTTTCTAAGGTGGGTAAAATGAGGACCCGGTTTGTGGGAGCAATAAGCTGACTTTGTATAAATATACAAAAGTATGAAGGCTATTGCTTAACGCATTGTAAGCCGCCCTGAGTCTCTGGAGAAGGGCGGCATATAAATAAAAATAAATAATAATAATAATAATCTCCAGTGGTTGAGTTTGGTGGAAGGGTCTCCATCCACAAATTCAGTTACAATTTCTGTTAATGTAGTTGTTCAAAGCAAGTGCGCGCAGCCGTGGTTTAAATCAGGTGAACTGCAAGATACCCAAAACTGCACGTACTACTGCATTCTGGACCAATCACAACTCCTGGATGGTCTTCAAGGGCAGCCCCATGTAGAGTTTGTTGCAGTAATGCAAACAGGAGGTGACTCTGGCATGAGTGATTTAAGAATAAACCAGGATGTATAGCTTATGAATAGCTTCACTTAACATACTAAGCCAGGGGGGCCTGCAACCTTAAATACTCAAAGAGCCATTTGGACCTATTTCCCACAGAAGAGAAAACACTGGGAGCCACAAAACCTGGGTGGTCGTGGCCAACTCGATGTCACTCACTTCCACGAGTCATATGACCCTCTCCCTAGCCACACCTACCTAGCCGGTCATTAGGGTAGAGAACCAGTTGTTAAAAAACACCGGGAACCACAAAATCCTTTTGACATGTCTCTCTCTCCCCTCCCTCCCTCCCTCTCCCTCTCTGTATCTCTCTATGTCTCTACCCTGGCCGCTTCTCCCGTCGCCCTTACCTTCTCAAGCCAGGCGAGGAGTGATTGGGAGGGGAGGGTGCGGGGCGGGGCCAGCCAGTGGTGGGATCACTTGATAGGGAGCCACAGCAGAGGGCCCAAAGAGCCGCATGCAGCTCCAGAGCCACAGGTTGCTGACCCCTGTGCTAAGCCAAATCAAAACAGACCATATTATATCTTACTTATGAACTGGTTATCATTAGGATGATATACATATACTGCTGCACCTTTGACAATTATATGAAAAATATGCTGGTGCAGATGTGGATTCTCTCCCCCTCCCCCAAAGGTGGTATTCAGCCAGTTCGGACTGGTTCTAGCGAACCAGTAGCAGAAATTTTGAGTTGTTCAGAGAACCGGCAAATACAACCTGTGGTTGGCCCCGCCAACCCTGCCCCTTCCAGGAGTCCCCACGTGCCCCGTTTTGGCTCCCAGGGGGCTCCAGGGAGGGGCTGGGGCACCCAATCAATCTATTCACTGCCTCTCAGGTGATCTGCTGGGTCTTCTTTTGTTGCCCTGCACAGGAGAACGGAGAACGGAGCTGGAAAGCAGGTTAGTGGGGTGGGGAGGGAATGGGGATTTTGCAGTTTCCTTCTGCCACACCCACCAAGCCATGCCCACAGAACTGGTAGTAAAAAAATTGAATCCCACCACTGCCCCCCCCCCCAGTGGTGCTGGGGCTAGATGGCACTAATTGGTTTAATTGTTGCCAGGCCTACCATGGTCATTTTAACCCTAACAGCTTTGAAACCGTTTGGGGCTAAGTTACTTCAAAAAACCCTTTCCTCCATACCAGCCCATCCAAAGTTTGGGTGATCGGTTCAGATGTCTTTTGATCTGGATTAGTGCCCTTCTTAGTTCATTGTTTCCTGGGGTACAGGAGATTTCTTTGTGATGCTTCACTCAAAGAGCTCTTAAGACACATTCCCTCTGAGCCTTTCTCAAAACCTCATCGTTGCTACCGCTGCTTATTGCATGACAATTTCGCAATTGGGTTTTTAACACATGAAATACTCAAAGGCATGAGTTAGAAACTCTTACCGCTCTTAACTTTGCAGATTAAACACGGAGAGTCTGACTGTTGTGGCATTAGGAAAAAAATTAGGAGTGCAGAGGGCAAAAACTCCTTTTCAACAGGAAAAGTTCGTTTTCTTTCTCTGGATTGATAAAACCCACTGGATACAAACTTGAAATTCTCACTGAAATTCTCCCAATTTTTGGGCAAACTCCTTTGCCAGGTCTTTGAACATTTTTTTCCCCCTCTTACTATCTTGTTAGCTGGATAGAATTAGTGTGCGAGACCTTTGTATCATTGCCACATTTGTCTTATGGGAACCCTACAGAAAGACGTCTGCTAGTTTGTGAGTCCCCACTCACAACATTAATACATTTCTCTCCGTCTGCTCACGGTTCTCTAAATCAGGGTCTTTGTGCAGTAATTCTCCAGGAACAGTAGTTTAGATACCTGAACTCCTTTATATAGCTACTGTTGACAGTGGAAGCCATGCTAATACCCCAAGAGAGAGAAAAAAATATATCAAGTGGAAAGACAACACTGCCTTTGAAATTAAATTATGGTAGCTAATGCTCAGCTGTGTATTAATGATGGCATGAAGAGGCGTGAATACTTTCAAAGGTTTACCTCAGTGGTTGGTTTCAAAAAATTTTATTACCGGTTCTGTGGGTGTGGCTTGGTGGGCATGGCAGGGGAAGGATACTGTAAAATCTCCATTCCCTCCCCACTCCAGGGGAAGGTTACTCCAAAATCCCCATTTCCTCCCAATCAGCTGGGACTCTGGAGGCAGAGAATAGATGGGGGTGGGGCCAGCCAGAATGTTTACTACCGGTTCTCCGAACTACTCAAAATTTCCGCTACCGGTTCTCCAGAACTGGTCAGAACCTGCTGAAACTCACCTCTGGTTTACCTGCATAAGTTGAGTAAAATATTACTCATGAAATTGTTTGCCATGATATCGAGATATTGGGGGAGGGGGGGATAGCCAAAATTCCTAGGTCTAAAAATCAAGATTTAAACGGGTGCTTGCCAAATTTTTTATATTTCCTTCAACAATTTTGATTCAAGCCGATGAGAAAGAAGGAGCTTTTGATTCTGGTTTCTCCTCTTCTGGCATGCTTGCCATTAAATGCCCTCTTAATTTATTGTATCTGTCTTAAGAGACCCATGAAAATAACACAATTGCTGCTATTTAGTACGGACTTTATTTGGTGAATGAGCCTCTGTCCGGAGCTCATTTATTGGGAGAGGAAGCACACTATTAAGCTGTCTGATCAAAACTCACAAACCTTATGATTTCACTTGCTTAATTGGGGGGGAGGGAAGCTGGGAGTTGGCAGAAGTGTCCCAGATACAACGTGGATGTTGAATTAACCATTATCCAGTCTGTGGTACTACACAACCAGTTGCATTCCTTCAGGTGAAGGTATCCTCTATGCCAGTGGTGTCAAACTCATGGTCTGCAGACCAGATGCATCATGTGCTGGCCACGCCCACCCCCATTTTAGCGAAGGGAAAGTCACAATATGTCATGTGATGAAAGCATGATGCCGTGAGTTTGATACTCCTGCTCTACGCTAAATGTTCCATATCCAATCATTTAGCAGGAGTGAACCCACATCTATGGACTATGCAGAACAACAACATCTAGCATGGAGGACACTTATGCCTGAAGATTAGGCTTATTCATCTTAATAAGGAAGAAACTGCTTTTGTGGTGCCACTGGTTTGTCTTGAAACCTCTGGCTTGAGGCCTAGACCAGGGGTGAAATGCTCCTGGTTCGGACTGGATCGCCCAATCCGGTAGCGGCGGGTGGTTCGGCGAACCAGTAGCAAAACTCCCTGCGCCCCACCATGCCCAGCTGAGCCGCGCGCTCATCAGAGGCTGGTTTTTTTACTTTTGAAAGCTTTTTTTCTACAACCTTTTGGCCAAAGAGATGCAGGAAAAGAAAATGCTTTTAAAAGCCTCTGACGATCCCAGCTGAGTTGCCTGATCATCAGAGGCTTCTAAAAGCATTTTTTTCTGCAACCTCTTAAGGTTGTAAAAAAAATGCTTTTAAAAGTTTAAAAAAAAAAAGTTGGCCATGCCCACCCAGTCACATTACCCCACCACCATCAAGCCATACCCACAGAAGTGGTAGTAACAAATTTTAGATTTCACCCCTGGCCTAGACTAACACCTTTCAGAAAAAAAACCTATACCGGGACAGTATATATGAAAAGAGAAGTCGAATAGCTTCCTTAGACACAATTTGTTAAGTAAGAATCCATCTTGCAAACACTGAAGAAGCCGAATGAAATACAGGTAATCCTTGTTTATGACCATAATTGGGACTGGCAGCCACCAAGTGAAACTGACTTATGACCTTGCAGTACTTCAGCTTTCCTTTGCTTTACAGCTGTGAATGTAAGGATTGGTTGTAAAGTTACTTCTTTATCACCATGGTAATGATGAACGGTTGCTAAATGAAGCAATTGTTAAATGAGGACTATTTGTAGTTGATTGCCCACTGCCAGTGAAAGGACCCAAGAGCGTCCCATTTCTCCAGAGTGGTTCAAACCAATATAGTCTTTTATTTTCCCTACCTTTCCCTCGAAGTCATAGACTGCCTGATGAGGAAGATGAGCAGTTGGCAACTATTTAAATAATAGTCTTCTCTGACCTTAGAATCAACAGCTCACACTTTACTTCTCTCATCTACGAATACATATCTATAAGAATAAATAGAAATTCAGAGCGAAACAAGAGAAAGATAATAGAAATGACTTTCCATTTCTCAGAACACAGAAACTGACTATTCCTAACATTCAGGCTTGCATTTTGCAGTTGGGTGGATGTGGGTGTTTTTTTTTCCAATTTGCACTGAGTACATTTGCAGTTTTATGCATTCTTCCAAATCATAATGAGATTGGATTTACTTTTGGCTTAACCCAGCTATTGAAACTTGCAAACCATTGTGGATGGATTAGAATGTATTTTTGAGGCAGACAAAAAATCCTGGTAAAGGACTAGTAATCTTTTCATGGTCGGAGACCACATTTATCCTGTGAATCCAAGGAGATGCAATTGGCCTGATACTAGAGGTTTTCATGTGTTTTGTGATCCAATATGTAGAGGATTCTCATTCCAACAAATTCCAGCAGTGTGTGGTTCCTCTGTGAGATCATTTAGACGGTGCATTTCTCTTTTGCTTCTACCTTCTCGAGGTGAAATGAAGCTTGCTTTTTGTGCCAAATTTCAGATGATATTTTGGGCTGGTTGTAATTTTGGAAGCAGAAAACACAAATGTGGACTTCCTTCAGTTCTTTGAAAGGCATGAAGTTGATAGGACACTGTACAGCAATGCTAAGGTGCAGAAAGAAAGAGGGGGAAAAAAACCTATTTTTTTTTCTTCCTAGTGTTTTCTAGCAAGTGCAAGCTCTGCTTTTTTCAGATCAAGGAGTGTTGATCCATTGATTGTGACAGGAATTGACTGCCTTGCTTGTCAGAAAATGCTAGGTGGCATTCCAAAATAGCCTCCTAAATGCCAGATTGCACATCTGAATGTGAAGTAGAATATCGATTAAATCACTTGGGTGATCATCAGACCCAAAACACAGACAGTTGTTCAGTTGAATAATTACAGGGATGTATCTCTCTTGTTCGATGGGGCTAATGAGCCTGCTACGCAATTAGTATAAAATTTGGCCCAGCTGCTTGGAATGAGCAATTAATCAAAAAACAGATAAAGGTTAAAAGGGAAAAAGTCAAACTCTTGTGCTGCTGTGAATGGATTAGCCTTCCTTTGGCTGCAGTTTTCCTGCTAGGATTTGGGCGTTTTCTTGAGGGGATACATCAAGCTTTGAAATGTTTTGTGTGCTGAAAAAGATTGTGTAGAACTGATCATTGTACTCAGCTGCTCCTTATGTTCTCTTATTCTGCCGGGACCTGAAACTCCCCAAATTCTCACATTCTTAGCATCCAAAATCAACTGTGTGTTTTACTTGTAAACTGTTGATTCAGTATCTGATGTCACACAACATTGTCTTCTTGTTCCTCAAATTCAGTCTGTGCAAATAAGTGGATGCGGGAAGCTAACTTGGAATAAGGCGTTGAGGTCTGCAGATCTCATTAAACTACAGTTCCTACCATTCCTTACTACTACTAATTGGCTGTTCAAAATAGATTTAGCAACATTAAGAGGTGGTTTTTCTGTCTCTTATGTAATGATCATTATCTATTCCTCAACCTTCCTACTCCAGAAATAGTTCAGTTTATTACAGTGTATATCCTGCCTTCAATTCTAGGGTCCCAAAATTCTGCACGTTAGGTTAAGAGGGAATACTAGTCTCTAAACTTTTTTATTCGCGCATTTGGTTTTTACAGCTGCCCCCTCATGCAAGGCTGAGCAGCTAAAACCCAGTGAGTTTAGAAGGAGTGGAATTTTTGAACCCACAAAGGTGCTTTTTCCAAAAATGTTTGAAATTTTTGGTTTGAAAATGTTTTTGCTTTTTATCCAAGAAGGTTCAAACAAAAAACAAAATCCAGTTACCTTTTGGAAAAAGCATCTAGACTCCCATGACCTTGGATGACTGACAATCTCTATAGACAGTCCACGACTTCTCAGTCCAAAGTCAACAGAAAAGAAAAAAGAAAAGCTGTCTGAATTCTGTTCAGAATCATCCTTTCAAATTGACATGAAGGTTACTTTCTGTGTCACGCATACACACACACACCTTTATGAATACAAGAGCTACCTGTGCTGTTTCATCATCTTTGTAAACCATCCAGCCCAAACATTCAAATTCTAAGGGAATATATGCTCTTCTAAACAAGTAGAAGCCTTGGCCAAGAACATCTTGGAGATCAAATTGCTTCTTCCTTGCTGGTTTTTAAGGAAAAATGTGTACACTTAATTATTTTGGAAGACTTTGTTTTAGTTTATATTGGGTGCCTTATTCTTTTCCATTTATTCCTTATTTGTTACCTTTATGTTTATTTTGTTTACTCTAGGTTTTGACTGGAGGGTTTTTTTATGCTATTACTGTTATGATTGTGGCTGGTTTTCAATGGACTGTGGATGTTTTAATGTTTGATTTATATACACCAAGCTACTAAGTTATTTATTTGCAATGGGGAGAAGACAGGTAGTAGAGATAAAATACATTTCTTTTTTTTTCTCTAGCCCCATAGGCAGATTGTTCTTCCATTTGTGACCCTCCAAAAGCGTTTACCTATTTTTAGGCATTTTAAAGCGATTTTTAAGCTAAATAAGTTTCCAATACAGTAGTTTGCATTATGCTTTGGGTAGTGGGAGCAGGTTTTTTTGTTCTCACTTTGATTCCTTTAGCAGGTGGCACTGGAATACTTGCAAAATTATTGTTCTGGTGGTGTGCATTCATGAAGGAAGCATTTGTGCTCTCTAACACCTGTGCATGCCACACTTCACTGGTCTTCATTCTGTTGATATTGTCAGCCAACCTACACTCTTTGTAGACTATGCGTGCGTAACAGCAATCCCCTAGTCTCCCCTCTTCTCTAGCCCCCAAATAATCTCTGATCATATTCGCTAAAGAATTCACAGCATAAATTCTTACTGCTTCAAACTGCGAATGGGATTTAATGTAATTTAATTTTGTAACTTAAATATCACCATTAAAAAGGAAACGTTCAGAACTTTCTCATACACATGAGCAATATGTGGCTCTCAAACCCTTACGTTGAATGTGAATGTGAAGGCCAATATATGTGCCCACATTCCGATGAGCTAGAAGTTCCCTGAGGAGAGGCTTCAGCACGAGTCGGAAAGTCAGAAGACTAAACCTCTGGTCCTGGTGACCGACCCAGATTGGATCCTACACTAAAAAGTTGGTTTATCTCATTCTAGACCAGGGATGTCAATCTTGATTTCATTGAGGGCCGCATCACGATTGTGTTTGACCTTGGGGCACTGGGGTGGGCGTGGCCAGGGTGGTATCATCACTCATGTCGGCACCTGTGGTGGCCCAAGTGCTCTGCCAGTGAAAATGGGTTCCCGAGCTTCATTTTTGGCTGTGATGGCCTCCTGCGGCCCTCTGCCAGTAAAAACAGAGCTTAGGAGTGCCGTTTGCAGCTCTCCCAAGCTCTGTTTTCTCTGGCAGAGGCACCGTGGGCCAGTCCTTCACTATTTCCAGGGCGGCCCCGCAGCACAGATTTAAGCACCCCGTGGGCCGGATCTGGCTCCTGGGCTTTGAGTTTGACACCCCTGTCCTAGACATTGCTTTGCCGCAAGCTCTGTTTTTTGCTTTCAGTTCTGCCTCAGAGATTGATTACTTATTTTTCATTTGCACGATATGAGAAGTTATAAGGATTGCATTCCTTTTGAGTTAGTACACATCAGTTTTGACTTCAGTGGAATGGAAATTTTTATTGCCAAGAAACTTTAATGCCCATAATCGTGCGGGTTGATCTATTTGCTAAATTTCTTTTTTACTTCCTAAAATAGTTGGTGCCAGTTAATCACAAAGGTTCATTCTGTGAACAAAATCAGCACTTCTTAACGTTATACATATAAGTTCTCGAAGTTGTTTGGCAGCACCCTCTATCAGCTCAGTGCACGGAGTAAAAGGCTGAAAAATAGAAGATAAGCATTCAAGTTCCATTGGGGGGGAAAACCCACTCACCAAACTTTAATGAGGTCACTTGTTTCTGGATACTAGGTCTTGGGAATGTCAGTTTGATTAACCTCATATCCTGCTCATGGGCTTCCGAAAGACATCTTACTGGACTACATGAGCCTTTGGTTTTGTGCCCATAAAACTAACTTTTGCTTTTTATGCATCTTTAATTCTCCGTTAATGAACTGTAGGATTTGCCCACATAAGCAAGAAAAAAAAAACCCTCACAAATGCTTTTTTCTTTAATGTTAGAAAATCTCTTTTGTTTTTCTTTTTTAGCTTGTCCTTCTTTTATACCACAGCCGAAATGATTAGATATCTAGATTGAGTAGCTGAGTTCTGCAACATGGTCTGACTCATTTTGCCATTGCAGATAAACTCAACCTTACAAGGGACATTAAAAAACAACAACAAAACAATGTAGTTTTATGTCTGCTGTTTATGATTGCTGGATTGCCACTTGTCAGGCTTATCTGCATAGCCAAAGCAATCAGATCTGCAGAATGAAACCAAGTTAATGGACAGCTTCCATCGTTATGGGAGGCCGGGGCACTGCCGAATCATCATGCAAATGAGATGTTCGACAGGTCTATTTAGAAAACATGCCCCCAAGCAAAAGTTGGCTAAACTGCTCACATGGTCTGTGGGTGCGTTATCATCTTTCTTGTTTTGTTGTTGTTGCTGCTGCTGCTTTGGCATGAGCTGACCTCTGAAAACAGACCCTGCTCTTTATTTCTCAGTCGATGTCAGGGGGCCGTTATAGCTGATTATAGGAAGATTACAGAGTTACGAGGCAATTATGTTCCTATGTAATATTTAATCTCTCTGCCTGTCCACCTGTTTTCTCTCTCGTACTTTTTTAGAATCAATGACTTTTCATTGCCTTTTCTTTACAGTTAGGCAATCTGTTGAGCTCCAAAGAGAATTCACTCATTGGCTTCACTCTTGTTTATATTAAGATCAAGATTTATTACGCAGCTTAGTTTATATCTATATCTGAGGGGTAGGAGAGTCCAAATGTGCACAAACTGTTTAGGGTTGATGGTGCTCCCTTTCTAACACTTTGGGGCTCCCTGTTGTTTCAGTGATTTATGAAAGCTGAATTTATTTTTATTTTTTTTAAAAAAATTAAGCTTATTTACTGTGCCTACAGCTACATGGCTCCCACAGCTTTTAGTTCTCTATATCTTTTCAGTTCAAATTTGGGGGATTTGCTTTTTTGATCATTGTGTTGCTATAAAATAAAATGTCTGCGAAGCCAAAGGCATTAGAGTAAGTAGATGAGATCTATCCAGCTTTGGCTACTTCCAAATGAAATGTGGAAAGATAATCAAGACATAACGAAGTGGGTGAAATCACAATTTTTAAGGAGAGCCCTTCTTTTAAAGATTAATAAAAACAAACGATAAATCATGAATTGCCATTTGCAAAACACTGCGAGGGAGCTGGGAGAAATTAATGAGCCAAGGAGTCTGGAATGACTGCTTGTGTTTCTGAAAACTTAAAGAGATCTCACACTGGGTACAGCAATTTGGCATGCTTGTCCCAAAGATGGCATTGCCAACACACTGCTTTTTAATTGATACATTCAGCTTTAATACACATAGTCCTTGACGTACGACTACAACCGGGACCAGAACTTCTGTTGCTAAGCAAGGTAATTGTGATGTTTTCACCCAATTTTATGGTGACCATTTTTTGTTATGGTTGTTAAATGAATCACATGGTCCTTAATGTGAATCCAGCTTCCCCCACTGACTTTGCTTGTTGGAAGCTGGCTGGGCCAATTGCAAATGGTGATCTCATATGACCTTGCAATGCTGCAACCGTCATGACTCTGTACCAATTGCCAAGGGCTCAAATTTCAATCATGTGACTGTGGGGAATGCTGCAGTGGTTATAAGTGCGAGTCGTTTTTTTTTCAATGCCATTGTAACTTTGAATGGTTGCTGAACAAATGGCTATAAGGCAAGGACAATCTCTGGTCAAGTGTTGGTTTCCTAACACTGTAATCACAATGGCAAAAAGCTTATTTTTTTTTTTTTGTTTAAGCTAGAAGATCTATGTTACACCCACATAGTGAGGGTTCTCTGATTCCTATTTGGATATGTTAAGGGTGCCAGTAATAAATAGGGCATACATAACTCTTGTTAAACTATTCGGACAAGGCTAGAAATAGCAGTCAACTTTATGCAGATCTCCGTTCTTCTCTAACTTCACTGTCCCACCTGTATGAAATCCAAGTCTTCAATAATTCCTTCCTCTTGTTCCCTAGTTTCCATTTCTTCCTAGCTGTACAGCAGTGGTGAGTTTCAAATTTTTTTACTACCAGTTCTGTGGGTGTGGCTTGGTGGGTGTGGCATTGCTTGGTGGGCGTGGCAGGGGAAGGATACTGCAAAATCCCCATTTCCTCCCAATCAGCTGGGACTTGGAAGGCAGAGAATAGATGGGGGCAGGGCCAGTCAGAATTTTTACTACCGGTTCTCCGAACTACTCAAAATTTCTACTACCGGTTCTCCAGAACTGGTCAGAACCTGCTGAAACCCACCTCTGCCATATAGGCTGAGGAACTGAAGGCTACTCACTCTTGTGGGTGGATCCTTCCTTACAAGCATGTCAGATCCTGCTGGAAATCAACTACTGTATCTCTTTGAGGATGAGCTAAAATTGCTTTGAAGAGAGATGCTGGTTTTCAAGCAGTCGTGAAGGGAGCTCATGGAAGAAGAATAAATATGGCCTTTTTCTGAGTTCCTATTTTTTTTTTTTTTTTTGGAGATGGAGAAGCAGTCGCAACTGCAGGATGTCGTACTGTTTTTTTTCTTGTTGATGTTAGGAATGGGAGTGTGATAGCTTCGCTCTAGTGTGCAGAAGTTTTCTATCACAAATAATAGGCAAATAGGCTGGTGATTCAACAAGGCGGGGAATCATGGCCCTTTTATGATTTGTGGACTTCAACTTCCAGAATTCCATGCTGGCTCAGGAATTCTGGGAATTGAAGTCCACAAGTCATAAAGGGGCAATAAGTTCCCCATCTCTGCCTACAGTAAATAACTGAAAAGAGCCATGATGAAAGAGTCCAGCACTGATTTTGCCAGCAAATAGATGAAAACAGGGGTGCTATTTAGCAGGCTCTGGAGAACCGGTAGCAGAAATTATGAGTAGTTCGGAGAACCAACAAATACCACCTCTGGATGGCCCCAGAGCAGGGTGGGAATGGGAATTTTGCAATATCCTTCCCCTGCCACGCCCACCAAACCATGCCCACTAAGCCACCCCACGGCCACCAAGCCACGGTCATAGAACCGGTAGTAACAAAAAATGAATTCCATCACTGGATGAAACCCTACAAGTTTTCATCAGGATCATGACTTTGTGGAAATTGGGAATTTTACTTGAATCTTTTCCTCCCTGACATCCTTCTATTTTTTTCCCTCTTTAAGGGAGTTTTATGGATGGGAGGAACTTTCATTTTTGCTGCATTTTTGTTCCAGGCATATGAAGGAAGAGGAGGAGGAAAGCTATTGGGAAGCTTATTATATAACTGGCAAATGGGATTGTTGTTTAGCCAAATTATTGACTCAATTTAGGGAAATAGATGCTCTCTTTGAAAAAAACATGTAGGTTACATTCCTACAAAAGTACTTACTTAAAAATATAAAGAGTCCTCAGTTTACAACAGTTCATTTAGTGACCATTCAAAGTTACAACAGCACTGAAAAAAAGTGACTTATCGTGATTTGGAATTCAGACGCTTGGCAACTAACTCGTACTTATGACGGTTGCAGTGTCCTGCGGTCATGTGATCCCTTTTTGCGACTTCTGACCAGCTAAGATTATGTTATCTGTGGGGTTTTTGCCTCTTGCTGGCTATTCCCATCCGTAAACGATCTCAGCAAATTGTGATACTTATCCATGAGCAGCAAACATTGGAAAACTTAATGGCTAACGCTGTATAACAAGTCTAAATGATGATACTACCAAAGGCCATAGCAATGTATTTTTGCAAAATGCCAAAAAGAAATTACTCAAAAAAGCTTTTACTTTCATCAATACTACCACCACTTTATATCCTGGGGTTAATTCTATGCCATTAAGATTTTATTCCATTTAGAAGCTGTTCAGTAATTATGTCTGTGCCATTCAGTTGATAAATCTATCCCCAAAGGTTTGAGACTTAGTAGGATATTCACATTTGAAGTCTGTAATCTTAGTGGCAGATGTTAATAAAACCATGCCATTGTGTGAGAAGTTATGTGGGGAGTGTCTTACTATGCAGTAAAGATCAAACTTACCCCTGCATTGCTTAAATGTTTTATTAGGACTTTGAGCTTTTTGGACATAAAGTCCTAGAAATTAATATATTATTCATCAGTCCTAAAAATTCATCAGTCCTAAAAATTAATATATTAATATGGAAGGAATCTGCACTGGATGAGAAATTAATATATTAATAAGGATAGAATCTGCACCGGATGAGAAATGTATCTACAAAATATGTTGGTTTTCTCATTATTTTCAGTGTTCATTGAACATACAATCCCTGAAAAATGGTTAATGCTGGGAAAACTGTTCCATAATGGTCAGTTTCATGGTGAATCTTGATTTTAATATTTGCATCTACTCACTCAACAGCACACAGTACAAAATCATTCATCATTTCATTCAACAGAAAAATATGGGAGTACCCATCCTTGTATTTTATATTTTATTTGCCAGTTTGTGAGCCACTTTAGTATAGCGATTAGGGCAGGGGTGTCAAACTCAATTTCATTAAGGGCCACATCAGGGTTATGTTTGACTTGGGGGAGGCTGGGGGGCATGGCCAGGTTGACGTCACTCGTGTCGGGGAAGCCTGTGGTGGCCCAAGCGCTCTGCCAGCGAAAACGGAGCTCAGTTTTCACTGACAGAGGCACTGTGGGACGGTCCTTTGCTGTTTCCAGGGTGGTCCTGCGGGCCAGATCTAAGCACCCTGCGGGCCGGATCCGGTCCACCAGCCTTGAGTGTGACACCACTGGATGAGGACATCAAGACTAGTAGAACTCACCCTAATTTAAATCCTACATTGTTTTGATCAGTAATTCACCTCACAGCAATTGGCGCTGTGAGGTGTGGCTATGAAATTTATTAAAGTCATTTAATAAATGACTTTAAATGTGTTAATAGGAAAAGGGGCTATCAGATTCCTCCTTAATTTTAGTCATAATGATATACTGTGTTGAGGCCTTTAAAAGGCCGGTATATAATGCTTGTCTTTTTACTTAGGAGGAAAATGCCTTCCCTCGCTCTTTCTATGTGTTTGTGTACGTGATAGAGATATTTATAACCAGTTGAGGACATTTCCCTCTGTTTTCAATACCTTTCTTGTGTGATGGTGGCCTCCTGCAGATCCCCATACTTTTCAGCTGTGTGAGGGTGGTTTTTGTAAAAATTTTAGAGGACCAAGACAGATCTTCAAAAAGGTTTACCAAATGAAGCCAAGATGCATGTATTCCCATACCTTAACTCTGACCCTTCCCTCCTAGCTCCTTTCTGCATCAATATGGAATAATAAAGTCGAATCCTCGTTTCTTAAGCGATCTGTATATCTCGGCTTCATTTCAAAGGAGACGATATTTGAACACAGTTGCTGTTCCATATGCAGCTCAAATTGCCACATTTTGGTCTCTGTCACGAACTATTAAATTATGTGGTGTGAAAATGCAATAAACAAGTAAATTAAATTTTATTTGCCTGTTTTTAGCAATTGTTCCATTTGGGTCTCCAGGGTATTTTCAATTGTTCATCCTATATATAATATATCTTTCTATCACTGACACTTCATGCATCTCAGCAATAATTTCTCATTTTCATTTCCCTCTTGCTTTAAATTGCAGATCATCTATACTCACTTGGTGATATTTAATTGTTTATCCATGAGAGTTGAAACTTGTCTAACTTTAATCCCAGCCATTCTTTTTTCTCCTACCTTATTCCCATAATGACCAATTAAATTTTCTCATTAGACTCTTTCTATTTTATTAGAATTCCCCAACATTTAATTTACTAGCTCCTGTGGAGACACAAACAACTAGTATAGATTCCCTTTCAAAAGTAAAATTTCCCACATCTGAGAAACACTCAAATACTCCCAGGATTTTTCATGTTTTTGTGACTCAATTCTGTCTTTACCGTTTTTGGTTGAGATACAAATAACTAAGATGTTTACCTAGAAGTTTTATTTAGTTTTTAAAATGGAAGAAACATTCCTCTTAAGAGCAGCCCAAAAGATAATACAGCACAGTGAACATGGTAGTGATGGATGAGGTTCTTCCTTCTCTTCCTCCTTTGTGATATTTGTAAGTATCTTGATATCTAGCATCAAAGGCAATTCAGGAATATCCAGCATGGAAATCTGGACAAACAAATCAACCTTTTCCAACCTGAGTGCTCTTCAGATGCAAGGACTTCAACTCTCTAGCCAGGATCAACTTTTTTGATCTGACAGGTCTCAGGTGGGTGAAGATTCCCTGGTTTCCTGGTTCAGGTGAGTGAAGGTTTCCTGGTTCAGGGTTGGTACTTTGTCCCAGTGCTGTATTTCTGTTCAGGATGCCATCTATTACATAGTTGAATACAGGGGTGGATTCTACTTACCTTTACTACCGGTTTGCAACGGGATCACGCACACGCTTCTGATGATGTCAGAGTCAGTGGACAGAGCCTCCCGCCGGTTTTACTACCGGTTCTATAGAACCGGTCCGAACCAGGGGCAACCCATTACTGCAAAATTTGTTGCTTTTGTAGTCGTGTCAGAAACACCGAAGCACTTCTGGGTTGAAAGGATTAACTGGTGATATCACCAATACCCTGGGGACCTTTTCATTTCCCTGGCGGGAGCTGGAGTTTATTTATTTAGCAAATGGCAAGTGTTAGCCAGGGATCACTGAGGCGGCTGGCTGCCTCTGTGAAAGGAATTTTTTTGGGCGGTGTTATTTGTTTACCTGTGGGACGCCTGAATGCTGGTATGAAATCAGGGGAGGCTCCTTTCTTGTCCCTTTGCAGTTTATTTGCTCACGGGAATCGAACTGCCGAGCTGCGGACCTCAGTGGTGCGCAGGCACAGCCTCTTACCAAGTAAGGAGCTGGAGTGAAGGACAAGAACTCAACCCCGCCCCACGGCAGCTCTCGGGTCTTGAATGCGGACTTGCTAACCTCTTGCCTTGCGTCCCAGCCACTCAAGCCACGGTGGTCCTACTTTGTTTCTAGATAAATGTGTATAATGTCGAATAATCACTACCAGTTTTTTTCTTGTTCTTTTCTACTTTTTCTTCCGAATTTATCCTTTTTGTAGGTACAAATAAAAGGAGCAGAAAATAGATTAAAAGGACACCATAAAATTGGGAAAAAAGAATTTAAAATAGGTTCCTGTTGGAATAACTTGCATCAATTTGAAACTGTATGTCAATAAAGTCTTAATCAGGTTATGATGCAATAATTAACAACATAATCAGTATACCTCAAATTAAAAATTATAAACCAAAATAAAGTGCAAGAATTTGTACCAAATCTAAAAAAAATTGACAAATGTTATGTTAGATGTAGAATAGTGTTAAATTCTGTATCAGGTTTGTTTTTCAGATATAAATTTCATTTTGGCTTTGTTACACACTCCCATAACTTAATTGGCCATTTTTAATGGAATGTGTTGTTTGTAATTGTAATTTCCAATGAGAAGGATAATCAGTTTTTAAGATCTTGTTAAGACAGCAATCATAAAACCTCACCCATCCTCCAGGAGGTAATGGTATGGCTCTTTACATCTTGAACTTCAGGTATTACTCCATCAGTCTAAATAGATTTGCATACAATTAAAGTGATAAGATATAATGAGACTACAACAGTCTTGAGTATTCCCATTGTGATTCCCATTCACAATGGCTTCATACAACACACTGTTAGGTGTGTTTGTTTCCTTCTTCTGTCTTGGGCTGCTACTATTTGTATTTGTATCTGACTATATAAACAACACTTTGCATTGCGTGCTGGAATAAATTAGTTTTAGGAGATGAGGGTCGGGATGTCCAATCCACACAGTAAACCTACTGGATTAGGTACCGGACTCAATTACTCAATCACATTCACTGCCACTGTCCATTCGCAGCGGCTCATTCGCCATGGCAGCCTGTTTGGCGTGGCCCGTTCGGTGACACTGCAGCCCATTCGCCATAGCCCATTCAGCACGGCCTGTTTGCCACTGCCGCCGCCCATTTGTCCATGGCTCCTTTGCCACTGCAGCCCATTCTAAAACAGCTGATCAGTGCCATACCAAGCCCCTCCCCCCACCACAATATTCGCTGTATAAGACGCACAGACTTTTCCACCCACTTTTTTGGTGCGTCTTATACTCCAAAAAATACGGTAATTTGATTAGGTATTTTCCTGGTTTTGCTCTGGAATTTTCCTCTGTACAGCAAAGTTATAAGCATAAACAATTTTTAACATCTTATGATCCACTTTCACATTTGCCCCCTTTTCATATTTACCTTTTTATTTTTTCCAAGAAAGCATGGTCATTGTTCTATCCTTTTATGGTAGTGACAAATACTCTTTAAATACTCTTTAACCCCAGTCCTGAGAATTTGGCATCAGGTTTTCCATTTCATTGTAGACAATCAACTAGCTCCCACTTCCCTTGGAATCTTAATCCCCCAAATCATAACCATCTTTGTTGATCTAATCTTCCTGCAGGTGGGAAGATGGCACAGCCTTTGAGTTCCTGTCTGTGCATTTCTGTCTTTCAGAATCTCAGGACAGTGCATCCTTGTCCCATTCCAGTTGCCATTCTATTCCGGGTATCTTCTCAATACACCCAGAAGTAAATAAAACAGAGAGTGAGTGGTTGACTCAAATTATACTGTGACCAGTATAATTAAGGAATGAATTTAACTCAGCTTCCCAATCCATCCAACCTGCTAACTATTATGACGCCTCTGGTTTGTTTGTTTTTTTTAATTAAAAAGTTTTTTAAAAAATACAAACATTTTCTCCCCCTCCCTGCCCCCTCCCTCACCCATCCCCTCCCCCATTCCCACCCTCTTATCCCTCCCCCTCCCCTTCCCTTTTCCCCCTCCCCCCTCCCCCCCCAGACTTCCCAAAACAAGCACAGGGTATAGCATTTCCCCAACATTAAGCTAAAATATGCTAACATTACATTAAGTTCCAATTATCTCTAAATCTTTAACTCCTATAACTCTAAACATTATAACCCCACACTATCAACTATCAGTTAGATTACATATTTCATTCATATGCTATTTGAAGCTTCTTAGTCCGATACTTATTTTGAATATAGTCAATCCAACTTCTCCATTCCAACAAATATCTTTCATTTGAATAGTCTTTCAAATATGCCATTTCAGCCAAGTGCACCACTTTTAATGTCCATTCCTCAGTGGTTGGTAGATCTTCCTTCTTCCAGTACTGTGCCACTAATAACCTAGCAGCAGTTATTAAATTTAAAATCAGTTTAGTTTCTATAACCGTACAATCCATTACAATTCCCAACAGAAAAAGCTGTGGTGTAAATTTAATCTTTTTCTTTAAAATATTCTGGATAATCCACCATATTTTTATCCAGAAAGCCTTAATTTTCTTACGTCCACCATATATGATAATATGTAGCATCCTGACAGTCACATCTCCAGCATCTAGGTTGTACATTTGGATACATACCAGCTAATTTTTTTGGGTCTAGATGCCACCTGTAAAACATTTTATAAAAGTTCTCTCTTAGGTTCTGCACTTGTGTAAATCTTACATTTCTAACCCATATATTTTCCATGTTTCCATTGTTATTACTTCACCTATATTTTGTGACCATTTTATCATACAGTCCTTAACTAAATCTGTTTCTGAATCTATTTCCACAAGGGCGTTATACAATCTTTTTATGTGCATTCGGCTCTTATCTCTCATTTGTTTAATCAAATTCTCCTCCTGTTGCAAAATACCTACTTTTTGATCTGTTCCCCATCTGGCCTGCAGTTGACCATACTGAAACCAAGTCTTAACTACTCTTTCTTCTTTTAATTGTTGAATAGATTTTAATTGAAATCTGTTTCCTTCCTTATACAAGAGTTCCTTATAAGTAGTCTCATCTTGTTTTTGTTCTACGCTTATATTCTCTATCGCGTGTCTCGGTACTGTCCAAATTGGTAATTTATCATTTAATTTATATTGATATTTTTTCCAGACATGCAATAAAGCATTTCTTAGTATATGACTCTTAAAGGTACTATCTACTTTTTTATTATACAATAAATAAGCATGCCAGCCATAGACCAGACCATATGGTTTGTTTTTTTTAAGACAAAAAGAGTCTCCATAAGGGAATGTCGCACCTAATAAAGTTCAACTTCTTTATTTCTAATGCCTTCTCCCCTCCCTCCACTTCCTAAGCCTGTAGTAACTTCTTTGTTTTCAGATTGGTGTGGCATTAAGGATGTGCATACAGGAAGTTCTTGACTTAAAACCATTCATAGAGTAGAGTAGAGTAGAGTAGAGTAGAGTAGAGTAGAGTAGAGTAGACCTGGAAGGGACCTTGGAGGTCTTCTAGTCCATCCCCCTGCTCAAGCAGGAAAACCTATACTATTTCTGATAAGTGGCTGTATTCTTCTTAAAAGCCTCCAGTGATGGAGTGCCCACGATTTCTGAAGGCAAGCTGTTCCACTTGTTAATTGTCCTCACTCTTTAAAAAAAGTTTCTCCTTAATTCCAGGTTGCTTCTCTCTCTGGTTAGGGTTGATGATTGTTTGTTTGATTGTTTGAAGTTACAAGGCCCTGAAAAAAGTGAGCTATGACTGTTTTTCACACTTAACAACTATTGCAGCATCCCCTTGGTCACGTGATTGGGACGCTTGGGAACTGGCATGTATTTATTATGATAATTGCAATCACGTGATCCCCTTTTGCAAAGGGGATCCCCTGACCCCCTGACAAGCAAAGTCAATAGGGAAGCCAGGTTCACTTAACTGCCATATCACTAACTTAACAACTGTAGTGATTCACTAAACAACGGTGGCAAGAATGGTCATAAAACGGGGCAAAATTCACTTAACAACTATCTTACTTAGCAAAGGAAATTCTGAGCTCAGTTGTCGTCGTAAGTTGAGGACTACCAGTACCAGTATTTCAAAAAACATTTGGAAGAATCAAACTAGGATCCCACATGCATGCAAGCATAGCTTTGCTTGTCTTATGATATCAGTGAAAACAGCCCCTCTTTATTCAGACTGCACAATAACAACATTGTTCAGCCTTAGGCAGAAGCCTGAAAAATCAGGGGCTGTTTTAATGAAAAGTGGACTGTGGTTTTGCAAAGACTCAAGGATTTCTTCCACATCCTTTTTGACACCCAGCCCTATTGACTGCTTTTAATCTGGTTCCTGTCAGTCAAAAAGGGAAGGATCACTAAGACGATAAATATATTATTCCTCTGATTATCCTGACTGTTTTGCAGGTCTTCTGGAGCCTAACGTTCCCCAGTGGAATAAACTTATCTCCCTTCGAATAAGTTGCTTTAGAAATAATCTGTGAGTTAATAATTCAAGGACATTTAATTTTAAACTCCAATATTATGCATAAGATCCAGTCAATGAATTATGTAGCTTATTGATTGTATAGAAGTTTGGAGTAAACAAATAGCTGCTTGAGAATTGTTAAGTACAAATATTTGCTTAGATGTCAGCTACAACACATGATTTATCCAGATAAATACTCTAGAAGTATAGCAGATCATAAAGAATTAAAAAAGAGATGCCAAAACCTTATTTAACCCTACATTTGAAAGTGACACACAGTCATTAATATAGGCCTTGATGCTGCTGAATTCTTCAATTTCTGGTCACGGCTTTTTAAAAAATTCAACGTGGCTCCTTTTTTCTCTTTTATAACTTGTCAAAACAATCCCTTGAGCAATAAAATGTGCATTTCTTTTTCCCAATCTCTCTCTTAATAATATTCAATAATCAAAGCCTGGCTAAAACGGTAGGGTTAACTCTGTGTTACTAACTGTGTTACTAACAACTGCAGTGATTTGTTTAACAAATGTGGCAAGAAAAGTCATAAAATGGGGCAAAACTCACTTAACAAATTTCTCACTTAGCAACATAAATTTTGGGCTCAATTGTGCTCATAATGTTGAGGACTACCCGTATTGATTTTATTATTGATTCAACTCTTGTTCCCCAAAGAAGTTAATTCTATCTTTACATACGATATTCAGGATCGTGACTATATATGATGCTTGTTCATTAAGCAGGACATTCTCTTCTCCTTCACCCTACTGCCTTCATGGCTCCCTGAAAGCATCTCTGGAGGATCTCAGAAGACTCTAGAACAGATTCTGAGGGAACATTGGAAGGGGCTGGAGGATGAAGGGAAAAACTTATCTGTGGAACAATGGAATGAGTCTTCTAACTTTGTCAGTGAGAGAGCTCAGAGGGATAGAGCCTTTGAATTATTACTATTATTACTCAAATGATTGGACAAGATTGTTGTTAGCCACATGTTTCTTGCTAATTAAAAAATAGATACAGTCAGATCTATTAAATATATTTCATCTTAGTTAACGGTATTAATATAAGAACTCAGTTAATTAAATAATGTTACTAACTTAACATCTGTATTTGATTAGGAACATTTAAACCAGAACATGTTTGTACGTTGCGAATTTCTCAGTGAATAAAAAGCCCTACCACCTATTGCTAAATAAATTTTCTTCTATTTTCCACCCCACCTCCATTTGGAATTTTCTATCATTGCGAGACACCAGAGTCAAAACAGCTTCAAACAGCTTTAGAAAAATAAATTTCTAATCGCAGTAATGGGGGCGGGGGGGGGGCATCAGCTAAACCCAATCTTCTGAAACTGAATAATAAAAGTCTACAGTATTATAGTGAATTACAGAGGAAAATTTGTCCATCATTTCAGATTTTACAAGAATAGAAACCCTTGGTAGAATTTCCAGGGTACATAAATAAGGTATGAGCATGGAAGAGGAGCAATATTCTGGACAGAGAGGTGTAACTTTATGCAATTCTTGACTACTCAATTTCATTCTCTTGACAAAAATGCTCAGATTGCCTGATGTAAATCAGAAGGTATTGTCTTAAGTTTTCTTGCCCTCAGTTCTGTGTGAGAAGCCACGTTCAAGCATCCCTAAAAGTTAGCCCTGTTCACCTTCACCTGCCACATTTTATATCTGAATTGAGATTAGAAGTCGTAAAACTACTTAATGATTCAATGTGCTTTTCTTGATCATGAGCCAATTTTTAGTTTTGCTCACCCAAAAGAACAGCACAGTTTTGCAAAGTCCTAATTGATAAGTCTTAAGCATTTGCCTTCTACTTCATAGTTCACTGTGTTTTCCAGAACGAAGAACCTGAATGGGTATATCATTTGAGTCCTAAAACCATTTGCTAAATAGTAATCTATGTTCACCATGCAAGAGCTTCTGGTGTGGGCCATCTTTGAATTGTTTTTGGTTAAGCTGATGCATGTGGATTACGCTGACATGTAGCCAGTGCAATTTTATCGTGTGTCTTGTGTTTACTTTCAAAAAAACAGAACAGTGCTCCCTTTACGCCTCCAAAAAGTTTTGAATGTGGTTTCCATGTGCAATCATCAAATTAAGATTGGTTGTATCATCTTTCAAAAAGTCTCTTAGTAGAATCTCTGAACCATTATGTAATTTATTGAACTTAATTAACAGAAGCCAATATTTTACATAAGTAATTAAATGAGTTGAAAGTGTTGCATGACTCTCCCATCTGTTGGAAGCAACAGCTAAATTGCGGTACAAATTAAAACACAGACTGCAGGTATTCAGTGTGTGGCTATACACCGTTTCAACGATGTGTCTATTTACATATAAATTATGCTGTTTAAATAGCTTGCAGTATATCCTTCTTATTTTGAACCGTTATTTTTATCTTCGACTGTGGAAATGCTGAATCAAAACAACAAGGTGGGTAAACAATAGCATTTTAATGGCCATTTTACCCAACTTCCCTCCCACTTTGGCATCCATTCAGCTGACTGTTTTTGTTAAGCGTTGTAGACTTTTAAAGAAGCTTTTTCAACATAGCTGTGAAAAGGACCACCAATTTATTTTCAGCATACAGCTAAACTTAAAGAAATAGAGAAACTGGCTATCTGATTACACACACACACACACTCACAGAGAGAATATATATGCATATATACAAACACATAGCAAAATTTTAAGCACATTATAAAAACACATTATAAAAGCAACAAGGTTGACTCATCCTTCCCTCCTTCCGAGGTGGGTAAAATGAGGACCCAGATTGTTGGGGGCAATAGGCTGACTCTGTAAACTGCTTAGAGAGCGCTGTAAAGCCCTGTGAAGCGATATATAAGTCTAAGTGCTCTTGCTATTGTATTCAACTTTCGTCTTATGCCATTAAGTTTGGAAAATGTAAAAACATGGTCTGAGAACTACCTAGTGAAGTGTAAGAATATGTTGAAGGAAGGCTATATTAAGTCACAGCCTTCCCTAACCCAGTGCCCTCTAGTAATTCAACTATTCAACTATTACAATTCCCAACCAGAAGGGTAGAACATCAAGTAAAGAGAGGTTGGTTTTATGAGTCAAATAGAAGAAAGAATTTTAAGAAGTGTAACTTCATAGTCTTACCATTTTACATGAAAAGTAGCGCTTGTCCAGAATACTTTTTCCTTCCAGGCAGAATGATAGAAAATGCGACTGGATGAGGATTTTAGTGATGCGTTTGGACCAAGGCAACCTTTGAATTAAGCGTGGGAACACTCTGGCTGATTTTGCTTACACCACCTAAAATAATGAGTGTACGTGCTCTCAAATGAATCAGCAGCTCATCAGAATGCTAGGAAATGATGCTTGTGATGCTTGTGTACTAACTTCCTTTGTTAAAGCTGCCAAGGGCTAATTGGATGTTATATTCCCTCCTTCCTTTTCCCTCACCACTAGGATGGAAACTGTGTCACACACACATACACACCCCAGAACATACAACAGCTTCTACCTTTTAATGAAAATTTGTGACTTTATTGTTTAATACTGTCTATCAAAAAAAGGTCCCATTTTCACCCAATGTATACTTCCGATCGTTAGAGGGACCCATGACATTAAATCTTTAATGAAACCTGAAGGATTCTAGTACTGCCTTATTCCTAACAAGGTAATTTTCTGAATGTATAACTACCTTTTTTGCAATGGAGTTTCTCTTCTTTTAAGTAGCCTCTTTTGCAGAGGACAGTCATGTAAAATTAAAAATATGTCACAGGAAGAACAACTAATTGACCACTAAGAGTTATTCTCACATGACCCATTGAGCAGGCACATCACTTCGGTACTAGGATTTGCATCTCTCATATTAATCTAGTTGTCCTTCTTGTCAAGCTGTCAAACTCACTGCATCATGTTGCCATCACGTGATGTTTCGCAATGTTTTTCCCATTTGCGGAGGTGGGATGGTCATTGCCTGTGCATGACACCATCCCACCCATGGGCCGCCAGTTTGACACTGCTGGACTAGAGTAATGCTTCTTGACTTTATATCTTTTCATAGAAATTGATTGAACACATTGACCATAGGAAACTCCACACTCTGTAGCCATTTATTTGTCATCTGGAGATTTGTGGTCCAGCTATGGCAATGATGGTGAAACTTTTTGGCACCAAGTGCCCAAACCGGAACGCAAGCGGTCAGAGCATGTGTTGATGTTTCCGACACTCCAGCACGTGCAAAGACCAGGTGGCCAGTGCGCATACGCATGCCAGAAACAAAAAAAGCAGCTGGCGATGGCGGGCTCTGCATGCCACCTCTGTCACGCGTGCCATAGGTTCGCCATCACGGAGCTATGGGTTCCTTAGGTGATACCACTGTGGTACATATTGCTAAAGTCTCTGCTTGAAGGTATAGATATCACTGAGGGCTAAATATTGGTATGGATTATTTTTAATTAGAAATTTCTAATTTAATATTTTCAACGTGACTCATTCATTTTAATATGACTCAAAGGTGCTTTGGGGAAAAAAAACTTTTTTTTCCTTCAAAAGGCAACTGGACTGTTTTTTTCCTTGAGGAAGAAGAAAACTTTTTGCTTCTCATCCAAGAAGCTTCATCAGTTCTGAATTTCTTCTTCTTCTGCAAGAAAAAACAGTTCAATTGCCTTTAAAAAAAAATGCCTTTGAGACAACTATGACCTGGATGACATTCTGAACCACGAGTTTTCCATTTTCCCTCTTTTCCTGTATTTCATGTCTTTCTAGCTTTTGTTTGCTGAAGATATGTGGCACTGAGGATTTGATCAGGAAATGAAGGCTTGTGTTTATATCTTCGCATGTATGGAAGTGGATATTTATTTATTTAGAAAATTTATATTGCCGCCTATTCGCACATGTTAACTCAAGGTGGCTTACACAAATATAAAAACATCATATGTAAAAAATAAAACTAACAGAAGAAAATAATCAAATAATAAATTAATAAAATAATATAATAGCTCCCCACCTTCCCACCCGGGCGACATCAACACATCGCACAATAACCCTCTTAAAAAGGGGATAAAAGAAGATGGAATCTTGATCAATTTTACAAAACTAAAAGGACAAGGAAAAGTTGCATTTTCTACGATTATCTTCTTTTATACAAGAAGGCAGGTACAGAATTCCTGGCCTCATATTTTCCATTCAATTTTAAGTCCCGCATGTTAATAAATCAAGTATCCATGCTGTAGTTTTATATAATGGTGCAAGTCATTCATTGTTGCCTTTGGTTGCTGAATTAAACATTTAGAGAAAACATTTCCAAAGCAGAAGCTCTGATGCATGTTTCTTTTCTACAAAATGCACAATTGTTACTTAGAGTAAGACAGAAATACTGAATTTTTTTTCAAAAGCATGTAAATAGATTTTCTAAAAACTCTGTACAAGACATGACTCTGCAGCTAATATAATTGTTAGAGGCAGTTATTTATTTAACAGTGAGAAACTAACAGTAAGAAATGAAACAATTCTTTTAGGTAAAGTTTCTTTTTGCATATATCTGTTTTCAGGCACATTGTTCTCTGTAGCCTCATTTCAGTGCTTTTATTGCCTTTTGCACAGCACTGTAGATATGTTCAGAGATCCATGACAATTAACTAAATGAGAAAATAGAGTACTTGTAATTAAGATAATCAAACTCTGAAAAACCCACCCTGCTAATACTAATAGCCAACCTGCTTTAAACTGTACATTAATTAAACCTTAGGTAACAGTTGCAGTCATTCTTTGGCAATTTGGGGGAGGGAAAACTGAAATAATTGGTCACATAAAAGCAAAATTGCTTCTAAAGCACCTAAAAGTGTCATTGGCTTCATCTGAAATAGGTTGGTTGCCAGCAGGACCTCAGCTATGCTTTGATTTTTCAAGTCTTCATTCTGCACGATACCAAATGCATTCAGTCCCTAGTTCCATTGTGTAGTTAAGAAAAAGGTTTTGAAACTGTGTGTCAGTTCATTAGTATGGGACTCAAGCTAAGGTTATAAACTTTAATTAATTAACTGCACAAGGAACACAAGATTGCAAAACCCAGGCAAAAACAAAATGTAGACCCAAAGTACCAGAAGTCACCCTTCCTTTAAAGCAGGTGTATAAAACTCAAGGCTGCGGGCCTAATCTGGCCCGTGGGGTGCTTATTTATTTATTTATTTTATGTATTTATTAATCATATTTCTATGCCGCCCACTTTCCAAGGACTCTGGGCTGCTTACAACAATCGTCAGTATACTAAATAGCATATTTCCCCCAACAATCTGGGTCCTCATTTTACCCACCTCAGAAGGATGGAAGGCTGAGTCAACCTTGAGCCGGTGAGATTTGATCCGCTGATCTGCTGAACTAACAGTCAGCTGAAGTAGCTGCAGTACAGCACTCTAACCACTGCGCCATCTCGGCTCTTACATCTAGCCCTCAGGGGCCGGCCTAGAAACATGAAGGGACCAGCCCACAGTGCTCCATTTTCGCTGGCAGAGAGCTAGCAAAACAAACTAAAAACAAAACAAAAGAAGAAATACTTCCCCCTTTGCATTTGAACATGCAAGAAGGAACAGGAAAAGAGACAGGGGAAAAGGAAAGACAAAGAAAAAGATGGGAAGATGGGAAGAGAGCAAGGAAGGAAAAATAAGGAGAGGAAGGAAGAAAAAAGGAGAAGGAAGAGGGAAGGAAAAAGAAAAGGAAGGAAGGAAGGAAGGAAGGAAGGAAGGAAGGAAGGAAGGAAGGAAGGAGATTATAATGAGAGTGAGGGTGGGTCTCAGGGAAGTTCTGCCTTAGCACTTGGCCACCACGGGTGCCCCCGACACAAGTGTCGTTGAGCTGGTCACACCCACCATGGCCATGCCCTTCCCTGCCCCTCCGAGGTCAAACAAAACCCTGATCTAGCCCTCAACTCGAGTTTGACACCCCTGCTTTAAAGGTAAAGGAGTCTCTGCAGATTTTACTCTGCTAGTTTGCAAATTGCAGGGGGCAGTGCTCGTCTCTGTTTCAAGGCCATTGAGTCAGCGCTGTCAGATAACATTTCAGTGGTCATGTGGCTAGCATGATGTCATGGAGCACTGTTACCTTCCCACCGAATTGGTACCTATTTAGCTCAGTGCCTCAGTGATTAAGATGCTGGGCTTGTTGGCTGGAAAGCCAATAGCCCCAAGTTCAAGACCTGAGCGCCATGAAACGGGGTGAGCTTCCATCCACACACCCCAGCTCCTGCCAACCTTGCCGAAGATCTGAGCAAAAAGTCAAATCTTCAAGGCCTTCTGAAATACCACTTGGGTAGGAGGCACCTAGATTTCAGGAGGAACCTCATTGTGTGTGTGTGTAGCGGGGAGGGCATAACTTTCTAGATTATTTGAACCCTTTAAATAAACACAGTGTTAATCCATATACTAATTCAGATAAGGCCAGCTCCAAAAGAAAAATAAGGCCATGCCTGCAAATTGTTTATTGCAAATATTGTAAAACAGCCTTCTGTAAAGTAGGAAGGTGGTAAGTGAAGTTGTTTAAAGCTACAGCAATAACTTTTTTTCTCACTGCTAATAAAAACCCTACCAACTGTGAGTGTATTTCGCAAGAAAAACAGAAAAGGCTTTCTTATTTCATTTCTGAAAGACAAAAGAAGAAAAATATTCAAAATATCCTGACCAAAGAAACCTTGGATTGTTTATATTTTGGGATGACAGGTTTTATTGGATGCCTAGAATTCCTTCTGAGGAATGAATTTGGTTTGTGTGAGATAGATGATTTGAGTAATTGTCAAGAGGAACTGAGAGGTGTAATATAAAAAAATATTTTAATATTGGATGCTCCGCAGAACATTTGTTGCTCAACAGGAAGTAATCTACTTACATGTGTTAATATTTGGCACCAAAACTTACCCAATGTCAGCTGGCATTGTTTTCTTTGAAAATTGTATGGCACGCAACGATGACATCAGAAAAGAAAAAGAATTAGATGTTCTACCTATTCAAATGATAGGTAATCATCCTTACTTCAATCTCACTGAAAATTGATGTCATCCAAATGTTAGTCATTCTGACTGAAGAATTCTGGGAGCTCAGGTGCATACTTCTTTGGGGGGGCACTATTGGGGGGGGGGTTTAAAATTGATGTGTGTTTGGCATCCGATGGCTCAGCCCCAATGGACATGGTATTTAGAATGGAATTGTCTCTTCTCCTTTATGGCAATGTGATGTTCCAGCCTGGTGAAAGTGCTGGGATATAGTAGCTGATCTATGAAACCATGCATAAAAATGTGTAAGTGATCTTTATAAATGTTAGATTTGGACTGCTAGCATGATTAGCCTGCCAAACTGACAGATATCACATAATCCTTATCAAAAGCATAGGCGGTGTGGAGGAAAAAATATGCACACCTTAAAATCTTAGTCTGACACTTGATAACAGAAAGCTGGTTCTTTACCTAGAAAGCTGGTACTTTACCTATTTTACCTATTTAGGTCTTCTTTTTTCTTTGTTCCTCCATGTTGGTCAAAATAAAATAAATGGAGAAAGAGGTCCAGGTAGCAAAATTATCTTGACAGCTGAACAACAGATAAATTCTGCAGCAGCTGCCGATGATCATACTGGGAAATGAATCTGTCTTGACTAACTTCATGAGGAATATATATTCACTTGGATATGTTTTCTCAGTCACCTGCTGAAAATTCATACAATGAAATTCGATGGCTTCCCCTAAATAAAAGTTTAGCATATCTTTATGAGTTTTTTCTCTTATGTTGGATTTTATGTCTTCCTTCCTTCCTTCCTTCCTTCCTTCCTTCCTTCCTTCCTTCCTTCCTTCCTTCCTTCCTTCCTTCCTTCC
>WNWU01000006.1:28459708-28498263 GCA_012654045.1 Ptyas mucosa | reverse complement strand
TCCTTCCTTCCTTCCTTCCTTCCTTCCTTCCTTCCTTCCTTCCTTCCCCTCTTGCTGCCAGCCAAAAGCATTCATCATGGCTCTTGAACAGAACTAGTAGAGACCAGAACCATACAGCCTTTGTTCTTGTACTGGCCTCTAAAAGAAGCAAGAGTTTGGCCAATGGTGTGGTGACCTCACCGGAGCTATTAGCACTGGAATTTCTGCCCCTTTCTCCTCCCTCTTCATTTTGTGGGATTAGGGCTTTTAACAAAAATTAAAATACATGGGTAGAGCCTAATGGAGATTTAGGGTTTTACAAAAATATTAAAGAACATGTTATCAATATTGGCAGCTTGTCATTGAGTTTTGGTACTCTACCTCTGGAGGGCTCTGAAGATTCCTGAAAGGAAAGGAGTTTGGGTTATAGATTATCCATCTTTCATGTAGTCTAAATTCTCAACTATTTCCTGTCTCTTGCCTGCTGATGTGTCATAGTCACAGCTGTCCCCTGAATTCTTCCTCATTTGTCAATGTATTATTTGGTTTAAGAGATCTGACAAGTTAATAATAATAGAACTGCCAAGTTAATATTCCATTATATTAAACACTAAGCCAGAAGTAACTGAACATATGCTTCTGCTAAATAAATCCCATATGATCTAATTTGCTTACAAATGTGTGGCTGCAGTTCAGAATTCCAGAACATAGTCAATGCAAGAAATGCGGATAATTTCTGAGAAAGTTTTTTTTTAACCAGTGATGACTATATACACAAATGCTGTTCTTTAATTTATTTCCCCAGTTTTTAAAAACGATCAGCAAAATAACACTCCATCCTCTTCCAACATAACTATAGTTGAGCTTCGTGCCATCAGAAACCATTTTATTTTTCCGTAAGAAGTGACAAAATGGAACCTGTCTGAGACATTTTCCATTTCCATAGGGAAATATTCAACTTGATCAGCAACTTGGCTGGCATCTCTATAACTCCAAGGTAACATTTTTCAACTAGAAGAAGCACTTTTTGACAATTACATTAGATAAAACAATATATACAATTTTGATAAGTAAATACATAAATACAGCCATTTGTATATAATAGTACATTTACACTTCAGATAATGTCATGTTTCTTTAGTTTGTTAGACGTTTCGTTGCAAATCAGCGTTCTGTACATAGATCTGTTTTAATCCCAATAAAGGATCAATTTATTGATTGAATCTCAATGACTCTGGAATCCTCCAAAGTCACCCACTAGGAATATCTATAATAAAATAGTTCTCCAGAAGATGAGGCTTCTGAAAATTATTGGCAATGTCTTCTTTGTCCACTTACATTTCAAAAATAGAAATCAAAGGGGATTTTAAAATTTAGATTGGGATTACTGTGATGAAAAGTGTTTTGTTCCAATAATTTCCTGTTATGAACAAACCATATGTTTTATAAAAATAATGTTAAAGAACTTAAAATAGACGTAAAAAACAAAGATTAATTTTTGGTTCTGAACAATCTTTGACCAAATGCTGCCAAGACTAGTGGGGCAGGGAGACCTTAGGAGCTTCAGATATTGTACTATGTTTCCCAGCATCCCTTGCCATTGTCTGAGGCTGCTGGGAGTTGAAGATAGCAAATCTGGAGGTTCCTCCCTCCAGAACGAAAGAAGCTTGTATTTAATTATAACGTCCCAGTGGTTCCCTTTGCTGATTCCATCTTTTTTTCTTGTTTGCTCAAAAGAATTGAGAAATAGATTTGTGTTTTTTTAAAATCACTTTTAAACATCATGTACATTAAAAAAAAAATCAGGGCTCTCATGCTTAAGGATCTTGAACACTGACAGAAATTTTGATGCAGCTCCATGCATAACCAAATGTTACATTGCAAGTTGGTTACACACACACACACACACACACACACACACACACACACACACATGCAGTGGGATAGAGAAGAAGCTGACTTAAAATATATACAGCATTTTTAAAAGATGAATATTTACAAATCTGTCAAAGAACAGAAAAAATAGAAAGAGACAATCCTAAGCGTTAATGGACATCTGGAGAAGATGTAAACATTTCCGGGCTTTGGTCGATGTTTGTTGCTAAAGGAGTTGTTTTCCATAGGCAGTGTTGCTCCATAGGCGGTGTTGCCATTATTGGAGCCCATGGTTTGCAGAAGTTAGTCTTAAAATTACTTGGGAGTTAATGTATCTCATAATACTGCAGACTATGACTCAATGCTGTGTTGAACTCACCTCTCTGAGCGTGCAGCTACTCTTGTGTTAAGGAAAGCTAACAAACCAGTTAAGGCATGACAATCTATGGTTTAGGATCCTGCATGCAAAGAAACCTACATGGGAAAGGCTCTATCAGGGGTCAGGCTTTGGGTCAGGGTTCCAGCCATACATTGTCTCCAAGTGATGCTTTCCATTGCTCTCATTTTGCTTATCCTTTTAATGCATTTAATATCCTATGACTACGAAGCCTGCTAAATCCTTGCTGGTCTTTTGATTGCCCTACTACTGTTTTGTGTGTGTATGTGTGTGTGTGTGTGTGTGTGTGTTTAAAAAATGAAGCTCCACCCAAAATACATGGGCCTATCCCTCTTGCACTTTGGTGGTCTCATTTAGCCCTCCTGGGATTTTGCTGTCAATTATGATATGAGCAAATTGCAGGAAGGGGGTGATATTTGCCTCTTTTTCAGAGGGTGAATTTCCAGCCCAACCTCTCATTTCTGCACATGCCTCTCCTGTCAGTATCATGCCATCCTGCTGCCCAAGAACTTTCCACACGATGAAGTGATATGATAGTAGGACTATTGAGAGAGTGGAGTACAATGGTAGAAAAGTGTTACATGGAAATACAGTGGACATCTACAGTAGCATCTGTAGATCAGACTTTCTCAGCCTCATGTTCTTCAAACTCGTGTCGGCAATTTCTTTATAACCAACAAGGATGACCAAAGAAGACTGACCATCCCCCCCCCGCCCCAAATACTGACTTATTGTAAAGTGTCACTGCTACTTTGTTTTTCCTTCATATCAGAAAAAGAAGGTCTACAAGAGGAAAATGATTAGCAAGCCATTTGGAGAGTTCAAGATTTGACATGACAGAAAACAGTGTCTTTAACAGTGTCATAACAGTGTCTTTAAATTCTCAGCTTACATTGTTAATGTTCTCTTATCTAAGCAGTGGTGCATATGAAATGTTGGGTTCCCTTTCGAATGTGGCTTTAATAAAGGACAATTAAGAAAGCCAGGAGACAAGAATAACAAGTTAAATAATACTTTAAACATTTTAATACATTTAATATGTGCTCAGTGCAATTTAGAGCTTCTTTGTGGCTTGAATTCTGCTCTTCTGTTTCTAGGCCTTTTGACCTATAAGTGCAATTGATCCTTCTTTATAACTAGAGCAGGCCAAAGGGTGACATGATAGCAGTGTTCCAATATCTCAGGGGCTGCCACAGAGAAGAGGGAGTCAAGCTATTCTCCAAAGCACCTGAGGGCAGGGCAAGAAGCAACAGGTGGAAACTAATCAAGGAGAGAAGCAACCTAGAACTAAGGAGAAATTTTCTGGCAGTTAGAACAATTAATCAGTGGAACAACTTACCTCCCAGAAGCTGTGAATGCTCTAACACTGGAAGTTTTTAAGAAGAGTTTGGACAACCATTTGTCTGAAATGATATAGGGTTTCCTGAGCAGTGGGTTTCCTGAATGGGAAGTTGGATTTGAAGACTTCCAAGATCCTTTCCAACTCTGTTATTCTTTAGAAATTTTAGGCCCTTGAGATCTTGGTTGTGGCTGTATTATATGCCTTCTGATAGGTGACTGCCTGGGACTTGATTTATTTCTTTACTTAGAATACTTAGAAGTGACTTCCTTTGCAAGGACTATATGAAAACTATGTTAAGCAGTGCATAATGATTGTTCCTGAAACAAATTAATTATCTAACGGTATGGATTAGCAATTTAGTGAGTGACAGCCTTGCTCAATGGATAAGATAAAAGGGATTAAGCAGTTGCCTTTCTGCTTAAAGAGGAGTTTCTATCAAGCAACATCCATCTCCTTTGGCTGGCTGAATTATGTAGTTGCTGCACATGGCCATAGTAATTAAATAATAGCATTTATGGTCTACGCAGGGAGTTTCATACACTTCTTTGATCACTGCAATCGCTGAACACAATAAAAAGACATTCAGGACTCAGGATAGACAATGTTTTTGAGTTAGTGAATTCCTGAGACCGTCTGCGGTCTTTCTCACAAAATGGTTGCTTCAGCAGGGGATGGCTTCCCTCTTCACAGAATAGTTGCCATGCTCAACTTTGAGATGAAGCCCTTACTTCCTAAAAGGTGTTCTGCCTCCTGTCTTCTCCTCAATTGACCGTATCCATTTACCTTGGCTTTGCCCACCCCACCCTAGACAACTAAGCGTACGTTGGAACAAAACATGGGAGTGTAAGGCTTGTGCTGGGCTCTAAAGCATTCCTAGACATGTGTATACATCAAGGAGGATTGGGAACTTAGTAGGTATTAATAAAGGTGTTCTTAGACGTATCTCCAGTATTCATGAATTATGATTTAATCCAATCATACTGTAAGCATGTTCAAAAAGATGCTAGCAGTCTAGTGGAGTAAGATGTCCAAAAAAAAATCCAATGAAGGCTGCCTAAAAGAGGTCCTTGGTTCAGGATGCATTCAGTCACTGCAGCTTTCTACTCATCTCAAGGAACTAGTCCTCTTATTCATTCTGATTAAAATCACCACATTAGTTATATGGGAAGGGAAAGAAGTGACTACAAGTAGAGAGGATTCAAAGAGTTTGCATAATGTCCTGTTTCCTTCCCTTTGAAACAAGCTGAATTGGTACAGTCTGAGTTGCCATCAATAATTTGGATGGCCAAAGAAGGAAACGTTCAAAGGATATCTAAACAATGTCCATCTATTGGATATCTGCCCAACGTCAGATGCTACTTCTGGGGAAAAAAATGAATTTAAGTTAGCAACCAACATTTCCTGTTGGTGGAATAATATAACCTTAAAGAAGAATTTCCTCTTTTCTTATTCGCCCCATCTTCCCAAATCCACGCTAAAGCAATCCAGGGCCAATGTAACGATTGCATGATAGGATTCATGCAGAGAAGAGCCAAAGGACATCCTACTGCTGAAATTCTCCATGCGAAGAATATATGAAGCGTTGCAGTAAAGATCCACTATACCAGGGGTTCCCAAACTTGGCAGCTTTAAGACTTGTGGACTTCGACTCCCAGAATCCTCCAGCCAGCATAGCTGGCTGGAGAATTCTGGGAGTCGAAGTCCACAAGTCTTAAAGCTGCCAAGTTTGGGAACCCCTGCACTATACTATTTCAGTTCATTCTTAGCTTCATGACAATGGCACAAAGGGAGGGGTGCTGGTGAAAGCATGGTACTGTATACTGTTCTATCCAAACAAAGCTATTGCATATGCTAGAAATGTATGAAGATGAATCATGAAGACAATTCAGTCAAAACATCCTTTCGATTAATTTTGCTGAACAGATTCAACAGTTTGAACTGAGAGCCTTTCCTATAGCTTCAGAGTTCAGAATTCAGTGGAAGGATGTATATGTACTCAAGCATCCAGATTATTAAAATGCATTGATTGTGTCAATCCCATTGCAAATCTAAACCAGGTCAAATTGATTCCTAAGATCAAGTTGCAAATTCACATCAAATGAATTAGCTGATTTGCACAGCCCTAATATATGCACAGCAAAGCAAGAAGCATTTATCACCTATTCATTCGTTCCAAAATATCTTTTAATTCTGATTACCCCCCCCCCCAAAAAAAAGAAAAGCAAAAGTGTTATTAAATTATAAATATTTTTAAAATCCTTAGGAATGAAATGTAGTTTTAGATGCTGGAAAGATTCCAGAGATGGTCCAATGCTAATAGGTTTAATTGAAGGTCTTGCTGATGAAATTCTATCAATCTTAAACATGTACTTTTTAGAAAATGGTCCATTGAACACACAACATAGAATCACAGGGTTGGAAGGGAGATCTCAGATATCTTCTAATCCAAACCAGTGGTGAAATGTAAAATTTGTTTTGGTGGTGGGGGGTAATGTGACTGGGTGGGCATGGCCAACTTTCTTAAAGCATTTTTTTTACAACCTATTCGGGCAAATAGGTTGTAAAAAAATGCTTTTAAAAAGTAAAAAAAAAGGGTCTGACGATCATAGCTGTGGCACGCGATTGACAGAGCCTTTTTTTTAAACCTTTTAAAAGCAGGAAGTAACGACACTCAGGGAGGTGGGCGGAGCCACACACCGCCATCGCTACAGGTTCTCAGAACCATCTGCCACAATCGCTACCAGATTGCCCGATCTGGTCCGAACCAGGAGCATTTCACCCCTGGTCCAAACCCTGCTCAAGGCAGGAGCCTTATACTATCCCAGTCAAATGGTTGTCCACTCTATTTTTGAAAACCTCCAGTGATGGAACACCTGCAACCCCAAAAAGCCAGCTGAATTATTGCTCTCACTGTCAGAACATTTCTCCTTACTTCTAGTTTGGATCACTCTGTAACAAGCTTCTACCACATGTTACTTCTTGTCCTGCCCCTCTGGTGCTTTGGAGAATAAGTCAACCACCAAACTGAACTTGGGTTCCATAAACATGGTATCTTTTGGCTTTTAAAATACTACACATTACCCCTGTCCATAATGTCAAATGGAGTTTTGTATTTTAAATGAATAAAATACCAGCATGTCTGTCAAATTGTGATGCTTGTCGACTTCAAATGTTACTTTTGATAAAGCCATTTGGAAGGGCACAAATGAGAAATAAATAAATTCCTATTTAACTTGTGGATCTTTTTGTTCCCTCCCCCACTCTTCTTTACAGCATACAGATCTATAATTCCAGTGGGCATTCTTTATAATTAAAAATACACATGAGCTCCTTAAAAAGCAAAGTGTTGCAATAAACTGTCCCAAAGATACTTTTTTCCAAGAAGTAAGTGGACTTTCTGGTCCATCCAGTCAGAGCTGAAGAAGCTTCTTGGATGAGAAGTGAAACATCTTCAAAGAAAAACCAGAAAGTCCACTTGCCTCTTGAAAAAGCAGTGTTGGGACAACCATGATCTGGATGACTGAGAATCTTCATAGACGTTGCAATAAACTATGTTTTTAACAGTGTTCCATTCAGAATTTTGGCTGTGAACTTTCTTATCTTCCAATCCATAATTATACATATTGTTTATTAGCATTTGGTTACATCACAGTAATGTTAATTCCTTCCTTAGTTATGCGGTATTTCTACTGATTGTTTAACACTATTCCTGCAAATAAAGTGGCATCGTTGATTTTCAATTAGTAAACAACATTAAAAGCAAGTACTTCAATTGTTAAAAGGGAAGTAATGACAGCATTTAGCAATTTCCCCCTTTAAACACATGTGAGGTTTCAAACATCTCTTCATCACTAAATTGACATTATTACCAATACCTTTTGACACCTTCGTTTATAGATGGCAAGGAGCAGATCTTACATTTGGCAAGGTCGTTACAATGAAGAAAATTATATATTACTACATTCTGGAGAATATTTTAAATTGGGATAGAGCAATCTAATTTGGAATGGTTAGCCTACCCAACTGTGAAGGGTATGTGATCTCCATGCTTTGAAAAACAGTAAGAAAGAGAGAAAGATGTTTGCATCAACGTATTTTTAAATTCCCTCTTCCACAGGATGGAGTAGTGGTAAAGAATATAGGTTCTATTGTTCCCTTGCTACACTTCATGGACCAACTCCTTTAAAAAAACTTGTCTAAGATTTCCAAGAGTTTTGATACCAGATCAGCTGGTCTTGGATGTTATTTACAATGACAGTTTAAGAAGGATCCAACCTCAGGTTTCCTATTCTGAAGTCAATCTCTCTCTAATCTTATTGGGGAAAATTAGACATCTCCTTTGGTCTCTGGCACTTCTTCCAGAGGTTGTTGGTTTGTCCAGACTGTTTATAGCTTATAGTTAATCGAAGGAGGTCCAATAGGGCCTACTTTTGCTAAGTGGAAGTAGGGTTTTTAAATGAGGAGACAGGGATCCAAAAGGCTTGTGTTCAAATAATGTTTCTATATATAAAACAGTAACTTTTAAAACAAATTACTTTTAGCTATGGTCCATTTATTACTTCAGCTGCTACTCATATCTGAATTTAGGGGGAAATGGTTGGTTCATTGGAAGGAGTGATGCATGGACAGAAATCTACAAAGATTAATTCTGAATCCCATCATAGCAAAAACTTTATATTGACAACTATAAGAGCCGAGGTGGCGCAATGGTTAGAGTGCAGTACTGCAGGCTACTTCAGCTGACTACTAGCTGCAGTTTAGCAGTTCAAATCTCACCGGCTCAAGGTTGACTCTAAGCCTTCCATCCCTCCGAGGTGGGTAAAATGAGGACCCAGATTGTTGGGGGCAATATGCTGACTCTGTAAACCACTTAGAGAGGGCTGTAAAAGCACTATGAAGCGGTATATAAGTCTAAATTCTAAGTGCTAACTAGATTTTGAGGAGAAAGTGGCATCTAATTTGGAATAGAGGTCTATCATGGCACCATTTCAGTTTGTGTTTTTTAAAATTAATTTCAGTGAGGATGAATTTTCCTCAGAACCCACCATTTCCTTAGAGAAAGGTTCCTTTCTGACTTTCTAATGGGAATGAATTTTTATGTTATGCTTGTTATGCTCATCTTCTTATGCATACGCTTGATAGACTAGACAAGACAAATGCCTCTTTTGTTTGTTTGGACTGATGCGAATAACACCATTATGTTAGGACCTGCAGTTTGTAAACCAGAAATTATAGCTGGGGAGACCAGCCAAACCCAAAATATTATTAAGGTTTTTCCTCCTAGAAGTGAACACCCCATTGTCTGTTTGCTCTCTGTTCGTATAACAAGAACCAAAGTATTTACATCTCAAAAAGTCCTAACATCTGAGATGCTTCTTGCTGGACATATCATTCCAAATCCTGTGCATTTCCTCAGGGGATATCTGATGTACCGTAATAACACGCCGGTATCTGCACAGGCTGTAGGCCATCTTCCAGTGATTGAAGCCACTGTTTTGGAAAGGATGGATGCCAAGCTTCCGCAGACAGAGTCCCACATACACGTCCTCCAGATGAAGGAGTCTAGTATGGAGGGAAGTTTTGTAAATCATCTCTGCTACATCAGCAGAAAATATATAGCCTGTGCCTGAGCAAAATGGTGGATAGTTGCTGTCAGGATACAAGTCCCTAGGCATGTACCATTTGCTGCGAACATCCCTGATGGGGCCTCCGTTGATGACGTAGCCAGTAAAGTACCTTCGTCTTGGTTTGGTGTTCGGTTTGAGCAACTTGTAAATGAGGTTGTCCATATTTACAAAAATGTCGCTGTCTGTTTTCATGATATACTTGGCTTTCGAACAAAATGTGGCCACCCACTTCATTCCCATTAACGTTTTCAGGGTCAGGTTATGATACGAGTCAATGAAATCTTCCACAATGATGTCGTGAAAAATTTGACTTTCTTGCTCAACCATCTGGTTTAACACAGAGTCTGTGTTTTTCCCCAGAAGAAAAAGAGTGGAAATCTTAATACCTTTGAAATTGTTCTCATCTCCCCATGTCTCCCGGATGGCTTGTCGCGCATCGAACTCTTTGTGTGTTGTGCTGATTAGAATAACCAAAAAGGGAGCGTTCTTCTCACACTTCTCTGGCTCATTTATGAGAAAATCAAACGAATGAGGGTTTATTGGTCGAGTCCTTATGTTCCCAAAGGAAACATTTTTTCGAGCCATTGAAATACTGTCATAAGTTTTGTGAACAGTGTAAGAGGAGGTGTAGGAGGAAGTGGGACGCGTTATGCTTAAGTACCACAAAGCACTTGCCCAACATACAACTGTCAAGACATATAAACACGAGACTTTTGAAGGCATTGTTCCTGAAGCTCTTCTAATCAACAGAATGAACCAATTGTCTTCTTGCTACTTGCTTCACTTGGTCTGACAGAGGCAGCATGTTATTTTTCAGATCTTAAAAGTTTGACACAATAACAGCATGGCACTTGCTCATAGAAATCCATGAAAAGTTTTTAAGAGGGATGTGTTTAATGATAGCTTCCATGTCTTGGGGTGAGGTGTTATTTCTGAAAAACATAAATGAAAAAAGGCATTGATGGTGCTGTTTTATTCTGATATTCGAATAGACTACCTACAAAACTGATGTGAAATGCTAAATTATAACCATCCCGTTTTGTGCAGAACATATTTAATAAACAAAGTGATATGAATGTAAGAAGCACAGTTTGCTTAACTACTTTAAGAAATATAACCTGTTTTCCCCAAAATAAGACATCCCCTGATAATAAGTCCAATCGGGCTTTTGAGTGAATGGCAATAAGGCCAAGTGCTTATTTCAGGGTTCAAAAAATATAAGACAGGTTCTTATTTTCGGGGAAATATGGAAGTATTGGTCTCTAATACTTGTCCGAATGATGGTAAACAGCTCCAGATCATTCCTCCTTCAGCAAACCATAAAATATCCATCCCAAAATTGATATTCAAGTTGGTTTGATTTGAGTGACATGAACAACCATCTTATAAAAGGAATGAGAGAGTACGGAATTGTTGGACCTAATAGATATTTAAGAGCAGTCTTATATCCATTAATCTGACAGTAACTGTAGTTGAACTCCACGGTCTGGGAATAAGATTGCACTGTTAATTATTTAAAGTACTTCTGTGTTGTAATTTCTCAGACAACTCTAAGAAGCTTAGAGGAAAACATATACCTTTTACATACTATAAAGGTCAAGAAAACAATTTAATACAAATAATTTATATTTATATAAATATCACTTATAATTATAAATGCTTTTATTTGCATGTATTCTGAGTCTATAATAAAGTACTTACTATCACTCTACAAAGAATAATATGTTAAGATCTGATGATCTTAAGTTTAAAAAGAGAGAAGTTTGGCCAGACCTTGCAAGTCTGGATAAATAAATAAGCATATATTAACGAATTCTAATAATAATAAAAAGTACTTTTTCCTATTGCAATTAGAGAATATTCAACAGTGGTAAATTTTAGAGATTATATAATTTATGAAATGAGAATGGAATGTAGAATTCATTATGCTTATAGACCAAAAAGACCACAATTTCAAGACTGCATAAGCAATTAGCAGGACAGAGCTTTACACACATATAACAAAATGAAGTAATATTTAGGGTTACACAATTGATTTTGTTATCTAAAGGCCAGCATTTAAGATGAGAGCAGGTGGTGACAGAGGTGGAATCTCTCTTTATCTGAATGCTGGTTATAAATGGCTGCTCCCTTTTGGTTTAATTGCTGTGATTAAGTGGTTTTTCTATTATTTTTTGCATTCTGTCAATTGTTTTAAAATCATTACATTATTATTTTAGCTTGTATTGTTTTTGGCTTGGTGAGACAATGCACAGTGCTGGTAAGATCAATAAGGGCATGATTAAATGTTTAGCAGCAATCCCTGGACAGGTAGTCCTTGTTTAGTGACTGCAATTGGGACCGGCACTTCAGTCATTAAATGATTGCAAAGTGAAAAATCACATTATCACAATTGTACCTAGGATTTTACTTCAGCTTTCCATTACTTTTACAGCTCAGAAGATGCAACCCCAAACAGCTGGGTTAGTCCAAATGGTAGGGAAGGTTTACAGGTTTTAACTCACGAAGAATCAGAGTAAAAGAGAATCTTTGTAGGACAGTGAGGTCAAACTTGCGGCCCGTGGGCCAGATGCATCATGCGCTGACCACGCCCATGCCCAGTTTAGTGAAGGGGAAAAAAGATGACTCTGTGACGACACGAGTTTGACACTCCTGTTATAGGCCTTTTCCCCCTCCCCCCCAGTTGGAATGTTCATACTAGTGATGTATTTACATTCAGTAGAGAGAAAGGGATAGCAAGAGAGTAAGCAGGCACTCCCTGGAGAATAGACATTGAAGGAAATGCCCTAGACTGAATGCCTAAACTGATTAGAGTGTTTTTTTAATTTTAGTCAATTTTGGCTAAAAGCTGGCAGCACATTCTAATCATCTAATTAAAGTCCCAGAGCTGAGTTTTGTTAACTTGCAGTTAGTACTGTTTAGGGATGCACTACAGCAGGGGTGTCAAACTTGATCAGGCTTGTATTTGACCTTGGGGGGGGGGGCGTGGGGGGGCGTGGCCAGGGTGGACATGGCCAGCTCGACATCACTCGTGTCAGGGGGCCCTGTGGTGGCACAGGTGGCACAGGCTACCGAGCTCCATTTTCGGCTGTAATAACTTCCTGCAACCCTCTGCCAGTAAAAACAGCCATCCCGAGCTCTGTTTTTGGCTTCTGCCAACAAAAATGGAGCTTGGGAGCTCCATTTTCCCTGGCAGAGGCACTGTGGGCCGGTCCTTTGCTGTTTCCAGGGTGGCCATGCAGGCCAGATCTAAGTACCCTAAGGGCCGGATCCGGCCCTCGGGCCTTGAGTTTGACATCCCTGCACTACAGAGAAAAGCAGCTAAGGAGGATTTAGCTTCTTTAGGCAATCCCTCTACTCTGCTGGAGACGGGGAAAGAAATAAAGGGGTCAGGCACAGGACAATACCTACTAACTGAATGCAATGGGGAACATATGTTTGAGAGATTGGCCAAGAATCGGACACAACTGAATGAATATCATCATCATCATCATTGCTGCAAAGGTTGTAACTGGGCATTGGTCACAAAGTTGCTTCTTCATTACTGTTGTAACCGTGAACAGCTGCTGTCTGAGGCAGTTGCTGAACAAGGACTACGTGTAAAAAAGAATCTGCCATCCTTAGTGTACATGGGATGGTAAGATTTATCTTTCTTTCCTAAAAAATATCCCTAGCCTGTCATAAAGTTGGTTTCTTCCAGATGTCTCTGTAATTCCAAGACAGAACGGTTCATGCCAGGGAACACTGTCAAACTGCACAGAGGTTGTACAGTTTAAAAGCTCATTTGCCTTCAGAGATTCATGTTGCAACCCAGCAGCATCTCAGAGGATCAATAATCTTCGTGGGTTCTGTTTCATATGAAACAGCCACAGAAAACATTCAGAATTCACATTTCTAGTAAAACACAAATGACAATTGCCATGGGAGGGCTCCAGACCAAAAGGCTGTTCTTTGTAGTTGAGGCTGCAAAGATGAAACAAGAGGTGCTTTACTACAAAGAGCTGTGCGGTAATTGTTCAAACACTGTACAGAAACAGACCTACACCAGAGGTGCGTTTCAGCAGGTTCTGACCAGGGGTGAAATGCTCCCGATTCGGATCACCCGATCTGATCTGGTAGCAATGGCAGCGGATGGTTCGGAGAACCGGTAACAAAAATCCCTGCCCCCCCCCCCCCCATGCCCAGCTGAGATGCACAATTATCAGAGGCTTTTTTTTTTTTACTTTTAAAAGCATTTTTTCTACAACCTCTTCGGCCGAAAAAATGCTTTTAAAAGTAAAAAAAAAAGAGCCTCTGATGATCGCACGGCTCAGCTGAGATCGTCAGAGGCTTTTAAAAGTATTTTTTTTCTGCAACCTCTTAAGGTTGTAGAAAAAATGCTTTAAAAGTAAAAAAAAAAAAATTGCCCACGCCCACCCAGTCACATTTTATTTTATTTATTTTATTTTATTAATTATATTTCTATACCACCTTTCTCCCGTAGGACTCAAGGCGGTGTACAACCAAGAAGAATATAGACATACAAACATCATAAAATTGTCCCACCCCCCCACCAAGCCACACCCACAGAACCGGTAGTAACAAATTTTACATTTCATCACTGGTTCCGACCAGTTCTGGAGAACCGGTAGAGGAAATTTTGAGTAGTTTGGAGAACTGGTAGTAAAAATTTTGACTGGCCCTGCCCCCATCTATTCTCTGCCTCCCAAATCCCAGCTGATCGGGAGGATATGGGGATTTTGCAGTAACCTTCCCCTGGATTGGGGAGGGAATGAATTTTACAGTATCCTTCCCCTGCCATGCCTACCAAGCCACGCCCACCAAGCATGCCATGCCGACCAAGCCACACCCACAGAACCGGTAGTAATAAATTTTGAAACCCACCATTGACCTACACGTATGTCATGTCTTAAAGTCCAGCTTTGTTCTTTATTCACAAAGATATTTGTTGAAAATAGGATCCCTCAGTAAGAAAGCAAAACAAAACAAGGAAATGCTAAGTGTTGTAAGAAAAATCTTGTTGCCGTTAAGATGATTTTTAGGGTTTTTTTTAAAAAAAATATGACTTTACAAATGCTGCTTTTCTAATTTATATTGCCAAAATCCAATGGAACCTAGTCATGGTGATCATTTAGTGAAATCAGAAATGATTATTAGAAATGGCACTTAGACTTATATACCGCTTCACAGTACTTCACATCCCTCTCTAAGCAGTTTACAGAGTCAGCAGATTGCCCCCAACAATTTAGGTCCTCATTTTACCCACCTCAGAAGGATGGGAGGCTGAGTCAACCTTGAACCTGGTGAGATTCAATCTGCCAAATTGCAGTCAGCCGGCAGTCAGCAGAAGTAGCCTGCAGTACTCCATTCTAACCACTGCACCACCGCAGCTCTTGGGATACTCCTTTTAAGTCCCAAAGGTGCTTTTTCAAGGAGGAAACTGGACTTCCTTGTTTTTTCTTTGAAGACATTTCGCTTCTCACCCAAGAAGCTGAAGAAGAAAAACCAAGAAAGTCCAGTTGTCTCCTGAAAAAGCATCGTTGTGACAACTATGACCTTGATAACTGAATCGCCATAGACTTTTAACTACTTATTTTAAGTTACAATGCTTTAACTGTTCAGCTGCTGTTGAATTACAACTTTTGGTAGCTTTTGATTTTAGTTACCAACCAGCCAGCATGGCCAGTCTTAGGAACCTTAGCACTAGTTCAATAACCAGTTCTGGAAAAATACAGGTTCCCCAATCCTGCTTTAATTGGATTGGGGAAAATGCACACAGACACACACGCCATGACAACGTAACTGTTGTTTCAAAGGCTGTTATTGAGAATTAGGGTTGCTGACAGAAATCTGTGAAATTGCTTAGACTCCACCACCGTCATCACTATTACATTAAGGAATTTGTATACAAACCTTCAGCATAAGTTTAAAAGATGTAAAAATCTAAGGGGTAATTAAACTAGTTTTCTTTTTTGACTTATTCAGGAAAAAAAATATAATAAAAATATACACACCACATACATTTTAGGAATAGCAAGAGTGGGGGGAAAAATGTCATCCGGAAATCAAAACTAGCTATCAACTCTTTAATAATTCGAGATATACAGACAATACCACTTTGTTAGCTGACTGTGAAGAAGATTTAGTTGTTATTAAACTAAAAAATGAACTATGATAAAACAGGATAATGTTAAATATGAACGAGACAAAGGTAATGTCCAACTGCGCATAAACACAATTGACAGAGGGAAAATATTTAGTGTTTAGTGTTTTTATCAACACTAAAGATAAACAATGTATTGGAGAAGTGTAAGAGGAGATTACCGGTGGAAAAAGCTATGACAAATTTAGATTAGTGCATGAGGGGTCCAACGCCAACAGATATCAGAATGATCCTTTCAGTAGTAAAGAATGACTGTGAAAACTGGGTTCTTTTAAAGAGTGAGAAAGAGAAACGGATGTGATTGAATTATGAATTTGGAAACAGTTACTATGAGGATCATGGGCTGGAAGAAGAGACCATCAACCAATCCTGAACAAAGCAAAGACCGGTTGCTCACTTGGGGTAAAGATCAGCCAGCAGAAATTCACATTCTTTGGGCCCATGTAAGATGACTATATTAGGGACTCGGTGGCTCAGTGGCTAAGACGCTGAGCTTGAAAGTTTGGCAGTTCAGCAGTTCGAATCCCTAGTGCCGTGTAATGGAGTGAGCTCCCGTTACTTGTCCCAGCTTCTGCCAACCTAGCAGTTCGAAAGCACGTAAAAAATGCAAGTGGAAAAATAGGGACCACTTTTGGTGGGAAGGTAACAGCGTTCTGTGTGTCTTTGGCCAGCCAGATGACCACGGAGATGTCTTCGGGCAGCGCTGGCTCTTCGGCTTTGAAACAGAGATGAGCATCGCCCTCTAGAGTCGGGAATGACGAGCACATATGTGCGAAAGGAACCTTTACCTTTACTTTTTTAAGCTGATTATGGAATCTAAAATGCATTATGACTAGCAAGGTTGAAGGAAGCAGAAGAGGAGGAAGATGAGAGGGACAGGATTAAGATTACTGGAATAGCCTCGAAACAGCAATGAATTTATACTAACACCACATCAAAGTGGCAAGCATTTGCCAAACCTCATTAGTGAGAGGTCAACCTGAGTAGGTGGAGCCTAACTGACTTCTAAGCTCAATCGTGGAGAACTAAGCTTTAATGCAGAACTAGTATGGTCCTCTGAATGTAGATGAATGCCAAGATTCAGCATCACTCGGCATTAGCCATGCTGGCAAGGCAGTTGGGAGGGGTTTAATTAGGAACATCTGAATCAGAGGTGGGTTTCAGCAGGTTCTGACCAGTTCTGGAGAACCAGTAGTGGAAATTTTGAGTAGTTCGGAGAACCGGTAGTAAAAATTCTGACTGGCCATGCCCCCATCTAGTCTCTGTCTCCCAAGTCCCAGCTGATCGGGAGGAAATGGGGATTTTGCAGTAAACTTTCCCCTGGATTGGGGAGGGAATGGAGATTTTACAGTATCCTTCCCCTGGAGTGGGGTGGGAATGGAGATTTTACAGTATCCTTCTCCTGCCACGCCCACCAAGCCATGCCCACCAAGCCACACCCATAGAACTGGTAGTAAAAAAATTTGAAACCCACCACTGATCTGAATGCCTGCCTGCTCCCTGTTCATCTTAATTGCTTTGCCACTGAGATCTGCAGCAGAAAACATACTGTAGATATAGCCTTTTAATGAAACTATCTTTTAGCAAAAATCTCAAGCAGGAAAGGAGGCACAGCAAGAATAATAGAGAGAAGCACTTTACATGTTATGTGCTGGTTAGTGCTGGTTCTTCAGAGTTTTGAGTGGGAGTCTTTCTCAGGCTTTCCTGGAGAAGGCCAAGAGAAGAACCAGAGCTCTTCTGCATACAAAATATATACTTTGCCATTTCTTCACCTTTATTATACAAAATTGTATATTTAATATGTGCTGTCCCAGAAGCATCAAGCTTTTCCTTTCCCCTTCTCCCAGCCTCCTTGAAGTATTCTTAGAATTTCCCTGGATTCAGTGTTGTATGTTAGGTCACCCATGATTACGTCAATCCCAATTGGTTACAGCGCTAACAATGTAAATTGCCTCCCAGAGGGCTTACACAGTGATGCAAATTACACATTTCACCTTCAGTTACCATAGCCACTGAGATTCATTTTCTTCGGTGAGCTCGCCCAGCGAAACCTTTCCCCTTCTTATCTCTCTTAAATATAATAAAAAACTTGGAGCAGCAAACACAAAAGGCCACTTCTGCGTTCTCTGAGCTCTTTTCTTTGCAGGCAAGAACTCTTTCAACGCCCATTAACAAACACTCATCTTCCCAATAACTCTGTTGACAATATTTGCCACTAGTCACTTCAATTATCTCACAGTAATAAGTCAGCCTTTCAGACATGGGGTTTCTCTCTGCTGCAGGTCTAATGTCTTTGATGTTCCTAAAGATGAGAACGGATGTGGCAGGCTGGGGGGCTTTGATTTTCTGAAGGGATGATTATGGCCTTTATGATACAGAAGTCTTTGCTGCAGCCAGGTTTTCAATAAAGGAACGACCTGAGAAATCCTGAAACTAATATCAGAGCAAGGGTAGCTGAAATATTACCTAAACTGTATGGGGAATAGGGAGGGATGCACTTATTAAACCAGATCATGACATATAAACTAGAGATAAATCCTTCCAAATGTTGTCATTAAAAGAACAAACGTACTTCGGAGAGTCCTGAAGATCACAGATCAATGTATCTCCTTTTAATTCTTGTGGGACAAATCAGGAGTTGAGTTTAACTGGAAAGAAGCTTTAGGCCAGGGGTGTCGAACTCAATTTCATTGAGAGCAGCATCAGGGTTGTGTTTGACCTCGGGGGTCCGGGGTAGGTGTGGCTAGCTTGACGTCACTCATGTCGGGGGCACCTGTGGTGGCCAAGTGTTAAGGCAGGACTTCCCTTAGACCCTCCCTCCCTCTCATTATAATCTCCTCCCTCCCTCCCTCCCCTCCCTCCTCTTTTTTCCTTCCTTCTTCCTTCTCCTTTCTTCTTCCTTCCACTCTTTCCTTATTTTTCCTTCCTTGCTCTCTTCTCATCTTCCCATCTTTTTCTTTGTCTTTCCTCTTTCCCTTTCTCCTTTCCTATCCCTTCTTGCATGCTCAAATGCAAAAAGGGAAACATTTCTTGTTTTGTTTTGTTTTGAATTTGTTTTGCTAGTCCTCTGCCAGCAAAAACGGAGCCTGGGAAGGGCTGCACACAGCTCCAGGCCCCATTTTTGGATGTGACGGCCTCCTGCAACCCTCTGCCAGAGAAAATGGGTCCTGGGGGAGAGTGCCTTCCCAAGCTCCATTTTTGCTGGCAGAGGCGCCGTGAGCCGGTCCTTTGCTGTTTCCAGGGTGCCCCACGAGCCAGATCTAAGGACCCGATGGGTCAAATCTGGCCTGCGGGCCTTGAGTTTGACACCTCTGCTTTAGGCATATCTGAGGATCTACCTGGAGAACATGGCAGCTACCAGTTGAGGCTTCTCCATTAAGTAGTAAATTGTAGATTTTATTGTTACCAAATATATTTCCTTGTCCCTATTGAACATCACTGGTTATAGCAGCAGGAAAATGACTAATGTAGTGATCCAGGAGAAGATTTGAGTTTTGAACCTGCTTTCTCCGCTATATGCTTGGAGAGGACACAGAGCATGAGAAGGGCTGTATGACTCCTTCAAGTCCAGCTGGTGATTCCCTGGAAATGTCATGCATTTAACGTCATAACAACATAGAAATGCTTTACCGTTGCTTTTTTATATGATTTTTCCCTCTTCATTTTTGCTGTGTGGCCATAATCTTAGGATTGCTTGGTGGTTTTCCAACCCAGCAGGTCTAATTTTATTTAGTTTTTTTTTTAGATCCTCCAAGGTCAATTCAGTGACCTTGTTAGGACCACAGTTCATCTAGCATTAACCACAAGCTGTGAATCTTGGAACTGGCTAGCACAAAGCTACACACTTTTGGAATGTTTTGAGTGAATTTGAGGTGGAAAGCTTTCACATTTAAAGATGGAGGGAGCTACATGAGTGCTTGATACACAAGCAAAATCAGCAATGTTGAATTTAAGGACGTGGAAAAAATTCATAATAACGCAATGCACGATTATCCATCAATTTGCTTATTGTTGCAATCAATATCTTGTTGCAATCAACCAAAACAGAGAAACATAAAATGATTGCAAACTTTTGAGATCCCAGGAATTCTAAATCAAGCAAGATGATTTTTTAAAAATCCAGAGAAAAATATGGCTTGTGTTAAAATGATGCGTGCATCAGGATAAAACAGGATAAAGTTTTAGCTGAAATGTTTGAGGGGTTTTTTTTTTTGCAAAAAATCAGGTTTTATCGTATTATCATATTTATCATATTACCGTCAGGTTTAAAAGTGGCATTTGGTGACATTGCTGGTCAGATCTTTTCAGAAATATAAAGTTCAATAGCCAAAACTAAATCAGGCATTTATTTGAATTAATCTGAATTTGGTATTCTCTATCTTTTTTCCTGAAGTTTCTACCTTCTCCCCATCCCCATATCAAGATGTCAGATGATGTGTTGTCATTTCAATAATGATTGACCTAAAGAATGTTCTTTCTGCGCCAACTCAGAAAGCTCAAACTGCCCAAGGAGCTGCTGATATAGTTCTACAGAGGAATTATTGAGTCTGTCATCTGCACCTCTAAACTGTCTGGTTTGGTTCTGCAACCCAACAAGACAGACACAGGCTTCAGAGGATAATTAGAACTGCAGAAAAAACAATTACTACCAGCCTGCCTTCCATTGAGGACCTGTATACTGCACGAGTCAAAAAAAAAGGGTTGTGAAAATATTTACGGACCCCTCGCATCCTGGACATAAACTGTTTCAACTCCTACCCTCAAAATGACGCTATAGAGCACTGCACACCAGAACAACTAGACACAAGAACAGTTTTTTTCCCGAATGCCATCACTCTGCTAAACAAATAATTCCCTCAACACTGTCAAACTAGTTACTAAGTCTGCATTACTATTAATCTTCTCATGTTCCTATCACCCATCTCCTCCCACTTATGACTGTATGACTGTAACCTTATTGCTGGTATCCTTAACATTTATATTGACTGTTTCCCTATGACTACCATTAAGAGTTGTATCTTATGATTCTTGATGAATGTATCTTTTCTTTTATGTACACCGAGAGCGTATGCACCAAGACAAATTCCTTGTGTGTCCAATTACACTTGGCCAATAAAGAATTCTATTCTATTCTATTCTATTCTATTCTATTCTATTCTATTCTATTCTATTCTATTCTATTCTATTCTATTCTATTCTATTCTATTCTAATTGGGTGCTTTGCTCTCTGCACTTAAGTATTCTTATCTTGAAGCCCACATTCATCTTAATCTTTGCATGGATACTTACATGCTGGGAAGTCCCCATTTGTGTGATCATCTAAAAAGATTCAGTCCAAGAACAAATCCAAGTACTACCAGACACACACACAAACAAGAAATGCACTGCTTCCTATAAGTTCCACATTGTGGAGTTATGCACATTGATAAGAAAATTCCATGAAAGATGAAAGTATGCCGAACTTGAATTAAAATGTAATAAAAGCTAAAGAAAGGGTCAAGATGCTAAGAGACCTTTGATATTTTTTTAGCCAAGGAAACTTTTCACTCCTCATTGTTATACACCTCTCCCCATAATCTTCCAATGAATTCCTAATTTCAACTCTGGTCTTAGATAGGTGATGCAAAGCTAAATGGGAATAAAATTAGGTCTGACCACAAACTCACTTGCTCATAGCAATTCAAAACTGCAAAAAAAAAAAAAAAAAAAAGAAGAAGAAGAAGAAGAAGAAAAGAAAAGAAAAAAAGTATATATTCTGGAAGGACACCAAAAACTGGGATTTTAAGAAATAATCTTTTTTAGCCCTCCTTGAAAGAAGATCAGTGATTGAATCCCAGACCCATTGAATGCAAGGCAGACACATTAAATACTGGCCTAGAGCCACGGATGGTCATCCTCTCTTGGACCCCAAAAAGATCTCCTATCTTTTCAAGGATTGCAACATGTCAGTGAGTTTTAGAAAAAGAGAGGAATGCATTTGATTCCTTGAGTTGTTCAAAGTGGGAGATGCCAGAACTTTTGCATGTGTGAAGCTAAGTCTTCAGAGTCCTTGCTGCGTAACTGTCCTGCTTAACACAGCTGAATCTCACTTTTGGCCAGGGGTGAAATCCAAAAATTTGATTTTTGTCAAAATCTACCTACCGGTTCTGTGGGTGTGGCTTGTTGGGCCTGGCAAGGGCAGGATACTGCAAAATCTCCATTCCCTCCCTTTCTGGGGGAAGGATATTGCAAAATCTCCATTCCCATCCCACTCTGGGACCAGCCAGAGGTGAAATTTCCCAGTTCTCTGAACTACTCAAAATTTCCTCTACCGGTTCTCCAGAACCTGTTAGAACCTGCTGGATTTCACCCCTGCTTTTGGCCTTCTGTTCTGATAAAATGTCTACATTGAGAGCAGTTGTCAGTTTTGCTTAACCATCCAGCTGAGTCATTTTTAATTAACATTCTTAGTCACCAAATTCTACTCTGAATTAGAATTGGTTTAAATATACTTTTTAAAAAGATCCATATGCGTTGAAATCTGCAGGAATTGGGGGCACTGCTTTAATCTAGGATGGGATTATAATTTGTCCATTTAACACTGCCATTACAGTCCATATATCTGTTGGTCTTTTATAGGTGCTTTGCGGCTGGGTAGCCGCTTCCATACTTCAAGCTCAACGGGTTCGAATGCGCAATTAGACTCAGACATGGCTGATGATTATGTAGCAAAAACAAGGAGACTACCCAATTTTTTCTCTTTCTGCTAGTTTCTGCTGTCTTTTAAAACAAAGAGAGAAGCTGCATATTAGAGGCCAGGTAAAGGAGTTAATCATTCCTGATGAATGATTGCAATTTATAAGAAACTTAGCAAGTCCAGGGCAAAGACTTTTTTTTCAGGAAACGAGTAGGATAGGTATCCACATTTATCTAGAACAGGGGTGTCAAACTCGATTTCATTGAGGGCTTGCGTTTGCCTTTGGGGACCGGAGTGTCCGTGGCCATCTCAATGTCACTTGTGTTGGGGATGCCTGTGGTAGCCTGAGTGCTCTGCCAGTGAAAACGGGCTCCTGAGCTCCATTTTTGGCTGCGATGGCCTCTTGCAACCCTCTGCCAGTGAAAACAGAGCTCAGGAGGGCTGCACACGGCCCTCCCGAGCTCCATTTTTTTGCTGGCAGAGGCAAATGGGCTGGTCCTTTGTTGTTTCCAGGGTGGCCCCGCAGGCCAGATCTTAGCCCCCTGATCTAGAAATAAATTAAATTACTTTGATTATGACACTATATTTTAAGTCTACTTGATTATCTCTGGTATTTATTTTCTTTATGCAAACACAGTGATTGTGGATGTTAGGCAACAGGTCCTGTCTTTTTTATAGCCATCTTTTTCGGGGTAATTTTCTATTGCAAGTTCTTTTGAGATGCTGCCTGTGGCTTTCACAGTCCTAAAGTGTAATCCCATGATCAAAGGCAGAGAGGAGGTTGAGGTGGGGGGGGGGGAATACTTCCATTATAATTGAACCCCTTTTCCAGAGAGGAATAAAATGAGGACAACCGCTGTGCACAGGGTGCTTTTGATTGAGTCAAGAGTTTCAAAACTCTCATATAAGAAATGGAAGATGAAAACGGTCACCAAGGAGATGTACCAGCAAGTAGTTAATATCTGCAGAAAGGAAATTAGAAACGCTCAAATGAAAAAGGACATGGTAAAATATGCTAAAAGCCACATAAAGAGGGTTTTTCCCCCTCCTCTTTTTGGTGATGTCAGTAGAAAAAGAAAGGCATTAGTTAGTTGGGGAGATGGCAAAAGCCTTCCATTACTTCTCTGCTTCGGTCTTTTCTCTAGGTGGGGGTGGTATTTACGTGGATCCAGGGGTGAAATCCAGCAGGTTCTGGAGAACCAGTAGCGGAAATTTTGAGTAGTTCGGAGAACCGGCAAATGCTACCTCTGGTTGGCCCCAGAGTGGGGTGGGAATGGGGATTTTGCAGTATCCTTTCCCTGCCATGCCCACCAAGCCACACCATGCCCACCAAGCCACGCCCACAGAACCAGTAGTAAAAAAAATTGGATTTCACCACTGCGTGGATATATACAAAACAATCAACAAGGGAGGGAATGGCAATACAAATCAAGTAAAAGGTAAGTTAGAGAGCAATTGGCTACCGTGAGTGAGGTTAAGTTTCCAGGCTGCTACGGGTTTGCCTGGGTTCCAGAGAACCCATAGCTAATGTTATGGCTGGTTCGGAGAACCTCCAAATCCCACCCCTGGCTGGCCCCGCCCACCCCACCCTGCCCTTCCCAGGAGTATCCATGCAGCCCGTTTTGGATGCGAGGCAAGTGCAGGGCCCACATGGAGACTCATGGAGGGGAAAAAATGAGCCTCCCAGAAGTTCCGGAAGGCTCTGGAGGGCTTCTGGAACCCGAGGGAGGCAGTTTTCGCTCTCCCAGAGGCTAGAGGAAAGCCTCCAGAGCCTGGGGAAGGTGAAAACAGCCTCCCTGAAGATATGTTTGAAATGGAGGTAGGAGCCTTGGTAGAAATTTTAGGAACTAGGCAGTGGAAGAAGGTAGAGGTGGGAGGAACACTTAGACTGGACATCCAAGAAATAGATATAGATGGAGACTTAAGAGAGGAATGTGGGAGGCAAGTAAAAAAAAAGCATAGCAATCAAAATATTGAAGTGGGCAAGAGATGATGGATAGATGATTTTCTTCTTTATTATTCTGATCTGCTTTTCCTTTTTCCTCTCTTTGTTTTAAAGCATAGCAATTAAAGTATAAACGAGCAAGACATGATGGATGGATGATTCCTCTTTTTTGTTGCTCCTCTGAGTTGCTTTTCCTTCTCTCTCCCTCTCTATTCGTTTTTCCCCTCTTTTTTAAGGCAGATGACATGATTAGAAGTTAGACAGGAAAGAAAGATAAAGCTTCTTAATAAAGAATGACATGACTAAAAGCTAGAATAAGTGATAGAAATAAAGGGGATATTAATGTATACATTTTTATTTGATGAAATGAAAGTAATAATGAGAAATAGGTGGAATAATTGAATAATTATAGATTCTAACCTAATATAGATGTGTATTGTTATTAGAAATACACAAGTTGATTGAATGTAATAATAACGTTTAATCTGATCAGTTTCATTTGTATTGGAATGTATGGCGCCCAGGTGCCACATTGTTCATGCATTGATTTGACATTTTTATAAAAAATTAAAAAATAAAAAACTTAAAAAAAAAGAAAGAATATTAATGCTTCCAACCTTCCATGGACAACAGTAGGGGAACTATGCTATTTCTTAGTTCCTGTTTATAAACACATAGATTTAAACCCCTAAACATAACAGTGACAAATATATTATCTGGAAGAAGAAGAAAAATCATTGCATATAAATTAGAGAAGAGTTAAGGCTCGGAGGCGCACAGCTGGAGGTTTGGTTGTTGTTTTTTTGGCTTTGTCCGTACAGGCCATTCAGATCATGAATGTACAGCTGATCAGATTATTTGATTTGGTGTTTTGTAAATTTTTTTTTAAAAAAAGCATACTCTCTCTTCTTTGATCTTTTGCAAACATCAGAGAGCTACTCTGGCAAAAATTTATTTTCTTGTACTTTGGGGAACACAACATTTCCTGGAAGGTAGCAACGGATGCAAAATACGGTTGTCCAACCAGCTGCTGAATCTGCACCTTTAAGCAGATTGTGAATCTCACGAAGATGTTTCTGCTGGGATCACCTTTGCTTGTGTGATTTCGGCCACCTGCAAGATCATTTCTCTCTTCCATCTGCTCATTATACCTCCTCCTCCTTGCATATTTCCTGGGTAAGGTAACCAGGAACCTATGATTAGGACATTTTCTATATCTCTAGCAAAGGTGGTATTTAGCCAGTTCTGGTGAACCGGTAGTGGCGACCTGTGGGTGGGCCAACCCCCCCTGCCCCCGGTGCTATGCCATCCTATTTAACCACGTTTTCTAAGTTGCATGCATGCGTGCAAGTCGCGTGCGTGAGCAAACCGCATGCGCGGAAGACCGTGTGCATGCACAGAAGTCATGCACGCACATTTTCAGTCCACGGCGAACCGGTGGTAAAATTATGTGGAAACCCACCTCTGCTCTCTAGATATAGTTCTGCCCATAATGATACAAGCATATAGACACAAGCGTCCTGCCTAAATGCTGGAAATGTTTTCAACAAAGCAGGGTAACAAGGAACATGGTTGAAAGCAAGCTACAATAGAAATGTATTTCAAATCCGTGATGGCTTGCTTTTCCTAGGACAGTCCCTTGTACTGAGTCTGAGCTGTGCATGGTTTGCCAAGGTAAGTTATATCCTCACTTACTCATTGACAATTCACCTTGGAGATATTGAAGACTAAAACTTGCTGCATGAAACTACCAAATACAGTACTTGTGCTTATCAGGAAGAAAAAGGCATGCAAATTGCAATAAGAATAAACATATTGATTTAGAACAAAGCAGCCTACACTAACGGTAGACGACTAAAGCTTTCAGTCATCATAATGAATACTATTCATTATTCACTAATGAGCTTTTTCAAAAACGCATATTATTACTCCAGTGGTGGATTTCAAATTTTTTTACTACTGGTTCTGTGGGTGTGGCTTGATGGGCGTGGTGTGGCTTGGTGGGCGTGGCTTGGTGGGCGTGACAGGGGAAGGATACTGTAAAATCTCCATTCCCACCCCAATCCAGGGGAAGGTTACTGCAAAATCCCCATTTCCTCCCGATCAGCTGGGACTCGGGAGGCAGAGAATAGATGGGGGCGGGGCCAGTCAGAATTTTTACTACTGGTTCTCCGAACAACTCAAAATTTCTGCTACCGGTTCTCCAGAACTGGTCAGAACCTGCTGAAACTCACCTCTGGTTTACTCCCATGTCTTTGGAAGTTACATATAAATATGACCTAGGTTTCTCATCCTAACCATTGAGTTAGTCATTGAATCTTTCAGCTCAAACCTGCCTGACAGAGCGAGCGGGATAAAATTTGGGGAGACCCTCATCCTTACCCTGCTGAGCTCTCAGAAAAGGTAGGATACAAATGCACTAAACTAATAGGCAATTTAATTACCTTTGAATCTTTTATTTCAACAGTGATAACTTGGGTGGTTTGGAGAGCAAGGGTTAACAAGTCAGTTGACTTCACATTACAAGCTTAATCTAATGCAATATTTCTCAACGTCAGCTTCTAGAACGCAGTACTGCAGGCTACTTCGGCTGACTGCCGGCTGCCAGCAGTTTGGCAGTTCGAGTCTCACCGGCTCAAGGTTGGCTCAGCCTTCCATCCTTCCGAGGTGGGTAGAATGAGGACTCAGATTGTTGGGGGCAATAGGCTGACTCTGTAAACCGCTTAGAGAGGGCTGTAAAAGCACCCTGAAGCGGTATATAAGAGTAAGTGCTATTGCTATTTAAGATGTGTAGATTACAATTCCACACCTCCTGGGGAATTCTGGGAGTTGAAACCCACACAAAGCTACCAAGTTTGATAAACACAGATCTAAAGCATCCTTGACTGCAGACTTTCCATACCTAGAGATGAATGAAATCTTCTCCTTCTCATTATAGGTAGGTAAAGTATAGTGTTCTTAGATTTGCTGAAAATTTGGCTGGGCATAGAAGAAATGGATGGGCATATCCAAAATAAAAAGCACTTTTCTTAAGCCCTTTAACTAAATAGTTGTACCAAACTCCTGGGACAGGAGTAGTGTATGTGGCATGTTAGAAACCAGGTTACAGAAATTATCCAAAGACCTTTTCATTTTTTCCCAGGTTTTAAATGCTCATCACAACAATCTTCTGCCGTTTGCCATTTGTATCCTTATTTAGCTATTTTGTACTACAGTGTCTTCATGTTCGTACTTTAATGAGGTTCTTTTTAGTCTGAGAATTATTTCTTTACTGCAAATGGCATTTTAAAAAAAAGGATAGGGATCAATCAAAATATAGATATATCCCTCTAAATCAGTGGTGGGTTTCAAATATTTTTACTACCGGTTCTTCGGGTGTGGCTTGGTGGGCGTGGCTTGGTGGGCGTGGCTTGGTGGGTGTGGCATGGAAGGATATTGTAAAATCTCCATTCCCTCCCCAATCCAGGGGAAGGTTCCTGCAAAATCCCCATTTCCTCCCAAACAGCTGGGACTTGGGAGGCAGAGAATAGATGGGGGTGGGGCCAGTCAGAATTTTTTTTACTACCAGTTCGCCGAACTACTCAAAATTTCCACTACCGTTTCTCCAGAACTGGTCAGAACCTGCTAAAACCCACCTCTGTTCTAAATGAGAAGATGTTGTGGCACCATTGCTTGGAATGGTGGTGGTTTAAAAAAAAATTATTCCTTTACAAAGGAGGAGCAAGAGAAAAAAACAGAACTGGAAAAGCAATTTGCATCTCTCTCTCTCTCTCTCTCTCTCTCTCTCTCTCTCTCTCTCTCTCTCTTTTAATCCTTTAGTAGCGCTTTCCTTGGGGGAAATAACAACAGCTTTAGAAATATTAGTTCTCTAAGCATTTCTGAGCTTCTGTGAGACTGGAAGGAAAGTAATAAAAACAGCTAGACAATTGACAAAAACAAAACAAAATTGTGTAACAATGGGGGTGGGGGTGGATCAGCCAAATATAAAGAGAGTTATTTTTGCTTCTTGGCTGACTTGAGGCCAGAGAACCTTTTGTAAAATAATTTACTAAGTTTTGAGGGCAACAAACTACATCTTTTCAAGTAGTTTAGATATCATTATTTTGAACCTGGTTCTGCTCCACAGAGACATTTACTCCACTGATGTTTTCTTCACATCTGCAGAAAAACCTCACCTTTCTTTGGCTTTTTTGGGTCCTCCCTTCCTTTCTAGCATTTCTTCAATTGAAGACTGTTTTCCCAATTTGACCCAGTTGGGCTTTCCTTGAACCTGTTCTTCTAAATCTTCATTTCCATGACACCAATAATGGGAGCAAAAAAAATCAGTTGGTGGCATAATAGCTGGTAGAAAAAAATTAGGACTAAGCTGTTGCTTGGGGTGGGGGAACCATGCAGTAGTGGGATTCAAATCCTGTCACTACCGGTTTGCTTATGGGCACGCACGCACTCATGCACGCACGTGACACTTCTGCGCATGCGCAGAGATGTCCGGATGGGTGGGCGGAGTGGGGCAAACTGGTAGCAACCCACCACTGGTTCCATGAACCTCAGCCATTTCACCAGGATTAAGATAAGAGCCGAGGCGCAGTGGTTGGAGTGCTGTACTGCAGTTACTTCAGCTGACTGCTAGTTCAGCAGATCAGCAGATCAAATCTCACCAGCTCAAGGTTGACTCAGCCTTCCATCCTTCCGAGATGGGGTAAAATGAGGACCCAGATTGTTGGGGGCAATATGCTATTTAGTATACTGTCTTTGTTATAAGCCGCCCAGAGTCCTCGGAGAGTGGGCGGCATAGAAATACGAATAATAAAATAAATAAATAAATAAATAAATAGTCGTGTATGAAAGCTTCTGACAGTGCTTCATTCAGTATTTATTATATATTATAGATTTGTGGAACCGCCTTTCTCTTAGAGCAGGGATGTAAAACTTGCGTTGTCATGGCGTTGTCATGTGATGTATTGTGACTTTTCCCCCCCTTCGCTAAACCGGGTGTGGGTGTGGCCAGCGCGTGAAGCATCCAGCCTGTGGGCCATGAGTTTGACACCCCTGCCTTAGAGCATGTGCCTGTCCTATCAGATTTGATAAGGTGAGCAAGCTCCAGATTCCACCCTGAAAACTTGCCATCTAGTGGGACCCTGGAAGTTTGCCTTTTTTGTGGCTGCCCCTGATTTATGGAAACCCACATTCTGTGATCCAGCAGGTTCCATAGCCTGACTCTTTACTGGGATAGAGTGAGGGTGTCTGGATTTGGTTGTGGAGGATTATTGAGGTGCTAGGTTTTGTCTTGGTTTTATTGTTTTATGGTTTATAGATTTATATAGTTCTGGGTTTTATTGTTGTGTTGGAAGGAGGAGGAGGAGGAGGAGGAGAAGAAAAAGAAGAAGAGGAGGAGGAGGATGAAGAGGATGAAGGAAGGATTTGATTATAAGAAGGCATCCTGCCACATGACTGGATAATCAGATGCCTAGAAATAACAGTAGAAATAACAGTGAAGAACAATGCAGAATGGTGGACACGGCTGCTGGTGTATGTAATAAACCAGGAGAGGTTAATTTCAAGAGAAGAATCTCTCCAGGAGACACACCGTCACCACTACTGTTGTTATTGCATTGATTCCTCTATCAACAATACTGAACAAGTGAGACCATGGCTATCAAACATCAAAAAGAAGCCTGAGTGGCGTAGCAGGCTAATGCCTCCTATTAAGGCAGCATTTAACATCCAGCTGCCTGCAATTACTGCGAGTTCTAATCTCACCAGGCTCAAGGTTGATTCAGTCTTCCATCCTTTGTAAGGTGGGTAAAATGAGGACCCGGTTTGTGGGGGCAATAAGCTGACTTTGTATAAATATACAAAAAGTATGAAGGCTATTGCTTAACACATTGTAAGCCGCCCTGAGTCTCCGGAGAAGGGCAGCATATAAATATAAATAAATAAAATAAAATAAATAAATAATAAAAAAAACATCTGCTAGACTATCCCACTCCCTTTACATAGATGATCTAAAGCTGTATGGAAAAACACCATCTGCAATAGAATTGCTGCTCAACACTTTCCAAATATACAGTCAAGGTATTGCAATGGAATTTGACTGGTCAAATGGGCCGCATTGCCTTCAACAGGAGAACATTTGTGAAAACTGAAGGAATCAACATGCCCTCTGGAAATAATATTAAGAGCCTGGATGAAGAAGATCACTAAAAATATCTGGGCATCCTTCAGGCTGACAACATCAAGCACAATGAAATCAAGACAAAAGTTAGGAGCGAATGTTTGTAAAACCACCCAGAGTCACCTCTAGACGAGATGGGTGGCACACAAATCAAGCCAAATGAAATCCATAAATGTATCAGAAGATTGAACATCTTGAAGTTTAAATTCAGTGGTGGAAATACCAATAATGCAATTAAGACACAAGAGCAAATCCGTGTGTTAGATATACAGATGGAATAGTGGACTGGACTCAAGTTGAACTAGAAGCCCTGGATAAGAAGACCAGAGAAATAATGACCCTCTATCCATGCATCAATGTTGATGGACTCTATTTACCAAGGAGCATTGTGAGTATGGAATGTTGCATGTATACTAAACAGTTGAAGAGGGGGGGGGAAGGGCATTGGAAGACTATCTGAAGAACAGTGAAGAACTGACAAGTGAAGAAGATGCATTGAAGCTAGTGCACCCTGAAAGCTTACTGAGTACCAACCCATCACCAAAACCCCCAAACTGGCCTATAATGAAGACAGAAAAGAGCAAGGCAAAGTATTACAGTATACTAAACACTGGCAGTCAAAGCAGATAACAACAAGACTTGGAAATAGCTAGCTACAGTAAGAGGAGAAAAGTTGAAGAAAAAGCCAGAATCGAAAACATAGCAACAAAAAACAAATGCTGCTTCTGTAAAGAAACAGAAGAAACGGTGGACCACTTAGTTAGCGGCTGCATAGACTGACTACTAACAACAGCATGACAAAGTAGCAACAATGGTGCATTAGAAGAACTGCAGGAAATATCAGTTGCCTGCAATCAAGAACTGGTGGGAGCACAAAACACACAAAGTAATAGGAAAAGGAGAAATTGAAGTGTTCTGGGACTTTAGAATTCAAGCAGAGAAGCACCTGCCACATAACACTCCAGACGTAACAACCATCAACAGGAAAAACAAAAAAAGTCTGGATAATGGAACATTGCAACTCATTTCAACACTGCGCTTCCCGTCTAATTCCAGCCTCACTCAAAGTGCTGTCATCAAATGTTTCAAATGAAGCTCAGATGATTTGGAAGATTCCTTATAGTATAAAGACGTCTGCCTGTGTGTACATAGATGGGAAAAGGATTTTATCTGAATACACGCCTACAGCAAGACATACTGTGCTGGTGTGCAAAGCTCCGCATCTTATGTTAATATCCTCAGTGCTTGAAGAGAAGTCACGTAAACCTGCTACAATAATTTCTCCCTTCCCCCTGTGTCTGAAACACCATTTCCAACTTTTTGTGTTTTTGTTATAAACAAAATATGTTCTCATTTGTGGATTCGGTCTGTGTGTGTGTGTGTGTGTGTGTGTGTGTGTGTGTGTGTGTATGTATATATATATACATACTCATATTCATATTCTGTATAGAGATGCTACCATCTGCTGTATTGTTTAGCATCTAGGGAGGGACTGAAAAACACACAGAAGAGAATTCAAGGAACAGAGAGAAAAGCAACAGTTTATTTTGTACTTTATATGATCAACAGTGGGAACAGTTCCATAACCAAGAGTCATACATGTGCCAATTGCTGATCTTCTCCTTCAGAATAGGAGTACCTCTTGAGAACAGTATTTATTTCCTTTAAGTAAGCGGTCCCCAACCTTTTTGGCTCCATAAACTGCTGGCGGTGGGGGAGAGGGAAGGGGATGGTTCCACGCAACCTAATTCCCTACATGGCGCAAATAAAACTTCATGCGCTCGCCTGCTGCTTGTGCAAACTGGTTCCCAATAGGCCGTGGAGCGGTATCGGTTCACAGCTTGGAGGTTTAAATAACTCATAATTTAACTCTCTTGGAAAACAGAGGGCAAAGTTTTGGATCTTAGCAATAGCAATAACACCCAGACTTATATATTGCTTCACAGTGCTTTACAGCGCTCTCTAAGTGGTTTACAGAGTCAGCCTATTTCCCCCAACAATCTGGCTCCTCATTTTACCCACCTCAGAAGGATGGAAGGCTGAGTCAACCTTGAGCCTGGTGAGATTTGAACTGCCGAACTGCTGGCAGTCAGCAGAATTAGCCTGCAATACTGCATTCTAATCACCGTGCCACCACGGCTGTTAAATCTTATTATTTATTTCCTTAGTGGTGAATTTGTTCCATGTTTACAATTTAACTTGGAACGTGGACAATGAGCTGTTGCTGAAATTGTGAGGTAGGTGGACGCGTTATTTTTTTGTCAATCGTTTCCATCACTGTCCAAAAGCATAAATACTTTTGGCAATTGGACAATGAGAAAAACACACAGATGAAAGAGAGGGAGGGCGATGCAGTTGGTCTATCCATTGGAATGTGAAATGCATATGAGCAGGCATGCGGGGTGTGAGCATTCTAAGTCAGTCAGAGGTGGGCGTCACATACTGTAACAACCAGTTCACCCAGCACCTGAAATGTGCGTGTGTGCCATCTGTGTATGCGTGCGGCGTCAAAAAACATGGCACTTCACTCATGTGCACCGTCCACACATGTGTACAGCTTTAAAAAAAAGGCAATTCACTCAGACATGCGGTCTGCGCATGCGTGCGGCGTCAAAAAACACAGCGATATAGGACGGGATTGCGCCTGGGCGGGTGGGCAGCCCATCTGCAGGTCGCAACAACCGGTTCGGTTGAACCGGTCTGAACTGGCAGCAGCACACCACTGGTCAGAGTAGGAATCTGATCTGAGCAATGATTAGCAAAGCAGGTTTTAATGCTATAACAAAAAGGAGATTTACTGATAGGAAATCCATGATAGAGATAGGCAAAGCCTAGCACCAAGGATCTGAGAAGGCCAGTCCGAGAACTAGTTTTCAAACTGCAGAAGGAAGTGACCTAACATTAGCAATTCCTGATTTCCGGTCTTTCTCAATTTTCTAATTTCACTATTAGAGAAATTGCCAGCAGAATGATAGACAAAGAGGGACCCAGAACAAATCTTTAACTCCCTCCCTATACAAGACTGCCCCCTTGTGGTCGTGAGTTGCTCAAGAGTCAATGGCCTGCAACACTATCTAGGAGGCAGGATGCAACAGAATGAAACCATAATGTGAAGGCAAAAGAACCCCAATGCAAGGGTACATGTGTGACGGTCCCAAATTACTCAGGAAAACCGAATCTTTTCCTAGGCAAGAGGAATTCTTTGAGAAACACTTTATCCCTCACCCCTTGAAAGCACAGATTAAGTTCTGAAGATATGACTATTCAGGCAGTGTCACCTCTGTACCTGCCACTTTGTCCGTCACTTGTCTATAAAGCAGTGGTGAAATCTGATTTTTTTTTACTATCGGTTCTGTGGGCGTGGCTTGGTGGGTGTGGCGTGGCTTGGTGGGTGTGGCTTGGTGGGCATGGCAGGGAAAGGATACTGCAAAATCCCCATTCCTACTTCACTCTGGGACCAGCCAGAGATAGTATTTGCTGGTTCTCCGAACTACTCAAAATTTCCGCTACCAGTTCTCCAGAACCTGTCAAAACCTGCTGGATTTCACCCCTGCTATAAAGGTTTTCAAGCTTGAAAATATAGAAAATATGGAAAATATCATGGTTGCTTAGAAGCGATCATGAGGAATACACTCAGCAAAAGCCCTCCTGCTGATCTTTAGGGTAAAAATATGATGAATTATTTGGTAGTAGGATAAGACCTGAACTCAGGATATAAGACTCACCTAATTGATGGAACAAGATGAAGGAAATAAACCAATTCTAAGGCTGAGAAGATGGTTTGCTTGACAGAAGGTAGGTGTGAACTTTAGAAGTTTCAAGTTTTAGCTAAGTAGCCTGGGGCAAGTGGTAGCTTTTGTTTTGATGGTCTACACAATGGAAATAATAGTGCATAATAATGGAAACCACACAATGTGGTTGTGTGAAGATAGCATGACTACAGAGGATCAATTAAGAGTTGTGGTTAGAATGCAGTATTGCAGGCTAATTCTGCCAACTGCCAGGAGTTCGGTTCTGACCAGCTCAAGGATGACTCAGCTTTCCATCCTTCCCAGGTCAGTAAAATGAGGAATCAGATTGTTGGAGGCAATATGCTGCCTTAGAGAAGGCCGTAAAGCACTACGAAGCAAGCAGTATATAAGTGTAAGTGTTATTGTTATTGCTATCAATGTCTGAGCCCCATTGAATTTAGTGCTGGATAGAGAAAATATTAGATTTTTCTTCTAGAACTCAATCACGGCAAAGCCAAGGCAAAAGATTATGGAGGAGGGGACAATATTTGATAAGCAATAGAACAAGTTGGCAGCAATTTTAATTATCATCCCTGAAGAAGAAAAGGGGTTTTTTTATAAAAAAAAATTGCACTAAAAGATCAAGTAAATTTAAATAGCGCAGCAATTTGAAGTATTGAAAACAACCTTCACTTTTGTTCAGAATATTTATATTTTTAGGAACTACTTTTGAGCTTTTTGATCAAGCAGTGTGACACATTCATAAATCAAACCAATAAGCCCTACAGCATTTCAGATTAGTGATAAATGTCTCAGTAAGCAGATGGTTTCTTTATTTTCTTTAAAAAGCTGCACTTTTCAAACATGTTCTGTATAATACAATAGTTCCCAATCTGTCTCTCTCCAGAAAAAAAACTTTGAAGTATAAATAAACCCGCTCACACAAGGCTCAATGACCCAGCTCAAATTATTCTTCTTTGGACACATGCAAAGACCTGAAGAAGGCTCTAATATTGGGCAAAATGAAAAGAAAGGAAAGAAGCAGATGCCCAGCAGTCCAAGGATATGGACTTAGTTACAGTGGCAATGGACCACCATATGAGCCACGGTGGTGCAGTGGTTAGAGTGCAGTACTGCAGGCTACTTCTGCTGACTGCCAGCTGACTGCAATTTGGCAGTTCAAATCTCACCAGGCTGAAGGTTGACTCAGCCTTCCATCCTTCCAAGGTTGGTAAAATTAGGACCCAGATTGTTGGGGGCAATATGCCGACTCTGTAAATTGCTCAGAGAGGGCTGTAAAGCACTGTGAAGTGGTATATAAGTCTAAGTGCTATTGCTCCTGGGAGACGTGGTTAGGGACAGATGGACTTGGACAAGAATTTACCTCAGTGGTTGCAAAGAGGCAACACCAACTCGATGGCACATAAACAATCAGTGGATAAATGCAGCAATCCCAAATCATGGACTGAGTTGTAAACCAACCCCACAGGATGAATTAAAGATCAGATACTGCGATTTATTATGGGGCAGTTGATGCAGTTACAGAAAGAAGTGGGGTCTCCCATCAGCAGTCCCCGTTTGCATTCAGCAGTCTGTGTTGTTTGTGCCAGTCCTGATGCTGGATCAGGAAGTCTGCAAGGAAGAGAGGGTGACAAGGTTGATGGCAGCAGTAATCACTCACCTGGATTGAATGAAGGTCTTTTTTATGTAAGTAGGGGTGGTTTGAATTCTAATCCCTGTCTCTGTGCACAACTATTATATATTTCTGTCAAAAGCTGAATTACAGCCTATTAGCAATTCAGTCTCCCAGTCAAACTTGACTCCCTTTTGAAGTGTTAATACCACTTTATAATGCCTTGGTAAGGCCACACTTGGAATACTGAATTCAGTTTTGGTCGCCACGATCTAAAAAAAGATGTTGAGACTCTAGAAAGAATGCAGAGAAGAGCTTTGTGGTGAAGGTTGTTGAGAGTGTGGTGGCGTGACAGCTTCCCCAGTACCTGGATGAAATGGTTTATCTAGAGCCGTTCTAGTCGGGTGTCAGGCCTGGGTACAGCATGGAAACGGCATTGGTCACGTTGGTTGATGATCTCTGGAGGGCTCAGGACAGAGGTCCTGATCCTATTAGACCGCTCAGCGGCTTTTGATACCATCGACCATGGTATCATGCTGTGCCGGTTGGAAGAGTTGGGGTGGGGGGCACCATGTTGCGGTGGTTCTCCTCATTTCTCTCTGACCGGTTGCAGTCTGTGTTGACAGGGGGGCAGAGGTCAACCCCAAAGCACCTTGTGTGTGGGGTGCCACAAGGGTCGGTCCTCTTGCCCCTTCTGTTCAACATTTATATGAAGCCACTGGGTGAACTCATCTGTGGTTTCGAAGTGAAGTACCATCAGTAAGCTGATGACATTCAGTTGTACATCTCCACCCTGGGCCCATGATGCCCTTGATGTGATGTCCCAGTGCCTGAGGGCCGGATGGGATGAATCTGGATGGGGAGAAACAGGCTCAGGCTCAACCCATCCAAGACTGAGTGGCTGTGGTTTCTGGCATCCCAATATAGTCAGTTGGTGCCATCACTGATTATTGGGGGTGAGTCGTTGGCCCCCACGGAGAGGGCTCGCAATTTGGGTGTCCTGGATACACGGCTGTCTTTAGAAGAACACCTGACAGCTGTGGCCAGGGGGACTTTCTATCAGGTTCACCTGATTCGCCAGTGGTGTCCCTTTCTGGATCGGGACTCCTTATGCACGGTCACTCACGCCCTCATCACTTCCCGCCTGGACTAATGTAATGCTCTCTACATGGGGCTCCCCTTGAGGAGCACCCAGAGGCTCCAACTGGTCCAAAATGCGGCTGCGCGGGTGGTTATGGGAGCGACATGGCGTTCCCATGTAACATCTCTCCTGTACGAGCTGGGTGCACTTCAAGGTATTGGTTCCCACCTTTAGAGCGCTCCATGGCTCAGGACCTGGGTACCTACAAGACCGCCTTCTGCCACCGGTAGCCTCTCACCGGCCAGTACGCTCCCACAGAAAAGGGCTCCTCAGGGTGCTGTTGGCCAAACAGTGTCGGCTGGCGGGCCCCAGAGGGAGAGCCTTCTCTGTGGGGGCACCCGCTCTTTGGAACGAGCTCCTCCCAGAGATATGGAGGATCCTGGATTTATGCACTTTCCGCTGTGCCCTCAAGACTTTTTTATTCCATCAAGTGGAGCTGGCCTAACCCTTTTTAATTGTTTAATTTTGATTTTAATTTGTTTTCAAAAACAGGGGTGTTTTAATTAATATGGGCCAAATTTGTTTAATATGTTTTAAATTGTTTTTTAAATTTTATATTGTATCTGTTTTATCTTTGGCTGTTCACTGCCCTGAGTCCTTCGGGAATAGGGTGGTATATCAATCTAAACAAACAAACAAACAAACAAACAAACAAACAAACAAACAAAGATGATTAGGGGACTGGAGGCTAAAACATAAGAAGAACGGTTGCAGGAACTGGGTATGTCTAGTTTAATGAAAAGAAGGACTAGGGGAGGCAGGATAGCAGTGTTCCAATATCTCAGGGGTTGCCACAAAGAAGAGGAAGTCAAGCTTTTCTCCAAAGCACCTGAGGGCAGGACAAGAAGCAATGGGTGGAAACTAATCAAGGAGAGAAGCAACTTAGAACTAAGGAGAAATTTCCTGACAGTTAGAACAATTAATCAGTGGAACAACTTGCCTGCAGAAGTTGTGAATGTTCCAACACTGGAAGTTTTTAAGAAGATGTTGGATAACCATTTGTCTGTAGTGGTGTAGGGTTTCCTGCCTAAGCAGGGGGTTGGACTAGAAGACCTCCAAGGTCCCTTCCAACTCTGTTATTCTAGTCTATTCTATTATGGCACTTCATAGATATGTCCATATAGTTTTTTGGACAACATTGCAAAGTGGTTTGCTCTTGTTTACTTCCTGGGTGGCCCAAAGGTGCTTCCCCCCCCTTTTTTCTTTTTCAGAAGGCAACTGGACTTTCTTGTTTTTTCTTTGAAGACGTTTCGCTTCTCATCCAAGAAGCTTCTTCAGCTCTAACAGGATAATGGGGAATGGAAGTATTTATATTCTATTCCCCACTATCTTGTTGAGAAATGACCCCACTTCTTGGTTGAGAAGTGAAACATCTTCAAAGAAAAAACAAGGAAGTCCAGTTGCCTCCTGGGAAAAAAAAGCATCTTTGGGACAACCATGACATGGATGACTGAGAATCTCTACAGACAATCCTGGATGGCCCTTTAACAATTTTCCAATCTAACTTACAAATAAGAATATTCTTATGGTTTCCCACCCTAGTACCAAAACCAAGTTGGACCCTATTCAAGATCTGCTGAAGTCAGTTAGATGCTGCCACCTAGCTTAGTACAGCGAGGAATTTATAATGAAGAATAATGATACAAGGATATCCTGTTAGCATGCCCATCTCTCTGATTCCCCCCTCCAAATGTTGCCTTAGAAAATAATTGTCTAGCTACATAATTTGAATTGTGGAAAGAAGGGACTACCTAAGATTCATCAAATAAATATTGAATGGAATGGAATGGAATGGAATGGAATGGAGTGGAGTGGAATGGAATGGAATAGAATAGAATAGAATAGAATAGAATAGAATAGAATAGAATAGA
>WNWU01000006.1:28442502-28459698 GCA_012654045.1 Ptyas mucosa | reverse complement strand
AGAATAGAATAGAATAGAATAGAATAGAATAGAATAGAATAGAATAGCTTTTTCCTGACCAAGTGTGATTGGACACATAAGGAATTTGTCTCTGCATGAGCTCTGAGTGTACGTACAAACAACAAAGTGGTAAGTCATAGATCTTAAATTAGTTACACTTATAAATCATAAGATTGTATCATATTGAATCACATTGAAGAAAAGCATGAGTTATTTATCAGTCATGAGCCTTAACAAAAGGCTGTAATGATCACATCCATGGATCTGGATACCCCTTTGGAGATGGGGAAAAAAATAGACCCTATACTTAGGAACAATGGCGTAATCAGAAGCCACTATATTCTTTTTAAAAAGCGGATATCAATATATGACACGGGCACTTTGGAGAAATAATTTCCCGTATTAAATGATACTGAAAGAGAAAATGAAACAAGAGAAAAACAAAATCTTCCAGGCCTGAAGCCAATATGGATAATGAACGTAGACAGAAGGATAGCACCAGAGATACAAACTATAATGCATCAATTTAATATAGTGATGGGCTTAAATCTAGAGCAGCTGAGCCTCTACAAAGCAAGAAAAGAAGGAAAGCTAAATGTGATTAACACTTTATTAATGTTTTTTCTAAAAGTGCTCTTGCATTTGGTACCCTAAGCATTTTACAGAATAAAGCATTGGCGAATAAGAGTTGAGACACAATGTGGCAGCCCCAATAGGATGGTCAGAGGCCAAAGCAAGCCTAACTTGGCACCACACACAAACAGCTGGAGTCATACAGAAGAGTCCGTTTATTGACAAGTGCAACCAATGAAGATATAAGCTACAGCAGAAATCAAAGATTTAGAACGGTGTTTCTCAAACTTGGCAACTTCAGGATGTATGAACTTCGGCTCCCAGAACTCTAAGATGTCCACACACATCTTGCCAAGTTCGAGGAATACTGATTTAGAGGTAGATTTAGAGTCACATTTCATAAATGAGAAAGATCAGTCAATAAAATTGCAATTAAACAATCATTGTGCATCTCTTGAGCATAAGCTATAGACCAGTGATGGCAAATCTATGGCACGTGTGCCAGAAGTGGCACTCAGAGCCATCTCTCTGCGCATGCCAGCTGTTGGCCATTGCTCTTCTGGGTTCCGGCATGCACATGCGCGCCAGCCAACTGGTCTTCACACACCTGGCAATGCCGGAAACTGGAAGAGCAGCTCCCTGGCATGCGGAGCTTCCGATTTCTGACAGATGCATGCATGCTGGCCAGCTGGCCTTCACACGCGCATGCGTGCCAGAAACTGGAAGACCAGGTGATTGCCGTGCACATGCACACCAGTCACCTGGTCTTCCGGTTTTTGGCATGCATGCGCGCCGGGGAACTGCTCTTCTGGTTTCCAGTGCTCCCATGTGTACATGCTAGGGAGCTGCTCTTCTGGTTTCTGGTGCTTCTCTGCACATGTACAAATGCTCCCATTTCAGCACTCGATGCCGAAAAGGTTCACCAACACTGCTATAGACTTTCCCATCATCATTTAAAGAACTTCAATCTTCTTCTCTCTGTGCATTTGACACGACAAAGAAGATTAGCATGCAATACATCTATATTGTATTAAAATAAAGATTAAAGTTCCACTCCCAATGGCAACAAATTACAATAAAGAATATCTGAGCCATGGTGGCGCAGTGGTTAGAGTGCAGTACTGCAGGCTACTTCTGCTGACTGCCGGCTGACTGCAATTTGGCAGATTGAATCTCACCAGGTTCAAGGTTGACTCAGCCTTCCATCCTTCTGAGGTGGGTAAAATGAGGACCCAAATTGTTGGGGGCAATCTGCTGACTCTGTAAACCGCTTAGAGAGGGGTGTGAAGTACTGTGAAGCGGTATAAAAGTCTAAGTGCTATTGCTATTTCATTTCCTCCCCCCAACCCATTTTATCCATCACTTTTGCTCCCATTTCTTCCGGCTATCTTTACTCCCCTCCATCTTCTCTATCGCTACCCACCAACAAAACTGACACTGAAAGAGCGCAGACATTTCAGGATGATGTCTGGGTTCTGAAAATCTGAGCAGGAGAATACCGATCACTGAACGACTGTGCACTTCTGCCTCCCTTTGTGCTTGGAGTTCAGAAATAGATTACCTCCAGGCATGTAGTTAATTGAGAAACTGATTAATGAGCCAAAGGATTGAGCCAAACGCTTCCATCAACAAAAACAAAACTTGCTTTTCTCCTCTCTCAGTCAATTAGAAAACAATACAAAACAAAAATTACCCTCTGAGTAATGCTTATTTTCAGTTTTCAATATTATTTGCCATTTAAGAAAGTGGTTGCAGAGATCTCTCTCTCAATTGTTCCTTTGTTTAAAGTCCTTCTATCTCCATTTCCTACTAGCATAAATGTCTTCAGTAGCTTCAGCAAGTCAATAAAATGTCTAATTAGTTTTAACATTGAGGCTTGAGGAAGAAAGCTCGGAAAGAGGACAATTTTAGAAAAAAGAGGGGCTTTCCTTAATCCTTGGAAATCGATGGGAAGTTCTAATCGTATGTATGTCACAATTTTTTTCCTTTGGTTTCATCATCTAGTGAAAAATACAAAGGTTGCATTGAGTTACTTACAGTCATAATAGACCCCCTACTCTGTGATGGCTATTCCTAGAGAGATGGACCGTGTACAAAAAAGCAGAGGAAAGAAACATCATTGGATTTTTCTTTTTTCTTTAAAAAAAACCAAACCCCGTAATAACTAAATTTTGATTTTGATTCCCACCCTGGAGAAGTCTTTGAAATTGCAGCTGTCCCAGCCGAAACGGGAGAGTTGCAGGATAAAAATAGCTACTGTTTTAAATAATGAATGTTTCTCCTGCAGTTCAGTAGAAGCTATTTATATATAGCATCAGTCATTGAATATGGTGCAAAGAGATTTCCTAAAGGCCATTCATGGAGTCTCATTAATCAATTACTGCCTGGAACTTCCTGTCCTGTCTTTGCTATTTATGTCTACTAGAGAGCCTATCGGGTAACACAGTTTTGAGTCTCCTGGAAGGATGACTTCCTTGATAAATTCCACACGTTTATCTGTTAGATTTTAACACTGTAAAATCTGAGATGGTGCACGTTCGGAGTAGATGGGGACTGAGTTTTTAGATCCTTGGATCATAATTCCCCAAACTAGGGCAGAGACGTTAAAAATACAACAACAATCAACAATTGCTTGGTTTCAGGACAATGAAGTATATTTTAAAAATCTGTTGAAATATAGCAGGAAGAGAAAGTAATGGTTTTGAGCTGGTAGGTGTATAAAGAGGGGACGATCCGGTCGCTTTGACCCAAAGCAATTGATTCTTTTCTATGGCTTTATTCTAGTGTGCAATAAGAATCTGATTCAGCCATGCTATGTTTCTGAAAGCCACTAGTCAAGATGAGACTTATGAGCCAAACTGAGCCATGTTGAGTTGTTTAGGAATGGGGCATTATCCTCCAGCCTTTCATCCTTCTAAGACTCTCAATCTAATTGACAACTGTTCAGTTGGCGAATCCAGAAAAATAAACTCCTGGGACATTATTTTACCAAGAGTATGAACTTTATGTCAAGTTCGAAGCCCGCTTATGCTGTCGCAACTATTATCGCTTCTCAGCTTGCCAATGAACTAGGGGGGAGGAAAAGGGGCTGTAGGCTCCAGACATTGAGAAGGCAAACCGTGAGAGCCAAGGACACTACATCAGGTGGCTAAAATCCTCAGAAACATTTTCTCATAACAATTCAATGTCATTCAATTGGACAATGTGACCTGCACTAATAGAGGGAGGGAAAATACTATACTTTAATTATATGGGATTGTGCGGGAATTAGTTAGAGCTGGTTTTGCCTTAATCTGTGCCGAGATGATGTACTCCATAAAGTTGTGCATAAAGAGATTGGATCATCTCGACTAGGCTTGCTCGGTTGGGTTCGTCAGTCGGAACCTTGACACTTTACTGAATAAATCCACATTGGCACAGAAGAAGTGAAACCAGCTCTGGGCTTTCCGCGCAAAAGCACATATAGTCCATTCCCCCTTTCCACACAGGCCACCCACAGTCCATTATGTCCACCAATCACTTCTATTCATTTTGTTATGGGAACCAGTTGGTCATGTTGGGATATCTGTTCAGGGTGTCCTTGAGGGGGGAGCAATGTCTCACGGGAACCGATGATGCTTGGATGCCATTCCTGCACTCTTGCATTCCATTCTACCACCACTACCCCTTTTCTTTGTCAAGCTGCGAGTGAAGCAGAATACAGGTGAAAGTGCGAGTCAGTCTTGACCCTAATTGGTAAATTACCACAATACATAACCCCTCCATAATTTATTCATTTACTTGATTTTGAGGGCCACTTGATTCTGAAAGGATTTTGGACAGCTTACAATGTTTTTATGACACAATTTTAAAACACGGTTTAAAACATAAGCAACCAGACAACAACATTAAAGACTTGACAGGTGTTCCAGAAACACTTTGACCCCTGGCCTGGGAACAGTCTTTACAATGATCTTGTGAAACAGGTTGGTGCTATTAAAATAGGGAGGGGTGGCTTGCTGAAGATCATTTTGCAAGTTCATTTCTGAAGTCAGCATTCTGAAACTATATCTGATCCGTAATCCAAATTGAACTTCATGCGCTCATTTGAAAATATGTCCTATTCAAAAAAAAGGGGGGGGATATATGTTCAAGGAAACATGGTAGAATAACACTGTAAGTTAGGGATGGGGAATGTGGCCTTCCAGATGTTGTCACGCCTCAATTCTGGTTGCCTTACTCAACATTCCTAATATGAAAGATACTGGAAATTGTAATTCACCAACATCTGGAGAACCTCATATTTCTTCATAGTGACTGCATCTGCTATCCTAGCTTTCTAAAGGCTTGTTTAATTGATGCTTATATACAAGCACTGTTTTTTCCCTGAGGGCAGTAATCTGCAAAGTTTTATGTGATGTGACTTGGGGTAAGTTAGAGTACCCCCGAAACCACCTAGTGAGAAAATGCTTCTATTGTCTTAGCAGATAGTGTCCATCTGCCCAACTCTGTCTGGGCTTGGAAGCTAAGATGGATAAGACCTGCTTAGAGGTTGGGTGGGAGATCTCTTAGTTTTAGACATGATGTGTCCCTCAAATATTATAAGCGAAAGATCATGATGTGCCTCCCAAGTATTATAAGCGAAGAAGAAAGTAAGGAGTAATTGTACAAGAGGCCACACTCTTTTCATAATTTGAACAAGACTCTAACACGGTTAAAACAGGAACATGTTATAGAGGTAGTCCTCAATTTACCATCACAACTGAACCCAAAATTTCCATTGTTAAGCGAGACATTTGTTAAGTGAGTTTTGACCCATTTTATGACCTTTCTTATCACAGTTGTTAAGCGAATCACTGCAGCTGATAAATTAGTAACCCGGTTTTTAAGTGAATCTGGCTTTCCCACTGACTTTGCTTGTCAGAAGGTCACAAAACCTTCCGTGACCTCAGGACACAGCAATGGTCATAAATATGAACCATTTGCCAAGCATCTACTACAAGCCTGACTAGGTGGCTCAGTGGCTAAGACACTGAGCTTGTCAATCAGAAAGGTCGGCAGTTCGGTGGTTCAATACCCTAGTACAGGTCTCCTGCGAGAGCAGGGGGCTGGACTAGATGAGCTTCCAATTCTGTTACTGTTACCTGTTATTTTATCGAAATTTTGATCACATGACCATGGGGATGCTACAAAGGTCATAACTGTGAAAAATGGTCAAAGATCATATTTTTCAGTGCCATTGTAACTTTGAACGGTCATTAAATGAACTGTTGTAAGTCGGGGACTACCTGTAACAATATTGGTGTATATAGGTTGCAGAATATAATCTATCCCTTGAAAACCATTTCTTCCTTTCTCCCCCATTTCTATTTTCCCCCACTCCTGAATTCAAAAATCCCACTCTCTTTTGACATATTATTTATATCCAGCTTGAACTGCTGTCCCTTTTCATCGAATTAATTATGAGTATACTGTACATTGGAAAATATATGACTGAATCAGTATCACAGACTTGTTCTTAGTCAAGTCTGGGAAATGAAGTGGTTTTAATTTTGTCTCTACATGATCCTTAAATTAGAGATTTAATGAGAATTGATACCTCATTAATTCCTTACCAGAATGAGGCCTTGCATTGAAAATAGATTTTAGTCCTGGTGAGTGTTGGAAAAAATTAAACCTCAGAAGCTGGCAAGGAAAACAACGATAATTAACTAAGGCAAGCTTCTTAATATGGAAAAGAAGGTAGAAAATTAGGAAGAAAATCTTTTGAGAGAATACAAAACTGTAAGTAGGAAGGAAAAGAAGGAAGATAAATAGAACAGAGAGCTGTGGTCTGAAAAAGAAAGAGAAAGGAAAGGAAATTTATTTTTTAAGACCCACACAGGGAAAGATTTGCTTATCTTGGAGAACAAGCAAAACTCTGTTGAGGAGACCAAAGGTGCTTTTTCAAGAGGAAACTGGACTTCCTTTGTTTTTCTGTCAAGATGTTTCACTTCTCATCCAAGAAGCTTCTCTATAACATTTGACACCATTACATATACATATACATATACATATACATATACATATACATATACATATACATATACATATACATATACATATACATATACATATACAGATAGCACTTAGGCCAGGGGTGGGTTCTAAATTTTTTTTACTACCGGTTCTGTGGGCGTGGCTTATTTTGTGGGCGTGGCTTGATGGTCATGTGACAATTCTTTAGGATTTAGCAGAGGTACTGGTCTACCAGGCTTTTAACTGCTTGCAGAGCTGTACCGATCTACTCATTTGTTTTTGCAGGCACTGGTCTACTCATGTATTTTTGCAGGCACCGACCTACTCATTTGTTTTCTTTTAACACTGATCAGCTGTAGGGCGGCCCTTTGAAGCCCTGCGGCAAGAGTTTAAACAGTTTTTTTCCCTCTAGCCATCAGCTGGGACTCAGGAGGCAGCAATAGATTGTGGGTGGGGCCAAATAAAAGGTAAGAATAACACAGGGGTGGGTGGGTGGGGGGTGGCAGAACTGGTTCGGTGATGTCATATCGTCACCGCTACCGGCTCCGCGGAACTGGGCCGAATCGGGAGGAACCCACCACTGACTTAGACTGACTATCAATTAGAAGTCAATGGCTGGTGACCTTGCGGGCACCCAAAACAGAGATGGTAATACACCATCAACAAAGATATGCAAGCCGTGGGCCTGCGCCCTGGAGATGCAGCTGACCATGCAAAATGGCGCTCAATGATTCTAAAAGTGGACCCTGCACTTGCGGGAATATGCTAGGAGGAGGAGGAGGAGGAGGAGGAGGAAGAGGAGGAGGAAGAAGAAAAGAAGAAGAAGAAGAAGAAGAAGAAGAAGAAGAAGAAGAAGAAGAAGTAGTAGTAGTACAAGACTTATATACCGCTTCACAGTGCTTTACAGCCCCCTCTAAGCCTATTGCCTATTGCTTCACAGTGCTTTTCAGCCCTCTCTAAGCCTATTGCCCCCAACAATCTGGGTCCTCATTTTATGGACCTCAGAAGGATGGAAGGCTGAGTCAACCTTGAGCTGGTGAGATACACATATATACATATAATATACATGCACACACACAGACACGTTCACACACACACACATATACACACATGCACATATTCCATAATAACCTTTTACACAAGTTTGGTATATGTATTGGTTAAGGTGCTGAGCTAGAAACTATGGAGATGTGGGTTCTAGTCCTGCTATAGGCATGAAAGGCAGCTGGGTAACTTAGGGCCAATCACTCTATCTCAGCCCAACCCATCTCACAGGGTGGTTGTGTGGGGAAAACAGGAGGAGGAAGGAATATTGGGTAAGCTTCAGAGGTGGTATTCAGCAGGTTCTGACCAGTTCTGGAGAACTGGTAGCGGAAATTTTGAGTAGTTCGGAGAACCAATAAATACCACCTCTGACTGGACCAGCCCCCATCTATTCTCTGCCTCCCAAGTCCCAGGTGATCGGGAAGAAATGGGGATTTTGCAGTAACCTTCCCCTGGAGTGGGGTGGGAATGGAGATTTTACAGTATCCTTTCCCTGCCACTCCCACCAAGCCACACCCACCAAGACATGCTCACAGAACTGGTAGTAAAAAATTTGAATCCCACCACTGGTAAGCTTGCCTCCTTGAGATACTTATAAAGTAATAAAGGTGAAATAAAAATCTGATAAAGAAATAAAAAAAATTGGTTTGCATAACTACTAGAATGTTTCAAGTGTGAAATAGTGAGAGTTCCCTCTCTTGAATGGCTAGGACAATGCAGCATGTGTCGCAATTAGCTCTCAGCAGGCCGGATGCAGCATGTGCTGGCCACGCCCGATTTAGCAAAGGGAGAAAAAGGCTCAATACGTCACATGACGCCACCATGAGTTTGACACCCGTGCACTAGACTACACACATAATAGCAACCATCTAAATCCCCAGAAGTGGGGAGCTTTACTTTAGTGGCAGTTAATTAATTTAGCCTAGAAATGCCTGGCAACTATCAGTCAAGGGTTTGTTGATTTTACCTCATTTTATGGATCGACTGTCACACCTTGGCTATTTACCATGAAGGAATGAGAGAAAGGCCTTTGGCTGATTTAGCTTAACTGTCATGAAATGCTGCTTAACACCCCAATTTGTTTTGCTTTGGTATGTTAATACAGAGAGAGAGACAGAGAGAAAGAGAGAGGGAGGGAGACGGAGACAGGGAAAGGGAGATGGACAGGGAGAGAGAGAGACGGAGACGGGGAGAGGGAGAGGGAGAGAGAGAGACACACACACACACAAACAGAGAGAGAGAGAGAGAGAGAGTCAGAGACAGACAGACACAGAGAGAAATTTTGAGGAATTTTGGTTTTTGTAGCTTCTGTGTCTGGGATCCAATTTATGAGTACCAAAGTGCTTACAACTTCCTTTGTAAGAAGGAAATTGATTTCAGGAATTGGCCTTATAGCAACAGGATGACCATTCTAAGGTCATGCTCCCTACAGACAATTCTTGGGTAGATGACCTGTCCGTTGAGAGGCACTCCTAACCGAATCAGGCTGGTCATAAAATCCAGAAGCTTTTATTTAAAAGACAAGCTGCACAACTGGGGTCCTGCTCTAAATTTTTTTATTTTTTGTTTAATGTAAAAGAGACATTTTTATGAACAAGAAAGTATGAAAGAACCAGAAGTTGTAGATCATGAAACTAGAGTACTTTATTTTCAGTTTCAGAAAAAAAAATACCCCACATTATATATGGAAAATAAACCAGACAAACAAGAACATTACCATTCATAATGCAATCCTAGCTCCTTTATTTCAAAAGTAGTGACACCATGTTCAGCAACATTTTCTCCCAAGCGAATTTGCAACCTAAGTCCATAGGTAGAATTTCTATGTACATCTATAGCTTAGGTCAAGAATAAAATAAGGACATGAAATGGGGGACATAGCAAAGTAGAGGAAGTTCTCAGATAGCTCCAGAGATATTATCACTTGCCCTCCAGAGGATTTTATTACTCGAAGCATGTAGTTACATGTTAGCCAAAAGAAACATCTCTGTTATGGCAACTGAGATCTCCTGATATGAGCTGGCCGTGTAGATTTTGCAATTGCGAACACCATTTAGTTTCAAAATGCACTGGGATTAAAAAAAAAAGAAGCTTAAACTGAACAGGCAGTTAAATGGGCAGTTAAGGATGAAGGTAGCATTTGTACTTGACTGAGAATAACATGCTAACAAATGGGGAGAATTTGGAAGAAAATTGGGATATTGGGAACATTTGGTGGAGTAAAACCTATCGTTGTTTCTTCTTGGTTAGAATTAGATTGCAGTTGCCACTAACTGCTAGTAAATAGGATCATCATCATTTTCTCCTCCTCATAATCATAACCATCAATATTATCGTAATTGTCACCACTGCTGCTCAGTAAAAGTTGTTCCTCCCACTAATGTCCTTTCCAGAAATATTCCTGCCATAAATATTAGAAAATGTCATTCATAGTTAGCGTATTTCAGTCACTAATCACATTAATACCGCTCGTGTTACTTTTCCCCCCCTGCCATTCCTGCTACAAATGGATCCTCGGATGCTGAAATATTGCTTGGCTCCTTGGAAAAATCTCAGAATGTGTTTGAGGCAGGTGTGGATTCAGCGGGATTAAAGATCAAGATGAAAGGAAGTGATGGCTGGGCTTGAGAGTGCACCTTGAAAATACATGGCTTCTTTGCGAGGAGCAGCAACAACCTGGAGCAATTTCCTACTATGTGTTGAAGCAGACATTCCCAAGGCACTAAAAAGAGCCAGTGATGATGGATTACTGTCATCATCATGGTAAAACCTCAGGAGGGACCTTGAGGCTGCAGCCTGCCCACAGACCTGCACAGTTTTGTTAAAAAGTGATCAGTTTGTATTTCATGAAGCTCACATACAAGGAGCACCTTTCACAACCAGCACAGGGATAGTGTATATGGCAAAAGCTAGGGATATAAAAACAATAACGGATCCAAATTTGGAGATCTTGCTCACAATGGACTAGTTACTAAGAGCATCCAATGGAATTTACAGATACAGATTAACAGAGTTGGAAGGGACCTTGTAGGTCATCTAGTCCAACCCGCAATCCAAGCAGGAGTTCCTACCTACACTATTTCTGACAGATGGCAGTCCAGTCTCCTCTTGAAAGCTTCCAGTGATAAAGATCCCACAACTTCCGAAGGCAAGCTGTTCCATTGGTTGATTGTTCTCACTGTCAGAAAATTCCTCCTTATTTCCAGGTTGAATCTCTCCTTAATCAGTTTCCATCCATTTTTCCTTGTCTGGCCTTCAGGTGCTTTGGAAAATAGCTTGACCTCCCTGCTCTCTGGGGCAGCCCCTCAAATATTGGAAGATTGCTGTCATGTCTCCCCTGGTCCTTCTCTTCACTAGACTAGCCATGTCCAGTTCCTGCAACTGTTCATCGTATATTTTAGCCTCAAGTCCCCTAATCATCCTGGTTCCTCTTCTCTGCACTCTTTCTAGAGTCTCAACATCTTTTTTATAGTGTGGTGACCAAAACTGGATGCAGTACTCTAGGTGTGGTCTTATTAAGGCTTTATAGAGTGGTATTAATACCTCCCTTGATCTTGATTGTATCCCTCTGTTAATGCAATTTAGGATTGCATTGGATTTTTTGGCTGCCATCGCACACTGTTAGCTCATATTTAGTTGGTTGTCCACTAAGACTCCAAGATCCCTCTCATGGTTACAGCTATTAAGCCTGGTTTCACCCAAGTCTATATGTGTACTTTTGGTTTTTCTTGCCTAACTGTAGGACTTTACTTTTCTCTACATTTGCTAACATTCACCTTTAATTGAAAAAAACAAACCCTCATAAACATGGCATAACATGGCATAAAAAGCATGTTTAGCATTGGGTAGAAATGGTTGTAATACCATTCAAAGACAGATTATATTGCGAAGGAGTGCCACTTATATTAAAGAAGGACATTTATCTATTAAGTAGGAATAGACAAGTAGGAAAGGTGGTCTTATTTTTTTTAAAAAAATCCAGCAATACCTACATCAGGAAAACACCAATGTGTCTCATATAGTAGGACACTTTGCCCATGAAGACAGGTAGTTGCTGAATTGATTTATTTTTAATCCATAAAAGACTTGCTACGCTGGAATAGCACCCACTAAAGTGGACAGGATAAAGACTGGAGTTTGACTGAGTTGTATGAATGGGCTTTCCATGCCCACCATTCCTCTGTGTCCTTTAAAAGCTGCTGCTTCAAGAATGGCTCCTACCACTAGGAAAACCAGCTCCTGCCCCAATTACATAATCACTCCGTCCTTCCACCATTGATCCAGATCCATCACTGTCTAGCACCGTCATCGTCATGGCATCATCACGTGAGGTATCGCGACTCCCCCCCTCGCTAAACCAGGCGTGGGAAGCAAGTGACGCATCCGGCCTATGGGCCGTGAGTTTGATAGCCCTGGTATACAGCAGCATTGGATCAGGGAGTGATCATCAGGTAGCATGTTTGCAGTCCTCCCAGCTGCATTGAAAGACGCTGGAAAGATGTTGTTTCTGCCCACTTCTCTTTTCTATTTCCCCACAAGTCAGAGAAATGGGGAGTGGGGTATATCAGTGATGGTATTCAGCCAGTTCGGGTGAACCAGTAGGACCTGCATGGAAGGCCGGGCACATTTGCAGACAATATGCGAGCGTGCGCATGGCGAACCAATGGTAGAAGTAAGTGAAACCCACCCCTGGGGTATATGAAGAAACAGAAAAAAATGAGACGGAATTGGAATTGACCTTCCTGCAAATTTCTTGCCAGGAGGGTTGGTTTACCTATCTCATGTTTATTTATCTGCACTCCATGTGGCCATAGGGGAGAAGTGAAAACTGGAATACATGTAGTCCTTGACTTACAACAGGTGGTTTAGTGACCTTTCAAAGTTACAATGACACTGAAAAAAGTGACTTACGACCGTTTTTTACAGTTACGACCTTTGCAGCATTCCCAGGGTCACGTGATCAAAATTTAAACACTTGGCATCTGGTTCATATTTATGACCGTTGCTGCGTCCCAAGGTCATGTGATCACTTTTTGCGACCTTCTGACAAGCAAAGTCAATGGGGAAGCCAGATTCATTTAACAACTGGGTTACTACTAATCAACTGCAGTGATTCACTTAATAACTGTGGCAAGAAAGGTCGTAAATTGAGGCAAAATTCACTTAACAAATGTCTCCCTTAACAACAGAAATTTTGGGCTCAATTGTGGTTATAAGTTGAGGACTACCTATATTATAATGATGAGTTGCCTAGAGAAACTCAATTTTTGCAGGGTCTCTTTAGGATTTGATCTAAAAAAACTGGGTGGAAGTTGGATTAAACGCTTGAATTGAGAGTTGCTTAATCTCACAGTCACTGCTTCCCATAATATGGTTGATCGATGGGGGTTACTTTAACTCTGTGTAAGGCTATTTATATAAATAAATAAATATATTTAATATAACATAAATAAATATATTTAAAATAAAATAAATAAATATTTATTTTATTTATTTAGGAAAGATTGAGGGCAAAAGAAGGGGACACATGGAGTCACTGAAGCAGTAGGCGTGAGCTTAAATGGACTCCAGAGGATGGTAGAGGACACGAAGGCCTGGAGGAATGGTGTCCATGGGGTCGCAATGGGTCGGACATGACTTCACAACTAACAACAATAACAAAGGCTATTTACAATTTAATCTCCTCAGGATTTGTTGGGTCATTTGATCGTTGTTTTTGGAATTCCTAAATTCCAAAACATGGTCTTTTTTAAAAAAAAATTGATTTATATGCCGCCCTTCTCCGGAGACTCAGGGTGGCTTACAATGCGCTAAGCAATAGCCTTCATACTTTTGTATATTTATACAAAGTCAGCTTATTGCCCCCACAAACTGGGTCCTCAATTTACCTACCTTAGAAAGGATGGAAGGCTGAGTCAACCTTGAGCCTGGTGAGATTCGAACCTGCAATAATTGCAGGCAGCTGGTGTTAATAACAGGGTGCTTTAGATCACTGTACTACCAAGGCTTCTTGAAGCAGGAATACATCTTTGAAGTAATAATTCAGCAAATATATTTATTACTAGGGATGTCAAGAAGGACTGAATAGGAGCTACTGGCTTGTTTCTTTTTGGCTCACTGTCATTTTGGGGCAAGTTCCAAAGAACTTGCAAATGCAACTAATTCTAAACTACAGACTTGGTTTGTTTTAAACCAGTATCCCTTCTGAATCCATTTCTCAGATTACCAAAACAGCAGAGGTTTTCTTGCCTCCCCCCCCCCCTCTGAACTCTGTCTCCCTGTCTTAGCAAATAAATTACCTAGTTTGCTTCCTTTGGTCTGAATAATGTCATTGCTACGGAGAGGAGGTGGGTGGGTGGGAGACCACAGCTGCAGATCTGAGCTAATATATGTTTATTCTTTGGGAAATATTTTTCCTGTGAAACTTTGAAAAACACTCCTCTTTGATTCTGAACTGTAGCTCATGATATACGACTAGGGGTATTTTTTAATCAGACTAGATCTATTTGTTTCTGCTCTCGCTTGCCACCAGAATGCAATGAATCTACCAGTCCTAGATGTAATTTCTCTTCTTTTGGGAGAGCAATATTAAGGTAAAATAAAATCCTGTATTAACTCTCAACCTTCCATCTATTCTTTTATGTAGTTGTCCCTTTCTGTTTCCCATCACTCTTCCATCCAGCCCTAGGTCAAGTATTATTACTGAAATATGGTTAATAAGCACAGGTTGATATTGATATGTGTATACCACAAGCCTGCTATGCAAAACTTAAGTGGTTATTCTAAAAGTTAGCCTAATTGTCACAAAGAGTGTGAACTACCCACAAGATTTCTTTAGAGAGTTTCCAAAATGTCTCCATTTGCTGCCTCTTAAATCACTCTTTGTGTGAATTATTTAGTACACAAATTTAAAGTGTGAGTTGTTAAATGGTTGAGTATATGTGTGTAGGAGTGTGTATGTGTGAACTCTCGAAATGACTCTAGCTAAAGCCATGTTTTCCTTGCTTTGTTTCTTAGTTGCCACATTTGGGGGGGGGGGGGACACTTATGGAATGGACAATGTTTTCCTCCAATGTGCCAGACATAACAATGATAAGGCTCCTGAGAACCAAGGCCAAATCAGGGTGCCCTAGCAACGGCAGGAGGGAGTGCTGAGAAGTTCATCACCTACTTGGTTGGCTAACGTGACCCATGACACAAGGGGGGTGGACAGTATCTATTCTTTAATTATACCAAAGACGCGGGAATTATTCAGTGTTGGTTTCACCTCTGACCATGCCGATATGATGTACCTAATAAACAGGATTTTTGAGGAAGCCAAGGCCTCAGAGTCTTGAATTGGTTGGGAGCATTACTCAGAACCATGACAGTGTGCGCTCGTCTATGTATATATAAAGACTCTTGTGTCTCTTCGCCTTTAACTGGCAAAACGGTGCATCATGTAGGTCACGAATTTTTGAACCAAGGTATTTTTAATGGATTAATTGACAGAACCCATTAATCTGGTGGAATGAAATTTGGCAAAGTTATGGTCACTTCAATGCCACTGTACCTGGCAACTACATTTCCCAGAAACCCACAGATTTAATGGCAGAAGGGATCTCTGCCCTCTTTCCCTGCCTCCCTGTGGTCCTTGTGCTCAATGGATGATGGTAAAACCCAACAGACAATCAGGGACTGGTTGCTACGGAACTTTGGCTGAAATTAGAAATCTCTTAACGGTGATGGTGGATGAGGGAATGATGAAGGAGTGACCCTATCTGCTGGCAAGATAGGGCTGGCTGGGGTCGATGGGTAAGCCCTCCTTCTCCCTGGAGAGAGGAGGTCTGCCAGTTGGCTTGGGGCTCCAATAGTGGAGTATCACACTTGAGATGGTTGATGGATCGATAGCAGATCCCACCTCCTTCCCTGTGCATCCTGCTGCCTCCCCTCCCATCTTTTGATCATAATTTATATTTTTGCTCTGTGTTGTGTATATGTATATGTGTACCGGTATCAGGGGGTGAAATCCAGCAGGTTCTGACAGGTTCTGGAGAACCAGTAACGGAAATTTTGAGCAGTTCGGAGAACCGGTAGCGGAAATTTTGAGTAGTTCGGAGAACCGGCAAATACCACCTCTGGCTGGCCCCAGAGTGAAGTGGGAATAGAGATTTTGCAATATCCTTTCCCCAGGAGTGGAGAGTGAATGGGGATTTTGCAGTATCCTTCCCCTGCCACGCCCACCAAGCCACACCATGCCCACCAAGCCACGCCCACAGAACTGGTAGTAAAAAAAATTGGATTTCACCACTGACCGGTATGTGTATGTATGTGTATGTGTATGTGTATGTGTATGTGTATGTGTATGTGTATGTGTATGTGTATGTATATGTATATGTATATGTATATATATGGGTAGGTGTGTTTAATGTTTTTAACATTGTAAGCGGCCCAGAGTCACTTTGCGGTGAGATGGACAGCAAACAAATTAAATAATTAAATATTTTGGTTTGGATGACTATTATTTTGCTGATGGGAAATTGATGTTTGCTGACTTTAAAAAAAAACAGATTAAAGCAATAAATGACATATATCAAGTATCACCTCTTTAAGGTAGTCCAGCCAAGAAGCACAAACCATGAGTAGTAAGGCTACCTTTATTGTAAAGTTACAGTAACAGAATCTTGCAAGTCTTGAATGCATTTCTCCCCTCCTTTATTTTTATTTTCTAGAACATTAGGGAAACATTTTCCATCTCCCTTTTCCTACTGTAGGCTGAGATATCTTGGTATGATGGTAGTTTAGTCTGTAGCTCTCCTGTCATTTCCACATACATTACATTAAGACTCTCCATTTGTGTATGTGGCAAACATATATGCAGACATGAATACGTCCACAGCTATCTGTCAAAAACCGTTGTCCAAAATAGGACAGGGCTTGGACAGAAAGTAAATATTAGCAGAATTTACAATTACAACGAATGTTCGTACATCCAGAATCTTTACGTTTACGATTTAAAGAATCCATTCATTAAGATTAATGCAACTCTTAAAGCAACAGGATTTGTTTTTCAGGCTTTTCACCTCTTGGAAACCTGAAAAATTTCAAGTTGCTTTAATGAATAGCAGAGAGGTGCCATGCTTGTGCCATGGTTTGAAGCACTTTCACCACTTCATTTCTGAAGCATGAACAGCCTTATAATTACTGATGATTAATTGCCTGTAAACTAATTGATCTCTCCTCCGTTTATATCAATCAATCTCTCTTATACACACACGAAATGTGCAAATATTCCCAAACACATTACTCTCCCTGCTTCAGGGAAATAGCAGTAAAAAAGAAATTACAATGGTGATGGAGTAAGGGAACAGAATAGGTACAGTAGGAATGCAAAAGGAAGAGAAAGGGGACAGGAAACCAAACAGATATGAAGAAGGGGGAGAAATGATTGGTCAAGGAAAGGAAGGAAGGAAGGAAGGGAAGGAGGGAAGGAGGGAAGGAAGGGAAGGAGGGAAGGGAGGGAGGAAAGGAGGGAGGGAGGGAAGGAAGGATGGATGGAAGGAAGGAAGGAAGGAAGGAAGGAAGGAAGGAAGGAAGGAAGGA
>WNWU01000006.1:28391367-28442492 GCA_012654045.1 Ptyas mucosa | reverse complement strand
GAAGGAAGGAAGGAAGGAAGGAAGGAAGGAAGGAAGGAAGGAAGGAAAGAGATAGAAACCTTGCTTAGAGTTGATGGAAAAAGCTTAAGATTGAGGCAGCCCTTAGCCAAAAGTACTTTTCGAAGTATTTATATCTCCTGCTCATTTGCTTATTTCCAATAATGCCTTCTTCTTTTCTCAGCAAATAAACCACAGAATATTGGGATGGGGATCAGAGAAACTAGAAGGTTCTTATCAGTATCAGGATTGTAGCTGTTGGAACTGGAAATTCCAACATTTGAGAAAATGATCCTTTGTAACATAAGACTAAATTCTTCATTCCATATTTCTCATCACTTTGTCTCCTGTTTCTACCCTAATATCTGGATGTGACTGCTTCTTTGATCTTATTCCACCTTCAATCTAATTTCAGAGCAATACACAAGATGAACGTTCAAAATGATGATGGCTATTGTGGTTTTATATGTCTATCCACACGACACTCAGCAGGGCAAACCTTGAATACATATGTAAATGCTTATATAAGCAACAGTGTACAGAGACGTTGGCGACAAGAAAAAGCAACAACTTAGCCATAAAGATTTGGAGGAGCAAAAATCAGATTGCAACTTGTCTGGGAAGGGACACAGTGGTTCTCTCAGCCCAAGGAAGGAGACAATGGCAAACCACTTCTGAAAAACTTTGCAAGAAAATGGCGGGAGTTTCTCAAGGTAATCTCTGAGAACTGGAAACGGAAGGGGAGGGGGAAAGGTTTTTTCTTCTTTTCTAGATCAATACAATATAGGATAAAATAGGATTAGATTTTATTTCTAATCATGTTAGGAAATAATAATTACCTAACTTGTTGGGTTGGCAATATATAAACTCTCAATATAGCTTTAAGATTGTATTGCTGTATTGCATCATACTGTGTCCTGATTGGTTAGCTCTGTAGCCAATGTCCTTAAGAGGGAAACATGGTTTGTTTCTCTTTGCTGACCGTTATTGGGCTTTGCTGTGTTTGCTACTGTTTGCAACTGTTTATTGTGTATGACTACAACGACTGGTAAGAAGACTTTGTTATCGGAATATCCCTGGACTATTGTTTTACTATCTACTGCTTTATCTGTGTATGGCCTGGACTGTTTATTGGACTGTGCCTTATTACTATTTCCTAAAAGTAAACACAACTCAGTGTATCTGTCTATTGGCTGTGATTATTCGCAACTGCTCTCAGTCGCTTTCATGGTCACACCCTTGCTACTCTAGGGTTGCTCTGCAAATTCCTCAACAAATCACATACTTTTCATGTTATCTCTTACGCAGTGGTGAAATCCAATTTTTTTTACTACCGGTTCTGTGGGCGTAACTTGCTGGGCTAGGAGGGCATGGTGTGGTTTTGTGGGCGTGGCTTGGTGGGTGTGGCAGGGGAAGGATACTGTAAAATCCCCATTCCCTCCCCACTCCTGGAGGAAGGATATTGCAAAATCTCCATTCCCAGCCCACTCTGGGGCCAGCCAGAGGTGGTATTTGCCAGTTCGCCGAACTGCTCAAAATTTCCGTTAACGGTTCTCCAGAACCCGTCAGAACCTGCTGTATTTCACCCCTGCTCTTACGTCAAATCTTAATTCTGCAGTGTTTTTGCTCACTTGGACAATATTATATTCCCACTAATTAGCAATTGATTTGGCGGGGGGGGGGGGGATTTGCAGCCAGATAATCACTCATTTGAAGGAAACCCATTCAGATATAATATATAGTAGAACAATCCAACCTATGATTTTTCCAGTAGGAAGTCTTTTAACTCTACAGGGTTAAAAATGTATTTTTAAACATGCGAATTTACTAATCACACTACATTAATTTATACATCTCCTATCCTGGATGGAGGACAGACTTTAGAAATTCCCAAATAATCCTATATTATGTTCATGCAACTTGATGTGACATTTATCCACAGAAAACATGTTGCAAGTGACACACAGATTACAAGGGCAAGGTTGTTGCAGGGAGAGAAAATACCCCTTTACAGAAAATCCCAAGATATTCAAACATATTTTTTTATAAATGCCTCCATTTACTTACTCCTTTTAAGGCAGCAAAACATAATTTAATTCTGTTTGCATGAGAGTAAACCCATGATATTATTTACAAGTAGCAGTGAACGCAAGTAAAAATGTATGCCATGCAGCAGAATTCCTAATCATCCATCTGTTTGCCAAACGCAGGTCCTTTTATCTGGTTCTAGTCAACTTTGATTTACAGTTTTGTATTCCCATCTTGGCTTTAGCCTGCTTCTACATGTCTCCCTGTTCCTCTTTAATAAAATCCAACAAGCGTTGTATTCTAGACATTGGGAGAGACATAAGGATTCTAAGTTATAAAGCACATGCATGCTACTTTTGCTAAGCCCCATTTATCTACTAATAGATAAGCAAGCAAAATTATCATCATGAACAGATTCGGAATAAACAAGACTCACTGTAAAAAAATGCCATTTTGCTCTTTTCAGCATTGGGAGCTTAACACGTTTGATGTCCTCATGGCAGTATAAATAACACAGAGAGTCACAATTTTGCATTCTCCTAGAGGCGACAACATGTGTTTCCTCCCCATAGTGACACCCTCAAACTCCACTTCTCTCTGGCATTCAGGTTCTCATAGCATGAACTGATGCCAGGATCACTCCTATATCTGTTGTTCTGTTTCCCCTCTGAAACGTTTTGGAAAAGTGTATTTGCTTTTGTTTTATACAGAAGTGATACCTACACTGGAAAAATCATGTATATTTACCTGCAAAGCTCAAAGGGCCCATCTACAAGGGACAAGTATATATAATATTAATATATTTTATTTATTTATTTTATTTATTTGTCAAACATATATAAGAAAACTGATACAAGTATAAACATGATTATGAATACATGAAATAGATCTGAATAAAAAGGGACATTAGGACAGGGATGGTAGGCACGTTGGTCTGCTTATGCACGCCCCTTACAGACCTCTTAGGAATGGGGTGAGGTCAACAGTAGACAGGAGGAAAATATGCTGGAAATCAGCCAAAACAAAATATGATGGAAATCAGCCAAAAATAGGCAGAGTTGAGGAAGAGATTATGCTGGAAACCAGCTAAAATTAAATATACTGGAAATCAGTCAAACAAATAGTTGGAGATATGGAGGTGAATATGGATAATTAAGTGTAATTGTTAAAGTTTAAGATTTAAAGACTTGTTGAAATGGGTCTAGAGATTAAGGAATACAGATAAAATTTTGAATTATAAATTGAAATAAAAATAGGGTTGTACACATTTGGGAAGTAAGATTTGTGGTGATAAAATGTAAGGTAAATATTTAGATTAAGATCTTAGAATAATTTTTAAAATCTGTATTTTTGATTTTTATGTTAAAAGATGCAAGGGAGGGAATTAAGCTAGATAGAATTTTGATTGATAATTGGAAATAATGAGTAGAGTTTATTTGGAAATTAAGGATTTGATGATACAATAGATTGGTTTAGAATAAAATGTTAGAATTTGTGTTAAAAATTTGAATTTTGATTCTGAATTTTAAAAGATGTAATTAGAAAACTGGGATTAGAGCTTGTTAATGGAATGTAAACGATTGTACCTATCTATGACCGGATCAAGACTTTGTTCTTAAAAGATATATTTTATGTTTATATTTGGAAAAAAACAATAAAAATATTTTTTTTAAAAAACAACAACAGTAGACAGTCTTAGGTTAAAATTTTAAGGGTTTTGGGATGAAACCACAGACTCAGGTAATGCATTTCAGGCATTGACCACTCTGTTGCTGAAGTCATATTTTCTGCAGTCGAGTTTGGAGCAGTTCACTTTAAGTTTGTATCCATTGTGTGCTCGTGTATTGTTGCGATTGAAGCTGAAGTAGTTATTGACAGGTAGGACATTGTAGCAGATAATTTTATGTACTACGCTTAGGTCAGACCGAAGGCAGCATAGTTCTAAGTTGTCTAAGCCCAATTTCAAGTCTGGTGGCATAAGGTATTCTATTGCGAGCAGAGGGGTGGAGAACTCTTCTCGTGAAATACCTCTGGATTCTTGATTAGAATGAAATGGAAAGGGTACACAAAAGGGATGATGATAAGCCTTCATACACACAGACACAAAGGCAGGCAGGCAGGTAAACACACACCAACTGTCCGTCCCCCCCCACACACACACATTCTATATTTTACGATGTTATGGTTGGCAATCATATAATTATATCTCAATAGATAGATCTATTAAATGATAGTTTACTAGATATTTCTTACCATTCTGCAGGCTTTTCAACTTTCTTATGGTAAAGGTGAACAACTGAAAATATGACGTTCTAAAATGGTTTATATTTAGATGTACTTCCTGTGCCAAACTCAGAGCATGTCGTTGTTAGAAATAAGATACTGAGATACATACAGAAGTACTTATCAATGATATGTCGGGCAGTAAATCATTCAATTCTCTCCATACTTACTTGAAGGTCACTCATACCAAACGAACCACATCTTGTCATTAGTACAAATTCCCTGGAGGTCACAATCTTTTTATCTAGCACTAACTAGAAAAAAGCCCATGTAAACCTTCTTGCATTCCGTAGCGCAACAAAGGAGAATATTAAAATAATACATCCCTAAAATAAAATCTAAAAGAGGCAGGCTCTTTAGCCCCCAGATTTGCATGTTATGAAAGCAAGATGGAAAAAACTTTTCAAAAACTTCTAAAACCAGAGAAAGAAAACATTCTATTTTTTTGGTTGGTGGACCCTAAATCAGTAGCTATAGTCTTTTTCCTGACAATAATTTATTTTACCGTCATAATTTCACATTATATCAGAATACTTTACTCCATGAATGCAAAGACATACTACATGTTGTTGATCATGTGTGTGGCTTTTTAAATCATACGTTGAGCAAATACAGCTATTTTCAAACAGATATGAATATGTTTATACTAAGCCTTCCAAAATTCTCCAGAATCCCTTGCATAAACATTAAAACTTCAGAAGATCTTAAGAAAGAAACCTGAAATATCCTGACAAATACATTGCCATTACATGAGCTTTGGTGCTTTCATTCAAAAATCTCCCAAAATTCATAAATCTTGGAATGACTTCAACCACTTAAATTTTACTTAAATTGTTATGCTACATGAAGATGGGAAGGCAACATTTAGAGCTATGATAGACACTATGGCATCTGTCAGTCCTTTGTTTCTGACCCCTAGATACAGTAGTGGCCAAAATTTTGGGAAAAGTGTATTTTTGAGGTTTGATGGCTAATAACACCACTTTTTTTGGGAGTTTCAAGATAATCCTATTCCACTGCTGGAATGGCCTGGGAATAGCCCAGACCTTAACCCAATTGAAAATCTATGGTGCCGACTAAAGAAACTTGTTAGTCACAAGCGACCCAGCAATAAAACCAGTTAATAGAACAATCATTCAATCTTGGTTTCACATTATAACAGCTGCAGAACTAAAAAACTTGGTTCACTCCATGGGAAGACATTGTAAGGCTGTAGTTCATGCTAAAGGTTACCCAACTAAGTATTAACTGACATGGTGATAATTTTTGCATGTCTCGTTTTTTCTACGTGTTTCACTTTTCTTCTTTATACTGTAACTGCTATTCTAATAGCAAATCCGTCATAAAAGTTATTGCATTACATTCTTGATTAAATTATCTTTCCATTGATATATAATTTTATGGTACTACTCCCCCCAAAAGTGGTGTTATTAGCTAGTTTTAGAAAATATACTTTTCCCAAAAGGTTTCCACAATTTTGGCCATTACTGTAGATCTCTTATCCCCAACATATCAACAATTATAAATTCAAACTGTACAGAAGTTTCACATAGAGTCCCACATCCATTCATCCACTCACCCATCCATTTAGTTGAAAAATCCTTAGACACTGAAGCTTAAGGGTTCAAGCACTATTGTGCTAGAGTGATAATGGTATGCAAAGTAGTAGAGCTGAACCCAATTTCTCATTTGAAATGTAAGAATGAGCTGCTGGGAAAAGACTTTTCTCTTTTGCTTTTGTGGAACACAATAAGAATGTTCAGCGTGTGCATTATAAATATTCTAAAATAAGGGCGTTCTTAAAATATTATGTTAAATTGGATTTGTTTGAATTGAGTGTGAATTCATTATGTTCCCTGCAAGACTTCGGTTTACTTTGTGGTAATAAAGCAGAGAAATAATTGAACTAGGCTGGTATTAAATACAAGAAAAATCAACCCACATTTTAAGTAAAAAAAAAAAATTAAAAATCCAAACACCAAAAGGGAATGTTGATAATTGGAAGTGTGGAGAAGGGAAGGAAGAAGAAGGTCACCACACAAAGAAGTTTTTAGTTCAATATATTTTGCGAAGTACTTTTGTACTCCAGTGCTTCAAATGGCTTTCTCCTAATGGACAATTGCTCCATTCACTGAAACGGGAAAGAGCCTTAGATACAGAATGGATATCGATGATAAAACAATTACCATGGCCTGTAAATCAGCAACTGGTAAGTTGATAATATTGTTCTGTTGTGTGATCAGGAGAGCTGAAAGTATACCCTAGATTAATTTTCATTGGAAATGGGATTTTACAATGTATTTTACTGTGGTCCAGAAATAACTTTGAAAGAAAAGCTGTCACTGTCTCTTTCCTTAAAAACCACTATGAGTATATCTGTAAAAAACATTTTTTCGCCATGACTCCAAATATACCTAACCCTAACTCTAACCCTAACAATAACACTAGTTTCATTTTCATTAGCAAATAGATATTCTCATGTACTTTACTATGGTCCACAAACAATTCTGGACAAAAAATTGTCAACGTTAATTTCATAGCAAAACCAAGAAGAATATATTCCTAGCAATGGTTTTCAGCCATGACCTAACCCGAACCCTAACCTTAATACTACATTCATTTTCACTAGCAATAGGATTTTCTTATATATTTTCTCATTGTCCACAAACAAATCTGAAGGAGAAGCTGTCACCGATACTTTCCTTAGAAAACTGCTCAAAATAAACCTCTAAAAATAATTTTCGGCCATGACTCCACATAGACAAAACCCTAACCCTAACCCTAACTGTAATCCTAGATACATTTTAATTGGCAATGGGATTTCCCTTGTATTTCACTGTGGTCCACAAAGAACTCCAAGTGAAAAGCTGTCAATCCCTCTGTCCTCAGAAAATGGCTAAGAATATATCTCTAACAAAAAAATTTGGCCATGACTCCAAGTAGACCTAACCCTAACCTTAACCATAGATTCATTTTCATTGGCAATGGGATCTTCCCTTGTATTTTACTGTGGTCCACAAACAACTCCGAACAAAAAGCTGTCAATGGCGCTTTATTTAGAAGACCTCTAAGAATCTATCCCTAGCATTAGATTTTGCCCATGACTCCAAGAAGACCTAATCCTATTCCTAACCCTAACCCTAGACTGATTTTCATTTGCAATGGGATTTTCCCATGTATTTTAATATGGTTCACTAAGAACTACGAATGAACAACTTTCAACGTCTCTATCTTTTGAAAATGTCTAAGAATATATCCCTAACCAAATTTTTCAGCCATGACCCCAAGTAGACCTAAGCCTAAGCCTAACCTTCGCCCTAGATTAATTTTAATTGGCAATGGGATTTTCCCTTGTATTTTACTGTGGTCCACCAACAACTCTGAACGAAAAGCTGTCAATGGTGCTTTACTTAAAAGATCTCTACCCTTTTCCCCTAAAATAAGACATCCCCTGATAATAAGACCAATCAGGCTTTTGAGCACATGTGCTAAAATAAGCCCCCCTCCCGAAAATAAGCCCTCCCTGAAAATATTTAAATGCATGCGCAGCTGGTCCCCGCCATTTCCTCTGGTTAGGGTTAGGGAGACAGAGCTGGAAATCAGGTAAGATGGCAAGAGGAGCCCCATCTTGCTCCGCGTGCCCCAAAATAATAAGACATCCCTGAAAATAAGGCCAAGCACTTATTTCGCAGTTCAAAAAAATATAAGACAGCATCTTATTTTCAGGGAAACACGGTAAGAATCTATCCCTAGCATTAGTTTTTGCTCATGATTGAAAATAGACATAACCATAACCCTAACCCTAGATTTATTTTGATCATCAATGGGATTTTCCAATGTATTTTACTGTGGTCCAGAAGGAACACCGAATGAAAAGTTGTCAACGCCTCTATCCTTAGAAAATGGTTAAGAATAACAAACAGAAAAACTTTTCGGTCATGACTCCAAACAGACCTAACTCTAACTCTAACCCTAGATTCATTTTCATTGGGAAATGGATTTTCCCATGGATTTTACTGTGGTTGACAAGCAATTCCAAACAAAAAGCTGTAATGGTTCCTTTTCTTAGAAAACCTCTAAGACTCTATCCTTAGCATTAGTTTTTGGCCATGACTTCTAGTAGACCTAACCCTAACCCTAGATTCATTTTCATTGGCAATAGGATTTTCCCATGGATTTTACTGTGGTTCAGAAACAACCCCAAAGGAAAATGTGGACCAAATGTGAAAATCATCATGTGTGATTCCGGAGCCAGTTCCAAGGTTTAATGAGCAGTCTATCACACTTGGTCTGACATTCAGAATTAGTCAGACCGGGACTTCTGGTGAAGATGGGCAATTGAACAACATGCCCAGGGAAAGATCCCTGAAGGGTTTCCCCCTGGCTGTCGCTTTTTCAACTTACCAAGAGAAGGAGCTGGCATTCCTTTAGTTCAGGGCAGTGGTGAAATTCAAATTTTTTTTACTACCGGTTCTGTGGGCGTGGCTTGGTGGGTGTGGTGTGGCTTGGTGGGCATGGTTTGTGGGCGTGGCAGGGAAAGGATACTGCAAAATTACTGCAAGTTCAAATCTCACCAGGCTCGAGGTTGACTCAGCCTTCCATCCTTTCTAAGGTAGGTAAAATGAGGACCCAGATTGTGGGGCAATAAACTGACTTTGTATAAACATACAAAAGTATGAAGGCTATTGCTTAACGCCTTGTAAGTTGCCCTGAGTCTCCGGAGAAGGCTGGCATATAAATCAATTTTTTTTTAAAAAAGAAAAATCTCCATTTCCATCCCACTCCAGGGGAAGGATAGTGCAAAATCTCCATTCCCACCCCACTCTGGGGCCAGACAGAGGTGGTATTTGCCGGTTCTCCGAACTAATCAAAATTTCTGCTACCGGTTTGCCAGAACCTGTCAAAATCTACTAGATTTCACCCCTGGTTCAGGGATGTCAAACTCAATCGCATTGTAGGCCGGATTGTGATGTATCCAGAGGTGGTATTCAGCCGGTTTGGATCGGTTCAGGTGAACTGGTAGCTCCGACAATCAGTTGGCCCCACCCACCCACCTCCGCTCTATCCTGTCCTTTATTTTAGCTCATCTCAATCACGCGGCACAGCTGATTCCCCCCCTCACTGTTCTGTTCACCATTGCTAACTTGGAAGGTAAGCAGCTGAGCTTCTAGATGCTCCATTTTCAGCACTGTGTGCTAGTGCCTGAGGCACATGCACATGCAAAGTGCATGCTCACCGAATTGGTTGTTAAACTGGCAGCATTCCACCACTGGATATATCGTGATGTTTTTGCCTTTGCAGAGCCAGGACAGCTGTGGCCTCTGCGGACCATATGCAGCCTGTGGGCTACCACATTGACAGATCTGCTTTAGTTTATATGTTTCTCAAGAGTTAGGGAGAGTCCTAGAATCATCTGACAAGGTTCTTCATACAGCAACAGTCTGCAAGTAGCTTCAGGGGCTCTGCTTCGAAGTATCCTGCATGCCGACAGCTGGGGAAGCAGGGCCTGAAACCAGTTCCTTGTTGAAGAAGCAACCGTTTTGGAATTTATTTTTCAAATGGACATCCTTTGATTTCTTAATCACTTTTAAGGACTATTAATCTTTATTAAATTAAGAGAGGCTCTCTTTAGCCATAGTCTGTTATTCCTTTGTGAAGATCTGTGCCATTTTGGAGATTTTTTTCATTGTTAAACAACAAGGAAGAAGGCTGTTAAAAGGCATGCTAAAATAAGGAAGTGGGGACTATCTTTCTTTAAGCAAAAATTGATGGAGAAGTAGAAAGGAGTGGTTCTAGTTTATTATTTTTAGTCATTTGTAGCTTGGTTTACTTTGCTGGCTAAAACTCTCTGATTTTTATGATTCCTGATTGGCAAGCAATTCTTTAGTGACTTACAAAAAAGCTACTCTTTGACTAAAGAGGAAGTTAAGAAGATGGAGGAGCAAACTATTAGTGATTTTTAAATTTTTTTTATTTTATTTATATTTATATGCCGCCCGGAGACTCAGGGTGGCTTACAATGTGTTAAGCAATAGCCTTCATACTTTTGTATATTTATACAAAGTCAGCTTATTGCCCCTACAAACCGGATCCTCATTTTACCCACCTTAGAAAGGATGGAAGGCTGAGTCAACCTTGAGCCTGGTGAGATTAGAACTCGCAGTAATTGCAGGCAGCTGGATGTTAAATGCTGCCTTAATAGGAGGCATTAGCCTGCTACGCCACTCAGGTTCCTCAGTGATGCATTTGAAAAACCCTTAAATAAAATTCAACAGTTTATTAGACCAGCTATGCTCCAAGGATCTTAAAAAAGAAAAATACTCAAACTACTTCAGAGATGCAAATATGTGTGGAAAGTTACCAAACCACAAAGGCAATTTCACACGTACAGTAGCTAACAATGTAGTCAATTGCAATTTTAGCATATAAACCTGACACCAATCTTTATTATGGTGGTTTAAATATAAACCTCCCAACACAATTGAAAGAAGAGTTCCAAGAAAACCTGCAACTTTCAAAAGGACAAGTATAGGACTTTTTCTTCACGGACACAAAACAAGATTGAGAAATCCTTGAGAAAAAGTTTGTAAGTATTTGATAAACATTCCAGAGAAGAAAAAGGTTTTATTTCATGAAGAAAAGCTGGAAGAAGTGACTTAAATTTAATGAGCAAATTGGCATTAGGATGGATTTTTATCGGTCTGACATTTATAATGGAAAGAAACTTTTAATGTAAAGTGGGTCTGAAAATGCATTTTTTCCCTTGATACGTAATGCTTAAGTAATTCTTAAAGCTTGTAAAATGTTGCTGAAAGTGTATCTGAAAGTATCTGTGTTAAGAGAAACAGATACGTTAAGAAATAAAAAGATATATTAGCTTAAAGAAAAGTTTAGAGTTTTAAAAATGATGTATACCAGAAGAAAAATTTCATTTTATGAGGGTAACTTGGAGGGAGTGATTTAAATTTAACGAGTTAATTAGAATTAATTGGAACTTCATTGGTCTAATTGAAAGTGAACTTTAAAGTTTGTATGTTAAGAGGAAGTTTTAAAAAAGGATGTATTAGAACTTTTTGATTTTAGAAATGTTTTTTTTAAAGTTGTGTTTTAAAATAGATGGGGGAAAAAAAGTATTTTTCCCTTTAAGGTTACAGAATACGAAATAATTCAGTGACACTTCCCCCTCCCTTTTACCCCATATTTTCTTTCCCCCTTTCTTTTTCTTTCTCCTAACTTCCTATTTCTATTTTCTTTTATATTTTATACTTGGACCAAACAATAAAAATCGGAATAAAAAAAGAACCAGCCAGACCAAAGAGGCATCTAAAATGGGGAGATAATTTAACAGGCAGTCAAACAACTTGACTGAGTTGTGCAGCTGCTCTTTGCCATTTCTGCTTTTTGCCTTTGCCAAATACTTAGTTCATTAATGGTGGGTAACTGCACCTGTAAGACATTATACAAGGCACGAATTGGACTTTGTGTGAGAAACAACGACATAAATAATGGAAATTGACATTATTATAATCTCTCAGAAAAGCAGCTAAATCAGGACTTCATCAATGTATATCATGCTAATAATGCTTGGAGTGGAGAAATAATTTATAATGAATTATTTATTTGATGAACATTGCCTCTCTGTTTCTCTGCCATGATAATGTGCGTAATTAGGCTGTGATTTCTTAACATCATTCACATTTATTTGCCTTTTTGTTATGGATTGATGGCACTTCGAGAAACACATAACCCATGATGCTGACAGCTATATACTGTAGCTCCCTTTGCTTAATTACAATTTCCTTGTGTCTTTCCAGTAGCCAGTAGGGTGTGGCAGAAGCCAAAAAATCCAATCTAGGTTGCATTAACAGAGGGATAGAATCAGGATCATGTGATATACTGGTACTGTTCTATAAAACCTTAGTAAGGCTGCACCTGAATATTGCATCCAGTTTTGATCACCACACTATTAAAAAAGATATTGAGACTCTAGAAAGAATGCAGAGAAGAGCAACCAAGATGATTAGGGGCCTGAAGGTTAAAACATATGTAGAATGGTTGCAGGAACTGGGCATGGCTAGTCCAGTGAAGAGAAGGACCAGGGGAGACATGATAGCAATATTCCAATATTTGAGGGGCTGTCACTAAGAGGAGGGGCTAAATCTATTTTCCAAAGCCAGACAAGGAATAAAGGATGGAAATTGATCAAGGAGAGATTCAACCTAGAAATAAGGAGAAATTTTCTGACAGAACCATCAACCACTGGAACAGTTTGCCTTCAGTAGTTGTGGGAGCTTTATCACTGGAGGCTTTCAAGAAGAGACTGGACTGCTATCTGTCAGAAATGGTATAGGGTCTCCTTTGGAACAAACTGCCCCTAGAAATACGCACAATCTCCGACCTCCGAGTTTTTCGCTGTGCCCTCAAGACCCTGCTCTTCCGACAGGCAGGGCTATCTTAATAATGGAGTTGTAAATTTGGAGTTTTTTAAATTTTGGGGTTTTTAATGAATTTCGGCCGTAAATGTAATAATTTAAATTAATTTTTAAATTTAATTATGATGTTTGTATTGTGTTTTTTATTTGCTGTGCACCGCCCCGAGTCCTTTGGGAGAGGGGTGGTATAGAAATAAAATAATCTATCTATCTATCTATCCTGCTTAAGCAGGTGGTTGGACTAGATGAACGGAACGGTATGGAATGGAATGGAATGGAATGGAATGGAATGGAATGGAATAGAATAGAATAGAATAGAATAGAATAGAATAGAATAGAATAGAATAGAATAGAATAGAATAGAATAGAATAGAATAGAATAGAATAGAATAGTTGGAAGGGACCTTGGAGGTCTTCTAGTCCAGCCCCCTGCTTAGGCAGGAAACCCTATACCAATTCAGACAAATGATTATCCAATCTTTTCTTAAAAACTTCCAGTGTTGGAGCATTTACAACTTCTGGAGGCAAGTTGTTCCACTGATTAATTGTTCTGTCGGGAAATGTCACCTTAGTTCTAGGTTGCTTCTCTCCTTGATTAGTTTCCACCCATTGCTTCTTGTCTTGCCCTCAGGTTCTTTGGAGAATAGCTAGACTCCCTCTTCTTTGTCGCAGCCCCTGAGATATTGGAACACTGCTATCATGTCACCCCTAGTCCTTCTTTTCATCAGACTAGACATACCCAATTCCAGCAACCGTTCTTTATATGTTTTAGCCTCCAGTCCCCTAGTCACCTTTGTTGCTCTTCTCCACACTCTTTCTAGAATCTCAACATCTTTTTTACATCGTGGTGACCAAAACTGAATGCAGTATTCCAAGTGTGGCCTTACCAAGGCAATATAAAGTGGTATTAACACTTCACATGATCTTGGTTCTACAAGGTTCCTTCCAACTCTGTTATTCTGACTGAACAGTTACGTCCACATTCTCCAAGTGAGTATATTCATCTACTGAGATTCAGGAGACCACACTTAAAGTCTTCAACAGCAGACTTGAAATCCCCCTTTGCTCTGCAGAGCTGGTGGAATGGAGTTGAACTGAGAAGATGTCCAGGGACCATCAGAGATCTATCCATCCCGCTGTCCTTCAGATGCAACTTCTGCATCTGAAGGAAGCAACCAAAGGCTTTATTGGAGGAATGGTCTGGGAGGATGCTGCCTGGGGAAGGCCGACTCTTCAGAAAGTTTTAAAACATATGGATTAATTCATTTGCTGTGCAGGAGTGCCCACTCATCAATCATCTCACTGCATCACTGCGGACAGTCATGATGTAACTGCTTAGTTTATGCTCCTCATTCGTAATGACAGGTCTAAGGAAACCAAAAATTCTGAACTCTATTGTCAGTAAAAAAGATAATTTTTATAAATATAAATAAAAAGTTGCGACAAAATCAAAACTAATTTCAAATTCCATGTGCAAAAAAACTAATATTTGAAACCAACTTGACTACATTTAAAGAAACTCTGTTGCAGGATGAATAGACAGCACTATGGCATGGTTTATTAAATAAGCCACATAATGCTGCCTCATAAATCAACAGTTAAGCTATAAACAGCAAATAAATTATGCTGCAATTTATGTAGAGTAATGCACGAATCTTATTACTCCTTTTATATGTAATATACGTTTAATTGGTTGTCAGATTGTATTTAATCTGAATCTGGCGTCTCTTTGGCCTAAGTCTCCCTTTTATTTTTCTCAACTTGTGACTCATTTTTAGGTAGTAGGACACCTTTTGTGTTCCTTAGGAAGATATTACTCATAGCTAATTCTGATCATCGTGATCCATTCTCCAATGATGGTGTTTAGCCCATAGTTTAGCCCGCTACGGACATTAAAGAATATGGCAGCTCTGAAAACCATCTGCTCATTTTGTAGCCAAATAAGCAGCTGTCAGATATCCACAGATAGCAGCAGCCATCTCACATTCTTTGTGCCCGACAAAAGAGACACAATTGTTTTACTGAAGTAGGTAGTGGATTCATCACTCATAAATATGCCCAAATCATTCCCTTGGGTACATTTCAACGGAAAGAGTTGGAAATGAACAAGTTCTTGCATCCTTCACAAAACATTATTGTGTTCCTAATACGTGCATTCTGAGGATTCTATTCCTAGCGCATTGGAAGCAGCAGAGTCATACAGCTCTGTGTTTCACAATCTTGGCAACTTTAAGATATGGTGAATGATGGCTGGGGAATTCTGGGAGTTGAAGCCCATATATCTTAAACGTTGCTAAAGATGAGAAACATTTATTTTACGAAGTTTTCTCTCTGGTAACGCTATACTTCAAACTAGGGCATACAAAACTTTTGCCAGACCTATACTTGAATATTGCTCACCTGCCTGGAACCCTCACTGTATTTAAGACATCAATACATTAGAGAGGGTCCAGAGATATTTTTACCAGAAGACTACTCAAATCCTCTGCTCAAAATAAAATTCCCTATACCACCAGCCTTGAAATTTTAGGTTTTGATAGCCTCGAATTATGCCGTCTTATGTTCCGACCTAAGCTTAGTTCATAAGATTATTTACCAAAACGTCCTACCTATAAATGAGTACTTTAATTTCAACCACAATATCACAAGGGCTATCAATAGATTCAAACTCAATGTAATTCGCTCTAATCTTGATTGTAGGAAATATGACTTCTGCAATAGAGTAGTAAATGTCTGGAACACTCTACCTGATCCTGTTGTTAGTCTCTCTAATCCCCAAACCTTTTACCTTAAACTGTCTACTGTGGACCTTTCATGTTTTTTAAGATGTCCCTAAGGGGGTGTGCATAAGCGCACCAGCATGCCTATCATCCCCGTCCTACTGTCTCCATTTATATGTAATCATTCTATGTGTTTATGGCTATGTTTTGCTTATTTATTTCCTTTTATTTTCCCAATTTTTTTTCATGTGTCCATGTCCATGTCTATATTGTTACTTGTTTCCTTGTACTTGTTAAACAAACAAACAAACAAACAAACAAACAAACAAACAAACTCTGGTATAGGTAGTATTCAGCTGTTGGGATTCAGAAGGTCTGTAGAGCTCTCCAGAGACAGAGATGGTTTGGGGTTATGGTTAAAGTACCAGGTTAGAAACCAACAGACAATGAGTTCTAGTCCCACCATAAGCATGAGCCAGTCACTCTCTCTCAGCCCTGGGAAAGAGGCAAATGCAAACCACTTCCACAAACATTGCCAAGAACACTGCAGAAAATAGTCCAGGCAGGCACCAGGAATCAACACACAGACTCTGCTGCCGAGGTCTTTCTGTAACTTTCTGCTTTGTAAGTACATGCTGCAAGATGGGAAAGAACCCTACAGTCTTAGGGATGACATCGCTACACCATGTCAGCAGAGATCAGTTCACGGATATGTCAATGAATGACAATGGCATAAGAAATGTCAATGGCGGTGGAGGGAAATGAGTTGTTCTGCAGCATCTGTACTTTACGGATTGGCTAATAACCATTTTTTCTCCCCAATGGGTGCTTTGATTGGCTTCCGTGTTCTTGAAGATACGGAGGATCATTAGGAAGAAAACAAATGCCACTGTTTGCTGCTTAATGAAGCTGAACATTAAAGGCTGGTGTCCGTGGCATGTGAAACCAATTAGCAATTTGATCTATGTTCTTGTAGTACAAACCATTCTGTTTATATCATAGAGTTGGGCATATTTGTGGGAGAAATAGGAAGAGGAAGAAGTACTAGGTATGTTCCGTGCCTTGAGTTATTCATAAAAAACAATAAAGGCAGGATATCAACACATAAAATAATAATAGTACGGCCTTTATTTATAAAAGGTTGCCTTTCGTTTAGCACTATCTGTTATAAAGAAAAGGAGAGCAGTGTGGCAAAACCACCACTTTAATTTGCTTGAGATGAGAGGCCCATTTCCCTTCTGTTACTTTATTGTTTAAATAATATACCAAGAAAGACCATTTTGCTTCATGCCACATGTATGATGTACACTGGTCTGGCCTGAGATATTTGCTGCCTGAGATGACTTTGTGTCCTTTGTGTCAGATGCTGGCTGGACTGGCAGTTGGAATGTGTGTGATTGTGCTGCCCCTCCCACTCACTCACACATGTAACTGTGAGTTTATTAATATTCCCGAGCAATTCCCTTCATCCAAAACCCAAAACTGTCCCAATCCAGCCACGAGCAGATCAAGGATAGTTCACAGAGCAAGGGCCCAATAGTCCACAAAGCAATTGAAAATTGCTCAAACAAAATAACTCCACCAGTCAAACTTAAATCCACTAGGCAAAACTTAAATCTATATACAAGAGAGCTCATGGGGCAAGTAAAGTTCAGAGTCTCCAAGGCAAAATTCCAAACATGGTGTCAATCCAGAGTGAAGCAGGAATCGTGATGATCAAAGAAACAGCTAGAAAACAAACACATTGTTCTCAGCAATGCCTCCACCTGTCTACTGTGATAAATAGCCAGCTTCTGGTGCAGCCCATCAAGATGGGCAGGGCCCTCTCCTCTTGAGTAGTCTGGCTGACCTTCTCTGCTGCTGCTTTTTCTCTGCCCTATGTGTTCTCAGATGAGGTGCAGAAGGCAGTTCCTCCTACTCTTCGCTGGCCATCTGCTACTGCAAATTTTCCCCAGCTGAAGCCGCCTCCAAATCCCTTCTGGATGGCTCATCAGAGCCATCAATCAACTCAGCTCCAGATGTGCTAGGAATGGGCCCATCCTCCCCCGAGCTAACATCTGAGGAGGTATCTGGAGAGTTATCCAAGGGAGACATCACAGTGATAGACTTTTCTCACTACCATTACCCTCTGAGGTGAGAGCAATCAGCCTCATATTTCCCAGGAGCCTTGATAGTTGATGGTGGAGTCGAAACTGGATCACATCCAATGCCTTAATCAGTACACAATCCTGACTGTCATAGAGATGAGATAGCAGAATTGGCTCCTTATTCAGAAAATGTGGCTTTTTCCATACGTGAGCCGCCAAGCTAGTTTAAGGATAAAAAAAAAAGCCACTTTGATCTAGTGGTTAAGATACCAGACTAGAAACCAGGAGATAACTGGACTTTCTGATTTCTTTTTGAAGATTTTAGCTTCTTATTCCAAGAAGCTTCTTCAGCCCAGCTTTTAGGGAGAATGATAAAATTGCCTCAGGCGTACGTTGGTGAGGGAGAGTGGTGGCAGCTTTCCTTGATTCTTTCTCCTGAATCTGTATAAAAATAGAACTGAGTACTCTTCACAACTTTTTTTTAAAAAATTAAAGCGAGGAGTGAGGTCATATTACATATATATTTACCACCTTTATTATTTTTATATATAGCTCAAAGTGGTGAATGTCCCTAATCCTTCTTCCTCCTATGTTCCCTGCCACAACAACTCTGTGAGGTATGTTGGGCTAAGAGAAAGTGATTGGCCCAAGGTTATCCAGATGGCTTCCATGACTAGAACTCACTGTCTCTTGAAAAAACACCTTTGGGACTCGTGCTTAATGACAAGTGTTAAGGTGACAACCACTATCATTATTATGTTCTCTTAGAAATGGTTACAGTTACATCCTTCTACAACAGGGATGTCAAACTCAAGGCCCGTGGACCAGATCTGACCTGTAGGGTACTTAGATCTGGCCCATAGGGCCACCATGGAAACAGTGAGGGACTGGCCTCCAGTGCCTCTGCGAGTGAAAACGGAGATTGGGAGGACCATGTGTGGCCCCCCTAAGCTCTGTTTTCACTGGCAGAAGGTTGCAGGAGGCCATCATAGCCGGAAATGGAGCTCAGGAGCCCATTTTCGCTGGCAGAGCACTCGGGCCGCCACAACTCCCCCAACACAAGTGACATCGAGCTGGCCACGCCTACCCTGGCCATGCCCACCCCAGCCCCCCGAGGTCAAACACAACCCTGATGCGGCCCTAAATGAAATCGAGTTTGACACCCCTGTTCTACAATGTGGTGGAAAAATCAGTTTGAACATATAAGAGCCACTCCTCTCCAATAACCTAGTCACATTGCTTTCTGCCTCTGAAATCTGTTTCCTGCTCTTTGATAAAAACATCAACATTTCTCTAAAAGGGAAGGGAAAAGAGAAGTCGAGTGGAGGAATCTGGCTTTGGTTAGGACACCTCAACTGAATGGCTGTCATAATCCCCATCCAGATATATAGCCGATGACATATTGATAGCAATTGCTGGTTTGGAAGGAATAAACAGAAAGCTTAGAAAAAAAATCCATGATCTTCAGGGTCAGCCAGCTTCATCTGAGCATCAGCACTTCCAACATCATTTTGCTAGGGAGCCAGGCATGAATAAAAAAGTACCAAGCCTCTGGAGATATTGGAGGGAAGGGCCTTGGCACTGTCTAATGATTTAGGCAGCACTATTTCACACTTCATTTAGTTAAATGATTGAGCCTGGAAACAAAAAGTGAGGGAAATGTGCCAATCTCTTTTTAATGACTTACTGAGTGTAGTTTCTGGGGCAAGAGCAAGTTTCTAGTGATCTCCAGATCTACTAGCCCATCTCCATAACCCATTACAGCTAGTTGCTGTTGTTATTTTCCAGTTAGTGCCAAAATATGTTCTTTCAGCACCATTACAAAATGGGTTACATTGTTTTCTAATGAGTAGGTAGCTGTTTTAATCTGTTCAAGGAAGCATGGTGGTTGCAACACCATAGAAAGCTCCAATGAATGCTGGAAGGAGCTGAAATCTTATACGTCGTTGCATCTACCAACTCCAGAAGAAAGGGAAGGACTTATAAGGGAAGTGTGGGAAGGACTGCTTCATATACAAGCTCTTCTGTTTTCTGTGGCTTTTGCTAACTGCTTCTAAGTGCGAATAAACATGACAATAATTAAGCGCATCTTGCACTATCATAGAAAAGACCCAGGAATGAGCTGAATTTCAGTTAAGTCCTTGTCTCCAATTGAATCCTTTTTAGAGTTCTTCTTCAAAAGCTGCTTAGGATGCCACAAATCCTGATTATGAAGTGGTCTCACATCTTATTCCACCCCTCATGAGGAGGTGGAGATGGACCCGGGAAAAGTGAAAGCCATTTTAGAGTGGCAAGCTCCACGGACCTGTAAGCAGCTGCAAAGCTTCCTGGGCTTTGCAAACTTCTATAGCCAATTCATCCTCTCCATTGCAAAAATTGCCTTACCAATCACAGAACTATTGAAGACTGGGGGAGGGGGGGAACCCCGGCCCAGACAGCCGCTAAACTGGACTATGGAATGCCAAATGGCAATTCTGGTGGCCAGGCAGGAGTTGAACCTACAATCTTCTGATCTGCAGTCAGATGGGTTTGTCAGTAGGAACGTTGATAACAGGGCTCACCAAAGTCAGACACGACACTATGTTCCAAATCATCCAACTGGAGTCCAAACCAAGCCAGATACGAATCATTAGACCTTCCACTTCTTCGGGTTTGCCCATAAAGTACCATCTTTGGGTTCAGTTACACCTCCCTTAGACACTACTGATCGGCTAAGCCTAAACTAAGAGGGCAGTTTCAATCTGCCCATAGAGTAGTAATCAGCAACAGGGAACAGGCCAGACTCGGGGGTAGAACATATCTAAAAGTTCCAAGTATAGTGCATTCATATCTAATAGTTCCAAGTATAGTATTGACCATTTCCAGGTAAATCAGATCAGCTTGCAAGTGTAGAAAAAGACAAGCTGGATAGAATGGACAGTGGCTAACAATTGGATCCTGAGATAACCAGGTAACTATAATACTCCTCTTTCCCAGATGAAATGGAGCTAGAGGAAGGAGAGATCTTGGATTTGAGTTCTATTTTTCCTCTTCTGATTCTCCTAAGCGAGTTTGACTGTTTATGTATTTCTAAGAATTCAAGTGCTTTCTGGATTACCTAGAGAAAGTCTGCATAATTACTTCCGGCAGAAGGCATGACATGAGGTAGCTTAGCAACCGTGAAAACTCTCTACCTTCTCTATGCAGAAAAATGGCCGTTCAAGCCGTGATCAAAAGGTAGAGGCTCCCTTGGCAAAGGGGGGCACTTTTAAACAATTCCTTCTATTGCACAAACAGCATTGTAGAACAGGGATCTCCAGCCTTGGCAACTTTAAGCCTGGTGGACTTCAACTCCCAGAATTCTGGGAGTTGAAGTCCGCCAGGCTTAAAGTTGCCAAGGCTGGAGACCCGTTGTAGAAGATGGTATACTCCGCTTCTAAGACTTGCATCAGAATCTGAACAGAGTAAATATCCGAGCTGACATTCTCTGATGAAATGCAGTCATATATATTTGATAATATTGCATTTGTCCATCAGTACTCACACGGCTCTACTCACACAAAATTTTCAGATGTCTTATGAAAATGAATATGTATATGAAAACCTACAGTGAAATCGTATTTGGAAATGATTCATAAACATAGAATAATGCCTTCCTATTTTGGGCAGAGAGAGATGAAGTCATTGTTAAGGAGACTTGGCAGACATGGTTTTAAAACTGGAAATGATAAAACCACAAATAGCCACTTACATATTTTAAAAAAAACATTCAAAAGACAAAACACACACATACATACCTGTTTTACCCTTTTTCTCCATTCTCTTTTCCAGTATAATGTATCACTAATTATTTCATATCTTGTCATGTTCTACATGAGGCTGCCCTTTGAAGACCATCCTGCAGCTACGGTTGGTCTAAAACTTTCTTATTTTATTTATTTATTTATCAAATTTATACCCTGAGTGACTCTGGGCAACCACCATAGCAATGGTGAAATCCAATTTTTTTTACTACCGGTTCTGTGGGTGTGGCTTGGTGGGCGTGGTGTGGCTTGGTGGGCGTGGCTTGGTGGGCATGGCAGAGGAAGGATATCCCCATTCCTACCCCACTCTGGGGCCAGCCAGAGGTGGCATTTGCCGGTTCTCCAAACTACTCAAAATTTCCGCTACTGGTTCTCCAGAAATCCAGTCAGAACCTGCTGTATTTCACCCCTGCACCATAGATAAAAGCCATTAAAACTATAGAACAAGACACAGTTAAAAAACAGAATTAAAAGCATAATCAAAAGCAGAGTTAAAAAGGCAGAGTTAAAAAGGCAAACCACCAACCACCCCCAAGGTTGCATACCACTCTTAGATCCTCAATCATTTGGCAGTAACCAGGTCTTCATGGTCTTTCAGAAGGCCAGAAGAGTCTCCGGGGGGGGGGGGGGGGGTCTTAGGACAATGGCAGAGAAGGCTCTCTTCCTAGACCTCACCAGTCAAAATTCTTTAACTGACAGGATGTATAACATACGCTCCTTGCCTGACTGGGGGGTGGTAGTTTAAATTGCAATGGAGACAGAAGCTATGAGCCTAGTTGGTAACACTCATACAACACCATTATATCATAAACTCTGTTGGCTTCTTATAGACTTCTGGATGCTATCCAGAAATGATGATTGTCAAAGATGAAGGAATAGGGCTGGGTTATGTGTAAGACCATCTCTCCCCAATGATATTTGCCTGCTTTACACACTCCAATTTAATCTTAAAATATCTGCCTATATTGGATTCCTGAGGAAATTCTTTTGATCTAGTCATTTTGGCTGAATCACGGCTTTTGATGAGGCTAACAACGTGTTTGCGCACGTTTATGTGGTACAATTTATGTTTTATGTAAACATTTATATCTTCTTTCATCTTTCTTTTACATTCTCCTTATCTTGGGATCCATAGCCTCATACCCAGTACTAGATTTACTATGATTATAGGTGAGATAACTGAAGGATACACGGGAAGATAATCAATTATCTACCAATATGCTTTGATTAGATGTAATTTCACAAATAACTTTCCTCTGATGACAATAGCCACTCCCGTGACATTGGAGGTGCCTTCTGACATGGATCAGATCATTTTAAAATTATTTTTGTGGTAAGCATCATTAAAGAAGAAAGGCTGTACATCTGGTAAATCTTTGTATAAACATATGTCTCTCTCAACAGATGGGAAGAAGAGCTACCCGCAACTGATCTGATTAATAATGGCAGTCATGGTCTTGAGTGGTAGCACTAATATCTATATATCTGTATATCTATCTATCTATCTATCTATCTATCTATCTATCTATCTATCTATCTATCATTTATAGCACAGCGTGGAGGGGAAAGGGGGAGAGGGAAACAGAGACAGAAACAGAGACAGATTTTTAAGTTAAATCCCGGGCTTCTGATTTATTTATGTTTTACCAAAATGTCAAATAATAATTGCTTCTTTTCAGTTTAATTTGACAGCGGCTATGTCTGTGAGATGTAGATTTAAGTACAGTGTGATTTAGTAAACTGCACTGTGCTTTGAAAAGCAATAACAAGGTCAGCTCTTGACAATCAGCTCCAAAACCATCCTGCTGAATTGAAAATTCGGTCGGTATATCGGTCTCCCATCCACATAGCTAAGGTCCTGTTCTGCCTCAGTAAAGAATATCATTATCTGCTCTCATCCGGCGTTGAAAATCTAGCCTGTCCTATAATAACAATAGAAAGGGAAGAAAATAGTACAGCGGGCAGAATACCTGTTGTGCCATATTTATGAATGCTGAGCATCCCTGTCTTAGCCTACAAAAAGCCCAGTTACACAGATTTGACTGTTGCTGATGGAAGAGCTTCCGTCACCAGGATAAAGGGAACACGATTCCCTTTCCACATTTTCCACAGTGCTCACAAAAACGCATTGAAAGTTTGTAAGGAAAATTAGCAATCCCCTGAAGTAGACTTGGACTGGATTGGTGCTCTGGAGAGAGAACTGCATTAGTCTTTGTTCTTAGAATGGCTTTAAATGCAAATCCTCTGCACTTAAACTCCTGTTTCTTAATCACAATAGCAACCTCTTTGACAAGGAGCCATTCTCTCAGTGCTTGCAGGATTCTCCGAGAGTTTAGATACGACAAGTGCTCACTTCCAGGGACAAAGCAATGAAAGATCTGATTTGTTCCCTATAGGTCTATTTTTATCCCATTATAGATCAGCTTCAGCAAGTTGGAACATTATCATTAGGTAATATGCAATGTTCACATGACATAATTGTTTGGGATAATCTTGAGCTATTATACCTGTTTTAAGTAAAACAAAATCTGATTTTCCAAGAGAGGTGGGTTTTTTTTGCTTGTTTCATAATCTTTCAAAATACGTTTGGATTGGACAGTTATCCAGGATCCCAGGAATGCTTAGCAAATTCAGTATCTATCAATGTCAGGACAGAGATTTCTTTAACTTCCTAAATGCTTAGGAGCTTGAATTACCGTTATTCTTCCTGAAGTAAAATGCCATGGACAGTGTGAATTAAAGGAGAAAATGTAGCGCTGTAGAACAAGTCTTGTCTGTTGAGGAAATTGAAGCAGGTTCAGATACTTAACTTGTTCAGAGGAATAACATACAATGCAGTCTTTAAGATAGTGAGACATTCTGAAGGTAGAGATATTTAAAAACCATTTTCCTCTTCCAGCAAGAAGATTTCATTCCATGTAACAATGATTGTGCGTCTAAGAATAGCAATATTAGAACATTAAAGAGCTGAACTTCTGAGGTATTATAGAGGGAGTTAAAGTTACTGTATTATGCTTCCTGAGTACAGTATTCTCAGGCGCAGTGGCTTAAAGACGCTGGAGACGGTCTTCGCTCCGGCAGTTTGAGTCCTAACACTGTGTGGCAGAGTGAGCTCCTGTCACTTGCCTAGGCTTCTGCCCACCTAGCAGTTAGAAAGCATGCTACATGCTAGTAGATAAATAGGTACCACTTTGGTGGGAAAATAACAGTGTTTCGTACGGTAGTGTGAATCCAGCTGGTGCTGGACCTTCCCCAATGTGACTCCCGACTGAGGGGTGACATTAGTGGAGGGACAAGCCCCAGATGACCTTGTAGAAAGCCACTAAACCTTTCTGAGTGTGGAGCTAGTCCGCCACGTGTGGTGTATCCTGGATAGCGTGCAAGCGTGAACTGAACACATTAGCCATTGTCAGCAGCCAAACAAGTACTTTGTACTAACACTGCAGTCTCCTGGCTAACGTAACATCACCATACACTAAACAAACAAATAAATAAACAAGTAAATAAATAAGTACAGTTGCTTCAATAATGAGTATGTTGTTTAAGTAAAGGCCAATTAAAACTTCCATCCCCATTAAAATGCATTAAAATCACCAATACAATTCAAATCAAACTAAAAATTGGTGATAATCCAAGATTAGAGCACATTTCTCTTACCATCTAAACAAAATAATAATTATTGCTAATCATTGCTTATTATTATTTCCAGGAAGAAGAATGAAAGCAAATTAATGAAGAGGATATTCTGTAATAAAAGCCAATCTTGAAAAAGGTGGGGGGAAAAGTAAGAGTAGGGTGGGGGACTTAGGAAAAAGCACAGTTGTAAAAATATTACACTAACTGTGCAGAAGTAAATATGAACGTATAATTAAGAAGAAAAAAAATAAAGAAGTCTAATGGTCTGAATATAACTAAAAGAAATTAAAATATTAGAAATATATTAATATAATATATAATTATTACATGTATTTTATAATACTAAATTATAGTTAATCATAATTATAAATACAGTATTAATATAATTATTTTTGTAAACAATAATAATTAATCTCCTCTTCTGTTAACAGGACCTTGAAGAATAAAATGATTTCTGTGTACCATTTGATAATTTCAGAACACAGACAGTGGCGGGTTGCTCCTGGTTTGGTCCAGTTCCATAGAACTGTTAGTAAAACCAGCGGGAGGCTCCGCCCACCCACCACGACATCATCATGGGTGATCTGCGCAGAAGCACATGTGTGCATTCCCGCTGCGAACCGGTAGTAAAGTTAAGTGGACCCACCCCTGAACACAGACCAACAGAAACCTCATAAAATGTTGAAGATTCTTCTCTTAAGTTACATTTATTGCGTCAATTTAACATTTTGCTGCACTGTTGAATGGTTTCAGTAAAACTGGATAAATAAAATATGAGACTTTTCATCAGATGCAGAGATTGGGGTATGTTTAAAATTTCATTCCTCATGACAAATCTAAGGAACTGCGCCATAAATGTGCAGAATTCATCAGAAACACCAAACAAATGGTTGGAAACTTTGGAATATTTTCAACCTTAATCTTACAATCACCTGGCAAAGCCACCATTTCCAAGGTCAAAGCTTCAATAAAACAAATGGTCTAGTTTTTCTCGGTTTCTTCCAGAATTTCTAAGATCTGTACATTAGCTTGGCAGGAATGAGATTCCAAAGACCTTAACTTGAAGAGTCTTCGTCATCTTTAGTAAATCAGTTGTAAATATCTCCACCCATGGTTTTTCAACAGAGATACTCTGTTCTTAACTGCATCTATGCTGGAATCTATAATATTAACTGTGTCCTTAATGTCTTTTATAACCTCACTAATCTCAAGGAGAGCAGTCGGCTTTCTCAGTAGCTGTCAACATTATGGCTTTACCAGGGGAAGAAAATGGCAGAACTTTCTTGGATGCTATCCAAGCAGGTAACAAATTCTTCCTGATAAAACATACTATTATCACCATTTTCTGATCCCAACAGTAGCAAGTAATACATTAAATAAGCAATGATAAATATAATATCAATTGTAGCAGCACGTTAGTCCCCACGAGGTAGACCAGATTAGGAAATCAATTCCATGGGAAGGCTAAAAGTATTTTTTTTTTTTACTGAGAGTGGCTAAATACAAATATTTCTTGATTTACAGCCACAATTGAGATCAGAGTTTCAGTTGCTAAGCAAGGCAGTTGTTAAAGGGATCACACCTAATTTTATGACCTTTTTTGATCAGCAAATCACTGCAGCTGCTAAGTGAATCATCCAGTCATTAAACAAATTCGGCTTTCCCCAATGACTGCTTGTCGGAAGCCAGCTGGGAAGTTGCAAATGACAATCATGTGACCTCGGGAACCTGAAAAACTGTCATACATACCAATTACCAACTGTCCAGATTTTATTTATTTATTTATTTATTTATTATTTATTTATTTTGTAGCATTTCTATGCCGCCCCACTCCCAAGGGACTCTGGGCGGCTTACAACCGAGAATAAAACAATGCAACAATATCTCATACGAAAGTTAAAAGAAGACATTAAAACATTAAAACGTTAAAACACATACATTCCAATTTGTGGCCGGGTCTCAGAAGATCACTATAACGAGATCAACGGCCCCAGGCCTGCCGGAAGAGCCAGGTCTTCACGCTTTCTGGAAGGCCAATAGGGTGGGGGTGGTCCGGACTTCAGGAGGTAATTGGTTCCAGAGAACCGAGGCAGCCACGGAGAAGGCCCTCCCCCGCAGGCCCACCAGCCAACATTGTTTAGCTGATGGGACCTGGAGGAGACCGACTCTGTGGGATCTTACCGGTCGCTGGGAGCTATGTGGTAGAAGGCCACATGACTGTGGGAAAGCTGCATTGGCTTTAAGTTTAGGGACCAGTCATAAGCAATGGTGGGCTGCTGGTGGTTCGGACCGGTTTGAGCAAACTGGTAGTTCTGATGATCAGCTGGCCCCACCCTCTCGCCCCCACCCTATCCTGTCCTATATTTCCTTCTTTCTGGCTCATCTGATTCACGCGGCACAGCTGATTTCAGTGCTTCTGCTGTTCTACTTACCGGGGCTGCCTTAGAAGCTAAGCAGCTGAGCTTCAAATTGCTGTATTTTGAATGCTGCACACAAGCACGTTAGGCGGGCGCGCTCACAGAACCAGTTGTTAAACTGGTTGTAGCTAACCACTGGTCGTAAGCCACTCTTTTCAATGCAACTGTAACTTTTAATGGTCACTAAAAAGAATGATGGTAAGTTGAGGATTCCCTGTAAAAGAATCTTGCAAGTCAAACTATGTTGTATTTTCTTCTCCTTAAAGTTCAACGAAAGAGGGAGGTATTTAAAAGGTTATCTCACAGTTTTTAGATTTAAAAAAATGTTTTATCCTTTTTTATTTAGGCAATGGTTCCTGCCTATCTCTATCAAGGCCGTCACAGTACGATCATTTTTGTTATTTTTTTCCTTCATGGTTTATGGTGGGTGGAGCTGTTCTTTTGGATGTAATTCACATATGAAATTGATGGAGAGGATTTATGCTTTTTTCCCCTTGCTCATTGTTTTCAATATTAATAGGATTAAATGGGAGAATAATATGGCAGGGGTGTCAAACTCAATTTCATTGAGGGCTGCATCAGGGTTATGTTTGACTTTGGGGGCCCCCGGAGTGGGTGTGGCTTGAGTGGGCATGGCCATCTTGATGGCACTCGTTGTGGGAGCCCCTGCGGTGGCCTGAGCGCTCTGGCAGAGAAAACGGGCTCCTGAGTTCCGTTTTCGGCTGCGACGGCCTCCTGCAACCCTCTACCAGTGAAAATGGAGCTCAGGAGGGCCTCGCTGGCAGAGGCACCACGGGCCAATCCTTTGCTGTTTCCAGGGCAATCCCATGGGCCAGATCTAAGCACCCCATGGACCAGATCAGGCCCCCTGGGCCATGAGTTGGGCACCCCTGTAATATGAGGTTTTGATTACCAGCTATGTATTGATGAGGCAAACTAAGTGAAATGGCTTTTCTGCAAAGACTTTTATTTTGCCCCAAGACAAAATACATTTTTAAAAATACATTTTTTTTACAGAAAACCTGTGTAGGTGAGGTTTATGTAAGTGGCAGTTCTTTTGTCATTACAATTAGTAGATGTTCTAAAGGGATAGTTGAAAGAAAAGTATCAGATGGAGAAGGTTGCTTCTTAAAACCTATTGTCAGATTGGGTAATGAACATTTAGCATTCCTAAATGTAGATGGTCCAATTACAGATTCTTCTGATTGAATACATAATGACTTTCAACATTTGCATATAAAGTCAATGGACCAGATAATAGGTGCAGGTGACTTGAATAAAACTTTGGATCATTTTTTTTAGATTGTAACACCTAGCACTTCAGTTGTATGCTCCGATTCATAATGTTTGTTAGATTAATTTAATTTAATGATAATTGCTAGAATTTAATTTAGTGGCTTTTAGCTCTTTTTTAATCATTTCCAATGGAAATGCTTATTTTTGTTCTTTGATGCGTAAAATAAAACCATGTGAAGCTACAATTTATTCTCATCTGAAACTTATTTCATGAAAATTTACACACATTCTTTAAGTTCTCACGAAATGTGTTTTTGATAAAAAATATTCTTAAACAAATAGAACAGGAAACAGTAGTTTTCATATTAACACAGTTAGAGTTGCATTACATTATTGTCTAATATAAAGCATGGTTTCTTAACTGACTTTTTGGAATACTAAGCTTCAGTGTCCTATACCGCTGAAGTAATGGAAAATTACATTAAATAATGGAAATTAATTTCCTATGATGTCCAAGCAACAAATATTTTGTGTATGATGGATACTGTAGAGAATATTTAATAAGGGATGGCTGCAATCACCTTGTTACTGGGCCTGTAACTGAACAGTTGGAATATTAAGCAATTGGTTCTTATCCTTATATTGTTGCATTTTGGACTGACAAAGCCTGGCTCAATCAATTCAATATTAATGAATGAATAAATGAAAATATCAAGAATTGTGGATTTTTCAGGCACATAAATTGACTAAAATTATTATTCTTCCATCAGGAAATCACACCTGATTTGTGTTAATACCTGATATATGTTGATTGTCCACATTTGAGAATTAGTCTTTTTTCTTTCTACAAAGAAGCATAGAAGACAACTTTTAAGCAATACAATAAATTTTTCTGTGTTTTTCTGTTGATGAGTTGCACTGTTTATACTTCATTTTTCTTTTCTTTTGTGTTGGTCTTTTAATGTTATGGTACACATTTGTATCTTCAAAATTAGTTTGCAATGGACAGCAACCAGACAAATAATCACTCCTGCCTGTTTAAAGACATGTGCAAGTTTGACTAAGTTTCTATCTATAGATCTTTTCTTCAACTTGCTAAAATGGGAAGGAAGGAAGGAAGGAAGGAAGGAAGAAAGGAAGGAATAGCTATGTGAATGAAGCAGCTCACATAACCACCAGTAACAAGAGTTAAAGCTGAAGCTCCATAAAAGTTTATTTTTTCTATATTGGCTAGTTTGGAACCCTAGGGGTGGGACAGGGAGAAAGATCATTACAGGTCATCGACAAACTTCAAGGCAGTCCATAGACATTTTTCATAGTGCTTCATATTGTGTTCACTGGCATTCAAGCTCATTTGCTTTTCTCACACTCTCATAAATCACCACTGGCATAGTTCAGGTGCAGCAGAAACAGACGTGCCTTTTTCATTTGCAAGTCACATCATACAGGAGCAATCACCTGTATCGCCAAGCTTTAGCCTATCTACTCCATATGCAATAGCTACATTTTGGATGCATGCACTGGAAGTTTAGGGAACTTTCCCACAACAGAAGAATGGATGGAAAAAGTGATAGAACTAGCAGAAGTGAAAAGATCAACTGCTTTAATTAGAGAAAATAGCATATCCAGCTTGTTTCTGCTTGGAAATTGCTTCTGGACTTTGTGCTCAAAACGGAAAATTATTGAGTTTGATTTTTGCTGATTAAACTAGATCAGGGGCGTCAAACTCAATTTCATTGAGGGCTGCATCAGGGTTGTTTTTTAAAAAATTTGATTTATATGCCACCCTTCTCCGGAGTCTCAGGGCGGCTTACAATGCGTTAAGCAATAGCGTTCATACTTTTGTATATTTATACAAAGTCAGCTTATTGCCCCCACAATCTGGGTCCTCATTTTACCTACCTTAGAAAGGATGGAAGGCTGAGTCAACCTTGAGCCTGGTGAGATTTGAACTTGCAGAAATTGCAGGCAGCTGGTGTTAATAACAGTGCTTTAGTCTGCTGCACCACCAGCAGACCTCAGCGTGCCGGGGTGGTGTGGCCAGCTTGATGTCACTCATGTCGGGGATGCCTGTAGTGGCCCGAGAGTTCTGCCAGTGAAAACAGGCTCCCGAGCTCTGTTTTCAGCTGCAACGACCTCCTGCAGCCCACTGCCAGCAAAAATGGACCTCGGGAGGGGCACAGGCAGCCCTCCTGGGCCCCATTATCAGCTGCAATGGCCTTCTGCAGCTCTTTACCAGCGCCCTCCCCCCCAACTCCATTTTCGCTGGCAGAGGCACCACAGGACGGTCCTTCATGATTTCCAGGGTGGCCCTGTGGGCCAGATCTAAATACCCTGTGGGCTGAATTCAGCCCACAGGCCTTAAGTTTAACATCCCTGAACTAAATGGTTGTTATAGCTTGGAGGGCTAACAGCAATCAACAACCAGTAATGTAATGTTGGGATGCTTGTCTGTATATTGTTGACCTGCAGAGGCTAGAAATTCGTTGGCTGTCCTGCCCTTTGGAGCAAGTGAGCTGTGAGAACAGTGAAAAGATGGAATAGGATCCTCGACTCGTTATTCTCTTTCTCTTGGGCAAAAGAATGAATTGCAAAGACAAGAGTGAAAGTTGGCAAGATCCACTGAGAACATCTACCACTGCCTGAAGCCTGCATGAACTAGTTCATCCCAAAAGAACAAGTCTCCCAAAGCTCTGATTTATTAGAAAGAAGGTTATAATGCAATTGTACCAAGTACTTTACTTTCAAATGAAAAACCAAAATATAGGCCAATGAGGATGGCAACGTTTCGATTTCTTTGTTTCAGTTTTCTTTTTTTCAAGTTTGTTGGTGATGAAGGGGAGGAGCAGTCTGCACCTGTGGATTGCTGGCAAAATGGCTATCATATTTCTTATCTTCCGTAAGCTTTTTGAAATCCTGGTGGGGAGAAGACTCCGCAGTCTTCAACTGTAACCTACAACACCTTGGCACCTGGTTCCCACAACCTTCCTTCTGATAGCATTGTGTTATATATAATGTTGAGAAGGGCTCTGATTGTGGGGGTGTTTCCGTGAGAGCAGGATGAAAACCAGGATGATTTTTCAAGTTTTACCTCAAGATCAGGGGTGTCTGGGGGGGGGGGAATTGTAAGAGTCAAAATGGCCACAACTACTTAATTGAAGCCTCTCCCTTTTTTCAACTGTGCATCCCAGAAAGGTGCGGCTTCAACCATGCTTCAACCATACTGGGCTTAGAAAAGACACAAGGATATAATGAAACCATGTCATCCTTCACCCTGGATACAGCTGGGATGAAATGAAGCATGAACGGGTTAAGAAGACAGGAGGCTCTTTCTTCAACATTAGCCTGGGCGTCTTTAGAGATTATGCCCGCCTTTTTTCTTCTTTCAATTGATCCATTGATAGTGCTATGGATAATTTATTGCATGACAGCCTTACTGTAAGTCACTGTAGCACACAAATCAAATATTCTGATAAATAAATCAGAACAAGGGGGAAGTAATATCCTTGGGTGGGGGTGGGGGAGGAGGGAAGACAAGCCTTAAAGAGGCTTTGTCTTTCTCTCAGGTGATATATGAGGCATAATCAAGAAGATACAGCAGCCTTCTCCAACTTAATGTCTTCCAGAAACCTTGGACTTCGGTTCCCTGTATTCATGCCCAACTTGGCCACTGAATTAACATAAAGACAAAAGCAAAACTTCTAAAAATGCATGTTTTTGATATTGCCGCAATTACTCTGCTGCATTTTGCAGTCCTTCACATTTTTGAAAAATGTTGCATATAAATCCTTTTCACTCTAGTGTGACACTCCTTTGACACTCGAGTGTCAAACTCGATCGTGTCACGTGATGCATTGTGATGCATTGTGATGCATTGTGACGTATTGTGATTTTTTTTTTTTGCCTTTGCGGAGCCGGGGTGGGCGTAGCCTGCACATGACACATCTGGCCCGTGGGCCGCCCAGCTACAGCAATGTTGTTGTGACCTAGGCCCAATTACTAGACACAATCAGTCCTAAACAAACATATTTTATTAGAACACCTGAGAATTACTTCATTCCCAGCTTAGTCCAAAATAAATCCTTCATAAACAGTCCTTCGGCCTTATCACAAACCTTTGTCTTCTTTGGCACCCTGCCAAAGGCTTTTCTTGGCAAAAACCCATGAAGTTCAGAAGCAAGAGACGCTGACAAGAAACAAATGTAGCAACGTTGCTTTCCTACAAAGATCCCAAGAGCCATTGCTGCTCTTTTAAGCCTTCTGGCAGGGGCCACTCAACTTGGCTTTACTCCCAAGTTGTCCTTTTTGCTTTAGCTGCTCTTGCCTTCTGACAGCTCTTTGCATGCATGCACTAGGAACAGGCTCTGCCTGTTCCTCTGCCTCACTGCTATCCATTTCTGGAGACTCCAGAGTCTGTGTATCGTTCCCAGATGGCCCTGGCACCATCTCTGCCTCTGATGCAGAGTCCTCGTCTGGGCCTTCCCCTGACTCCAGGACTGGCCCATTGTCCTCCCCAGCCTCCTCACTGTCTGACTCCGCTGCCAGCTCCGCAAGCTGCTGGCGGACCACAACAAATGTTTCTCAATCTTAGCAGTTTGAAGATGTGTAGAATTCAAGTCCCAGAATTCATGCTGCCTGGGAATTCTGGGAGATGAAGTCCATATATCTTCACTTATAAAGGTTCAGAAATTTTCAACTAAGGGCTTGCTCAGCTCTGCACTATATTAAAGGTAACAATGAGCTATGAATGGGTCCAAATTGGGCAGCTATATATCCATATAGAATCAGTTTGGTCTAATGGTTAACCTGGATAGAAAGCAGAGAACTGTGAGTTCATGTCCAAGAGCCTTGGATAGTACAGTGGTCTAAAGCCCTGTTATTAACATCAGCTGCCTGCAATTATTGCAGGTTCGAATCTCACCAAGGCTCAAGGTTGACTCAGCCTTCCATCCTTTCTAAGGTAGGTAAATTGAGGACCCAGTTTGTGGGTGCAATAAGCTGACTTTGTATAAATATACAAAAGTATGAAGGCTATTGCTTAGCACATTGTAAGCCGCCCTGAGTCTCCGGAGAAGGGCGGCATATAAATCAAATTAAAAAAAAAAAACTTAGCTGGAAAAGCCAGACTTTGGGCCATTCACTCTCTCTCAGCCCAACACACCTCACAGGGTTGCTGTTGTGGGGAAAATAAGGAGAAGGAAGGTGTGATGGATATGTTTGCCACCTTGAGTTATTTGTAAAAATAATAAAGACAGGATACAAATAAAAATAAATATCACTTGGATTGAGTAAGGTAGGGCAGTGAAGCAAGTCTGATTAAAAAAAAGTAATACAAGAATGTAATCATGTACCATGCACAAACTGGCTAAAGATTTTCTTTTGTTTAGTTATTTTTACTCTCTCTAAAAAAAAAAAGGCAAATGGAAGTTATTACTTGACATTTTTGTCAATTTTGGAAAGTGGTTTGATAGAAGACCTGAATTACCACTCCTCTCTTGACATACATCTGAATTAAGTTACTCCTTGCTCAAATGAAAGTGAGTGGCTGTTTTTCATACAAAATGCCAAGGCTGGCATTTCAAACTTTTTCTTTTTTTGCTATTTGTGGTGGAAACCTTGAACAGTCCAAGTAGATTCAGTTATCTACTAGAGCAGTTAAAACATTATCGTTGTCGAGCCCTGCTAACTGCTCAACATCGCTGACGCATGAGCTTCAGTATCTTGTACGGTGGAAAGGGTATCCCTGCGAGGAGGCATCATGGGTAGCCGCGTCTGATGTCAACGCAAGGAGGTTGGTCAGACAATTTCATAAGATACATCCCCATAAACCTAAGTCTGATATTAAACCTTAACCTTTCTGTTACAGAAGGAGATATGGTGAAGGGGAGCCGCCTGTCGAGCCCTGCTAACTGCTTGACATCGCTGACGCACGGGTGGGGTGAAGAGGAACGAACACTTCAAGCACGACAGAGGGGGGTGGTAGCACGGGGGTTTAGGCGGCCGTTTGCGGGGTGGGGGGATGGCGGTTGCAGCGGGATTAGGGTTTGTACCTTCTGACAAGGTACAACGTTCCTGCCGCTGAACTCCATGGAGGAGACGTCGACTAGCAGCTGGGGAGCGCATCCGGAACTGCTAATTGGAAGCAGGGGCGTGGTTTTATGCCTGGCGTGCTCGGCGCGGGATATTTAAATCGCTAGAAACCCAGGGCTTATAACGCTAACTTCTCAGCGTCCTAAACGCTCGCAGTGTGTGCCTGCCGCCAGCGCCCAATAAACCCATTTCGGAAAGAGCTGAACGGAGTGGAATTTCTTTGGTTGCGCTAGGCTCGGGGTTTCTGAGAATCATTTGATTTAAGACAATGCAACCACACCAATAGGGGATAACCAGAGACATGTTAAAGTGAATACTTAGCAAAACTTTTTATCTAATACTTGTCATCTTTTTCTTTTAGCACATTTTGTAAAAACAACACCTGTATCCTGACTGGGAAAGGTGGTTTGATTCTCTCCTTCAAACCCAACATTTAAATACTAAATCTGAATTAAAGCTATGGCCGTGCACCAAAACCTAGAGCGTTCTGTGAAATTAAAGTGCTGTGGAAGTTTTTACTCCAAATATATTAGATTTTGAACCCCTCATTTGGAAGAAACAGACAATACTCTTAATTAAGAAATCTTGCTTTCTCCTTGTACAGGACACCTTTATGTCATGACTATAATATTTAATTTCTCCTCAGTTTGGTGTAGTGATTAAGAAATCTGGCAAGACCCGAGAGACCCCCAAGTCCCAATTTTGATTTGGCCATGACTATTTGGGTCTCAGTTCTTTGAGATATACTAGACAAAACCCCCAAAACTTTGAATAATACTTTTATTATAAGATTACAGTAAAAGTTTTTTGCAAGTCTGAATATGGTTACCACTCCCCTTCCTTTACCTTTGTGAGAATTAGAGAAGGTCTTATATGAGACACTTTCTCAGGTTACATTTCTGTATGAAGCTCAGATTTCTTTTTCCTGCCTAGTGTCTTGATTGTGACCCTTCCTCCTGTTTCTCAAGGTTATTCCTTCTTCCCATTATACTAGGTGACCATGGTCCAGTCTCTCTCAGCCCTAGAAAGCAGGCAATGGCAAATCACTTCTGAAAAACCTTGCCAAAAACCCTTATCCATGCAGTTGTCAGAAGTCAATACTGAACTGAATTCATTTTACTTTACACTGATACAGGGGTGAAATCCAGCAGGTTCTGACAGGTTCTGGAGAACTGGTAGAGGAAGTTTTAAGCAGTTTGGAGAACCAGTAGCGGAAATTTTGAGTAGTTTGGAGAACTGGCAAATACCACCTCTGGCTGGCCCCAGAGTAGAGTGGGAATGGAGATTTTGCAATATCCTTCCCCCAGTAGTGGGGAGGGAATGGGGATTTTGCAGTATCCTTCCCCTGGTGTGGGCTGGGAATGGAGATTTTGCAGTATGCCATGCCCACCAAACCATGCCCACCAAGCAACACCACGCCCACCAAGCCATGCCCACAGAACCGGTAACAAAAAAATTTGGATTTCACCACTGCACTAATATTTGTTTAACATTCCAGCATACATCTGGTGAACCTTTAGAATGGAACTTTTCTCTCTCTCTCCTGTCAAGACCGAAAAAAATGCCAATTGATATCCAACATGTCGGATAATACAGAAGAGAAAGTTAATCATGCCTCGCCACGGTCACTCACGCCCTTGTAACTTCTCGGTTGGACTACTGTAACGTCCTCTACATGGGGCTGCCCTTGGGATGCACCTGGAGGCTACAGCTAGTCCAGAATGCGGCCACGCGGGTTGTTATGGGGGCTTCTTGTTACTCCCGTGTGACACCTCTCCTGCACGAGCTGCACTGGCTGCCGGTGGTCCTTCGGGTCCGTTTCAAGATGCTGGTGCTCACCTATAAAGCCCTACATGGCTTAGGCCCGGGATACTTGCAGGATCATCTCCTGCCATCCTCCCATCGTCCCGTGCGCTCCCACAGAGCGGACCTCCTCAGGGAGCTGTCAGCCAGACAATGTCGGCTAGCGGCCCCCAGGGGGCGAGCGTTCTCTGTGGGAGCGCCGACCCTCTGGAATGGTTTGCCCACCAGGCTTAGGACAGCCCCTGACCTCCTCTCCTTCCGCCAGGAACTGAAGTCGTGGCTCTTTTATCAATTGGGTTGATCCGTTGGAGGATTTTTACATTTAAATAATTTAAATAAATTTTAATTGGATTTTAATTTTTTATGTAATTTTCGAATTGTTGAATGTTTTCTTTGTAAGCTCCCCTGAGTCCTTTGGGAGAAGGGCGGCATATAAATTACATAATTAAATAAAATAAATCATGATGGCAGCTGTGCACTCATGAACCAGATCACTATGCTATCTACCCAGGTCGCCCACATTATTGCTTTCCAATTTCTACATATTGGGACTACAACTCTGATGCTCTATAGCCGTGATGGTGAACCTATGGCACGGGTGCCACAGGTGGCACGCAGAGCCATATTGGTGGGCACGCGAGTGTTGCCATAGCTCAGGTCCAGCGTGCATGCACACACCAGCCAACTGATTTTCAGGCCTTCCAGTCCCACCGGAAGTCGGGAAACTGGCTGCTTCCAGCCTCCAGAAGGCCTCCGGGGGGAATTGGGAAGGCTGTTTTTGCCCTCCCCAGGCTCCTAGAAAGCCTCTGGAGCCTGGAGAGGGGAAAAAATAGGCCTACCGGGCCATCACATGTCAAAAGCAGGGGGAAGGGGGGGTCACATGCACATGCGTGGGAGGGCAGGGTGCATTGAATTATGGATGTGGGCACACGCACCCGTGATCCCCCCAGCTCCCCCCGCTTTTGGCACGTGACGGCAAAAAGGTTAGCCATCACTGCTCTATAGCAACTGATGAACCTTTGTTTCAACTCACCTGGAAGATAAAATATTGGGCAAGGTTGATCTAGCAACCCATCATAATCTCTGACTGAAACTGATATGCTTCACTTATTTTTAGAAGTTGGGAGTCTAAATCTTGGCTTTCCACTCATGGGGAACAAAAAGAGGAAATGATTTCCATTTTACAGATAATAAACACTGAGATGCAGTAAACAGCCTTGGTATATTATTGCCATGATAGCAGTACCTAGAATTCCCTTCAACAGAAGCATGGAAGAACCTCTGTATTGGTCAAGTCACCACTAACAAGGAACACCAGACTTGCCATACAGAAAATCCATGGCTGAATCCCCAGAATGTCTACTTAAAGTATCAGGAAGGAAGTGATACAAAAAAAGGCACTTTATTGGACTCTGGAGAGCTGCTATCAACTTGAAAAGGGGCCATCATTTGCTGTAGTGGAAGACAACTTCTGGTTGTTTCCATTTGTATTTTTTATGCTTGAAATACTAGAAAGTATTTCTTCTGAACTGTATTGAAGCATGCAAAAAAGTTGAGAAACTTATTTCCCCAATGCTTTATATGATGTGCTCTGTGGACCAATATCATTCTATTGCACATTTTCAGCTCTATCGCAGCTTGCACAGCACTGACAATACAATGAAATTCTGACCTGAAACAGGCAACTCCAAGACAGAAGACATTTATGGAGAAAAGCCGATATGGTATAACTGCTCCTCGGTGTGCCATTAGTATGCAGCGTGCACATTTTTGCAGGCTGACACTTTGACAAGACATGGAAAGATGCTTGTCTGACCCTCTTCTCCTCCCTCTCTCCTCACCCGCCCCAACTAAGATGGATGAAATGAGCCAGGGCTAGAGCAATTACATCTTCCGACTGCAACAAATTAAATCAATCCCAGATTTACTGTCTTCTAAAATACCAAGTTAGATGTTGCATTCTCGAGAAAGACATACATAGCCTGGGGGATGTGTTTAGAAATGCAGTTTCTGAACTGGCATGTCTCAAAATTTTAAATGGATCTGTTTTGCTCTAGAAATTTGCACTGAACCGCAGAACTTTCCCAAAACAATACACAGGAGAGGCTAGATCGGTTCTTTAGTCTTCAATTCCTTAAATCCTTAGCAATCCACTTTAGTTAGGAAGTCTTGGAGATGTCTACCTCATCAAGACACAAAATTAGGAAAGGCTGATATATAGATAATACACTTCTCCTTTTAGCTCTGTTTTCTTTTTGTAATGTGATGGGCTGTTCAAGGAAAGATTGAAGGCAAACGAGGTCCAGGAAGAAGAAGAACATCAGGACTTCAAAATCTAAGGGACTGGTTTGGACAAAACTCAGAAGCACTTTTTCGTGTGGCTGCTGATAAAAATAGGATCACTAACATGATTGCCGATGTCCGATGACAGATATGGCAGACGAAGAAGAAGAAAGAAGGAGAAGGAGAAGGAGAAGGAGAAGAAGGACTGTTCAGAAGAAGGGAGCTGGCCTTTAAATACTCTGAAAGGTCTCTATGTTTCAGAAACATTTTCGGTGTGCTTGACGTGTCTGAGATGACCAACATGTTGAGCAGTGGTGGATTCCGCCCGGTTCTGCCCGGTTCCGCCGAGCCAGTAGCGGTGATGATATGATGTCACTGAACCAGTTCTGGCTCCCCTCCCCCCCAGTGTTATTCTTACATTTTATTTGGCCCCACCCCCAATCTATTGCTGCCTCCTGAGTCCCAGCTGATTGGCTAGAAGGAAAAAAACTGGTTAAGCTCTTGCCACTGGGCTTCAAAGGGCTGCCCTACAGCTGATCAGTGGTAAAAGGCAGTTTGGTGGTAGACCAGTGCCTCCAAAAACAAATGAGTAGACCGGTGCCTGCAAAAAAAAATGGGTAGACCAGTGCCTCCAAAAACAACTGAGTAGACTGGTACTACAGGGCCGCCCTACAGCTGATCAGTGGTAAAAGGCAGTTTGGTGGTAGACCAGTGCCTCCAAAAACAAATGAGTAGACCGGTGCCTGCAAAAATAAATGGGTAGACCAGTGCCTCCAAAAACAAATGAGTAGACCGGTACAGCTCTGCAAGCAGTTAAAAGCCTGGTAAACCAGAACCTCTGCTAAATCCTAAAGAATTGTCACATGACCATCAAGCCATGCCCACAAAATAAGCCACGCCCACAGAACCGGGAGTAAAAATTTTTAGAACCCACCCCTGATGTTGAGGCATGGATGGAAGAAATCTAGAATGCTAGACTCTTGCCAAAAGCCCGTGATAAAATTATATTTGAGGGGAAAGCTTTACACGCACTTATGAAATCCTGGCCACTTTGAAGTGGGGTGGAAACCAAACCTTTTTTGAAAGGCCCCGTTCATGTGAGGCCTTTGTATTTCCTCAAGCGGAAGCTTTGAACATGTTTGTTATTGGCATTTCGATGTGCTTGGACTCTCTTGTTCCCCAGATGCATTTATCATCTACCCTGAGTAGTTTTGAACTTTTTTTTTTGGGGGGGTAGATATTTCTTCCTTTGCTTGGAAAGTCGGTCCTGTCACCCAACAATTTGACAGGGTTGCAGTGTAATGACTCAGCCGCAATGCTGCACTGCTATTTTGGGAAATTACCTAGGAGGTTTGCATGAATAAATAGTTAGCTTCAGAAGCTATCAATTTTAGCATTTTTCAGGGTTTTTTTTTTTTAATGGCCAACCTATATACTATTATGGAAAAGAAAAGGAACTGAATTATTTAGGTTATCTCACTCCCTGCCTGCAATACTAATGTGTGAGGGGACAGACACATGTGCACACCCGTCTTACTGAGTATTGCTTCTATTGTTCTTTGTGGAGAATTGTATTGTAATTTAAGTTTAAATCATATTTTAGACTGTTGAAGAATCATTGGCAGACAATCAAAGAAAGAATGGAGTGAGCAAGTTTCCAGCTAATAAATTCTCAAGGAAAAAAAATGATAGGAACGGGTTTAAAAATAAACGTTTTGTACTACAAGTTGACTTTTTTTTTTAAACATATATTTTTCTGCAGAATAGAACAACCATATTTTGCCAGGATCTTATTAATTCAGCATTAATTCAGGGGAAAAAAAATCATTTCTTATATACCCCTAAAGCAAAAAGTTTGCAATGCATAAGAAAATTGAATGGTAAACTCTCTTCCCAACCCCCAATTCTCTTTCTTTTTAGAAAATAATAGCAATAGCAATTACAGCACTCTCTGTAATATCAACATATTGCCCCCAACAATTTGGATCCTCATTTTACCGACCTTGGAAGGATGGAAGGCTGAGTCAACCTTGAGCCAGTCAGGATCAAACTGCTGGCAGTTGGCAGTTTGCATTTTAAGCTTTAAGTCCTATCTTTAGACATAAACTTTCTATTGGAGGAAGATACTTTATGGTTGGAAAGAATATTGCTCACATCCTTAGGAAATCATTGTAGCTTAATGAATAAGATTATGAATAAGGTTCAGTAAGTTACCTGCATTATTGAGTTAGGGAGATCTATCTTGGACAGAGCTCCAAATATTAGAGGGCATCACAGTTTTGCCACCTGTCCTTGGTTACTTCATTGAGTTTCTGCAATAATTTACACACAGAGACACACAGAGTCCTTAGCAGACACTTAGGAAAACTTTTCTTTTTTCCCCTCCAACATACTTATTTTGATCATAGTTATGTAGATGCTAACCTAGATTATGATTAACCTGATGTTAATCTTCCACTTGAGAACAATGCAGAAGATTTTGAATTTTCACAGCTCTAACCTATCCTTTAAAGACCTTGGTGGCAAATCAGGGAAGACACAGAAATGGGACTGGTGATGTCTCAAGGAAAATAAAATTTCTTTAACAGTTTCCCAAAGCCTATCTCAAATCAGAGGTCAAGGGGTCCTATCTCAAATCAGATAAGGAGAAGAACTAGGAGGACTTGCATTTCCAGGTCCTACCATGCCGTGTTAGCAGCAAACTGTTTTCTTTACCCTGCGCTCAGCAGACTGTGACGTACACTAGGATCCCTCTCCACCAGTCCTTGAGAAGACCATCATCTTAAGGGTAAAATATTAGAAAATATTCTTAACTAGTCAAACTCTTATCTACAAAAATCCCTGACATTTGACTTGATTTGCTTCTCTGGATATTATTTCTTACTATATTTTTCCTTTGGATATCCTGACCTTGGCTTGAAGTTATGAAAGTAACTTGATGGATTTAATGTGCAGATAACAAATTGCAGAGTAAACAGATACTGTAAGAGCAACATAAGTCAGCCTGATTCCAGAGGCCAAGCCAACAGGGAGAGCTAAAATGAATTAGTTAAGGAGTTTAAGAAGAAAAAAAGAGAGAAGAGTGAACAGAGAAGCCGTATGTTCTGATGAATTGTATTTTGAGGTAGGAGAGGTGAGAAGGTCATATCCTAAGTACTTACTAATTGAAACTATGAGGAACTGCCATTAACCTTTTTCCCTCAAAGTCAAGAGTTTGTGCTTGACTAATGTAAGAACCAAAGAAATCTAATAGGATGACTAGCTTTTACCAGACTATATCAACTGAAGGTGACTTTTTGATTAAAAAAAAACACCAGAAAGAAAACAGGATTGCCCTGTCCATTAAAAAAAATCATTCCAGCTCAAAAATCCAGAAAAAAACAACCCTCAAACACTACCTTGCAATGCTGTAGAAAGCATCTGGGTTGAAAGAGGAGGAGGGACAAATCAATCATAACCAAGAAGTAAATGTAGATAATGCCTTCCAAAAAGAAATTACAGATCATTAAAACATACAAGAAGACATAGATAGTGATTGAAAGATAAAGCAGGCATTTTCTCCATGAAGTTCTTGAGCTGTCATGCTGACAGCCGTCTTTTTCATAAGTGGAATAAAGCCCAAGGACGATCAACTATTCTTGAGTTGATATTCATCAGTGGGAACGTCTTGGTCAAGAAGGAGGAGAAGCAGGAATATTAAGGGAAAGTTCTGATAAAATGCTGGAGTTCATGATTTTAAGAGGCACTAAAACAGTCAAACACAAGACTTGAATCTCAGGAAAGCAGATTTTAATAAACTCAAAGCAATGATAAATAGAGTCCCTAGGTAGGAGTAGCTAAAAGGATAAGGAGCTCAAGATGGATGAGAATTCCTAAAGAAGGAGATATCAAAAGAATAACTGGAAGCCAAGGAGAAAAGCAAAGAAAACAAAACGACAACCCAATATAGCTACACAAATAGATCGGTGAAGTTCTGAAAACAAAACAAAACAAAACAAAACAAAACAAAACGAAAAAGGGCACAAAGGAAGAATGCCAACAGGTAGCCTGGTACTTTGGAAAATGGTATCGGCAAACGAAAAGTTCAGAATGGACTGAAGCTAGAGAAGGATGCTAAAAATAACATAAAGAGCATTCTTTAGACATTTTAAAGAAAATATGTTTTTCAGACATATTTAAGAAAAAAGGACGTATTTTAAATAAAAGAAAAAGGAAACAATATACTAAGCACCAGGTGAAGAACAGAAAATGCTAACTGGTAAGAAAGAAGAGGCAGAGCTATTTAACTCCTGTTTTGGTTCATTTTTCTCCAATGAGAGGTTATATATCCCACCAGAAAATTGCAAAGAGCAGTATGAAAGGACAGGCTTGAGAGTGATCAAACATCACATTTCAATATTGGTATTTTCTTCATGGAGGTGGGGGAAGGGAGGAGACTTTTTCTTCTATTTCTTGGTTCTAGATCAGGGGTGTCAAACTCAATTTCATTGAGGGTCATATCAGGGTTGTGTTTGACCTGGGGGGGGCGGGGTGGTTATGGCCAGGGTGGGCATGGCCAGCTCAACATCACTTATGTTGGGGGCGCCTGTGGCGGCCCAAACACTCTTCCAGCGAAAATGGCCTCCCAAGCTCCATTTTCTACTGCCACGGCCTCCTGCAACCCTCTGCCAGTGAAAACAGAGCTTGGGAGGGCCGCACGTGGCCCTCCTGAGCTTTGTTTTCACTGGCAGAAGCACCACAGGCCAGTCCTTCGCTGTTTCCAGGGCAACCCCGCCAGTCAGATCTAAGTACCCCACTGGCCAGATCCGGCCCCCGAGCCTTGAGTTTAACACCCCTGTTTTAGATGGATTTTCTAAAAAATTATTTGTTAATTTTATTTATTTTATTTTATTTTATTAAATTTATATACCGCCCTTCTCCCCGAGGGGACTCAGGGCGGTGAACAGCCATAAATAAAAAACATATATACAAAATTTAAAAACCAAATAAAACCGAATTAAACGTTGGCCCCAATATTTAAAATCCCAATTTGCAATATTAAAACCCCCAAATTAAAATATTACAATTTAAAATTTCTAAATTATTTTACAACAGAAGGGGAAAAGGGAAGAATTAGGCCAGGCCCGCCTGGTGGAACAGGAAAGTTTTTAACTCACGGCGGAAGGCACGAAGATCCGGGATCCTCCGTAACTCTGGGGGGAGCTCGTTCCAGATAGTGGGTGCCCCCACAGAGAAGGCTCTCCCCCTGGGAGCCGCCAGCCGACATTGTTTGGCCGACGGCACCCGGAGGAGCCCCTCTCTATGGGAACGTACCGGTCGGTGGGAGGCTATTGGTGGTAGTAGGCGGTCCCGTAAGTACCCGGGTCCTAAGCCATGGAGCGCTTTAAAGGTGGTAACCAACACCTTGAAGCGCACCCGGAAGACCACCGGGAGCCAGTGCAGCTCGCGCAGGAGAGGAGTAACATGGGAGCGCCATGTCGCTCCCATCACCACCCGTGCAGCCGCACGCTGCGCCAGTTGGAGCCTCCGGGTGCTCCTCAAGGGGTGCCCCATGTAGAGAGCATTACAATAGTCCAGGCGAGAGGTGACAAGGGCGTGAGTGACCGTGTGTAACGAGTCCCGATCCAGAAAGGGACGCAACTGGCGGATCAGGCGAACCTGATGAAAAATCCTCCCGGTCACGGCCGTCAAATGCTCCTCAAAAGACAGCCGCGAATCCAGGAGGACGCCCAAGTTGCGCACCCTCTCTGCCGGGGCCAATGATTCACCCCCGATAGTCAGCGATGGTACCAGCTGACTATATCGGGACGTCGGAAACCACAGCCACTCGGTCTTGGATGGGTTGAGTCTGAGCCTGTTCCTCCCCATCCAGATCCGCACGGCCTCCAGACACCGGGACATCACTTCAAGGGCATCGTTGGGGTGGTCTGGGGTGGAGATGTACAGCTGGGTGTCATCAGCGTACTGGTGATATCTCACCCCAAAACCACAGATGATCTCGCCCAGCGGCTTCACATAAATGTTGAACAGGAGGGGCGAGAGGACCGACCCCTGAGGCACCCCACATATAAGGGGTCTCGGAGTCGACCTCTGCCCCCCTGTCAACACCGACTGTGACCAGTCGGAGAGAAAGGAGGAGAACCACCGTAGCACAGTGCCTCCCACCCCTAGCTCTTCCAACCGGTGCAGCATGATACCATGGTCGATGGTATCAAAAGCCGCTGAGAGATCTAACAGGACCAGGACAGAGGAACAACCCCTGTCCCGGGCCCTCCAGAGATCATCAACCAACGCGACCAATGCCGTTTCCGTGCTGTACCCGGGTCTGAAACCCGACTGGAACGGATCCAGATACGTCGTTTCATCCAGGTACCGGGGAAGCTGTTGCGCAACCACACTCTCAACAACCTTCGCCAAAAAGCGAAGGTTGGAGACCGGACGATAATTTACCAACATTGCTGGGTCCAGGGAAGGCTTCTTGAGGAGAGGCCTCACCACCGCCTCTTTCAAGGCGACGGGAAAGTCACCCTCGCCCAATGAAGCATTTATAATCCCCTGGAGCCAGCCGCGTGTCACCTCCCGGGAAGCCAGTACTAACCAGGAGGGGCACGGGTCCAATAAACAAGTGGTCGCGTTCAGCCTGCCCAGAATCCTGTCTACGTCCTCAGGGGTCACAGGATCAAACTCAGTCCAGATAACACTCACAAGACCTGCCCCTGTCTCTCTCCCCGGGACTACCCAGTCGGAGTCCAAGTCTTCCCGAATCTGAGTGATTTTGTCATGCAGATACTGAACAAAATCCTCAGCTCTACCCTCCAAGGGGTCCTCCCGCGCTTCCTGATGAAGTAGGGAGCGGGTCACCCTGAAGAGGGCGGCTGGGCGATTATCTGATGATGCAATAAGAGCAGCAAAATAGTTACATTTAGCTGCTTTTATCGCCACTAAGTAATTCCTAATATGGGATCTCACTAGTGTCCGGTCAGATTCAGAACGACTGGTTCTCCAACTACTCTCTAGGCGTCTTTTCCGGCGCTTCAACTCCCTCAACTCCTCGGAAAACCAAGGAGCCAGTTGAGATCGGCGCCGGGTCAGAGGCCGCAAAGGCACAACCCGATCCAGAGCACCCGTAGCCGCCCTTTCCCAGGCGGCCACTAGGTCTCCGGTCGAGGCGTGTGCCAGAGCCTCAGGAAATGGCCCAAGCTCCATCTGGAACCTATCAGGTTCCATCAGGCGCCTGGGGCGGAACCAACTAACAGGCTCCGCCTCCCTGCGGCGGGGTGCAGCGGTTTGAAAGTCAAGACGAAGGAGAGAGTGATCTGACCATGACAAGGGCTCGATGACTAAGTCCCCTATCTCAAGATCTCTCAACCACAGTCCAGAGACAAAAATCAGATCCAGTGTGTTTCCCCCCATGTGGGTAGGGCCATGAATTAACTGGGTCAGGTCCATAGCTGTCATGGAAGCCATGAACTCCCGAGCCACCTCCGACGTTTTCTTTAGTATTTTGTTGTACTTTTTTATTCTGTTTATTTCTTCCAATACTGTTTAAAGATCCCGTTAAAAACAAATTTGGAAGAAATCACCAAGGAAAGCTTGTTTACTTTGAGTGAATTGAAGTGGTCAGGGGCAGATGAATGGCATCCTAGAATACTGAAGAAAGTATCTTAAAAAACAAAGGGAGGGGGAGAAAAACCTTCAGCAAGCTACTGATCAATAAGTTTAACATTTGATATCTGGGAAGATTCTAGAGCAGGTCATAAAAAGTTCCATGGAAACAAGTATTTATTGTCAGAAAGCATGAGTGGGTGAAGAACAAATATTGCCAATTTTTGTTTTAATTGATTTGTTAACTTCCTTAATAGATTGTGGGAAAGCTATAGACATAATATATCGGGACTTTAGCAGAGTGTATAGCAAAGAGTAAAGTTTGACGTTCCATGCTTATGTCCATAAGTTCTGAAGCTTTTTTTTTTTTTTGCTTTCAAACCAACACACAGATGGTGAGAAATAGCTATTTTAAGATCTCAAAGGATATCTAACCATGTTTCTATCTTTAACAACCTTTATGAATGGAAATTGTAGTCCATTTTCTTGGCACTTTCTGATTAGAGCAGTCCTAGCCTGCATTTTTATTTGTTTACATTTGGATATTAAAGCCGAGACAGTCACTGCCTGAGAAACTCATTTCCTAGTTGGCTATAGAGGATGCAATTTCCCCATCTCCCTGGCAAAAGGAATAAGAGCTGTTCTTGCTTTATGCTCTCCTTTTTATTTTTTGAGCTCTTCACCCGTGTGCTCTGGCACTGACACGAGCCCTTGAGCTCTCTCTGTACAAAATGCCCAATTCCACTTCTACTAGATTCCTTTCCAGTGTTTTGGAAGAACCATCAGGAACTGGAATACAACAGATGGGTAACGATACCATCACAGCTATAGGCCGAGGTATATAAAATAAAATTGTAGTCTCTATAAATTGCTGCAATGGACACACGTCTGCAGTTTGGAAAATGTGCAGAAGGAACGTAGATGACCCAACATCTGCCCGTCCTTGCACCCAAATTCATTTTGAAATCATTTGGCCATCACGTCACTTATTCGTTTATCATTTATTTTGCTCGCCTGTGATAGCACTTCTAAAAGAAGTGTGCATCAAAGCTAATGTTCAAAACTAACTGCCTGCAAAGGCAGCATGAGACTGATTTTCCCTCCTCTTGAATACAATGACTGCAAGTGCAAAGCATTCTGAAAGAAGGCAAAAAAAAAGAGCCAGTCAGAGGGCTGCAATACAACTTCTATAAGTTATTGTTTGTTTCCACTGGCTCTCAATCAATCTTCTGGGAGAGTTTGGTTGATTTGTGCTTTTATCCTTCTGGTGTTCCGTTCAAATGGTTCATTCATCTTTTTGTGGACTCAATCGATCCCCTTTGACAAACCCACCGCAAACTGCTACTGTCTCTTCTTATTTTTGTCTGTAATTTTTTCCCCATTCTCTTTTGTCCTGAATGTGTGTTTGCTGATTTACCAGGACAGGCTCCAAAGTTTCTCTTCTGCTCAGCAGAAACAATACAGCAATATGGCAGCACTATCAAAGGAATCACTTTTGAAAACACTCCATATTGTTGTGCTAAAGGATACAAGAGTGGCGGCTGCCCCCGACTCTGACGATGGGGTTCATTGACTCGTACAGGGCAAAATGGAAATAAAGACAGTCAGAAATCCTATGAAAATCCCTAAGATTCCAAAGGGTGATTTTAGCAGCTAGAATCCGTTTAGAAATAAGATAAATCGGTCTAAGGCCGTGATGGCGAACCTATGGCATGGGTACCACAAGTGGCACGTGGAGCCATATTAGTGGGCACGCGAGCTCAGCTCCGGCATGCATGTGTGCGCCAACCAGCTGATTTTCGGGCCTTCTGAGCCCACCAGAAGTCAGGAAACATGTTGTTTCTTGACTCTGGAGGGCCTCTTGGGCGGTGGGGAAGGCCATTTTCGCCCTCCCCATGCTCCTAGAAAGGCTTTGGAGCCTGGGGAGAGTGAAAAACGGGCCTAGCGGGTCCACCGGATGGGGGGGAGCATGGGGGCAGGGCGCATAGAATAATGGATGTGGGCACGTGTGCGTGTGACTCCCCTGTGCTCCCCCCACTTTTGGCACGTGATGGCAAAAAGATTAGCCACCACTGGTCTAAGGTTTGTGGGATCTATTTTATTTTTCAAAAAAAAATCTTGAAAAGTATAATCATACACTGGCTGGGGTGAGCAATAAGCATGTACAGTTGACATTTTAGTTCAGGGTTGAACTGTGGGCTCCTTGGTGCTCTCTGAAGTTGGTTGTTTTCTTGCAGACATTTCATTACCCAGCTAGGTAGCATCATCAGTGCTAGATGGGGATTGCCCCATTCCAGGGGTGGGTTCTACTTACCTTTACTATTGGTTCGCAGCGGGGCCGTGCGTGCGTGTGAGCGAAGCAAGCACACATGTGTGCTCCTCTGCACATGCGCAGAAGCATTTTGATGACGTCGGAGTCGGTGGGCGGAGCCTCCCACCGGTTTTACTACAGGTTCTATAGAACCGGTGTGAACCAGGGGCAACCCACCCCTGCCCCATTCCCTTCTAGCACTGATGATGTTATCTAGTTGGGTAATGAAACATCTGCAAAAAAAAATCCTAGCTCAGAGAGCACCAAGGACCCCATTTACAGCTGAACTCCAGAATTGATCCAAGCTTACAGTTTCCACACAAATACTGTGTACCACCTTGTTTTATGCTAGCTATTCTTCATTTCTCCTGTCTAGTTTAGCAATTGATGGCCATAAAATGACTGTAAATTATATAGCAATAGTCAGAATTGCAGAACAATTATACATTGAGACATACACAGTGAAATACTGTCATCACAAGAAGTAAATGAGGCAAACGTTCGACGGTCTTAAAAAAATACACAGACAACTCCCATATTCATTTTGTAGTAGCTTAGATTTTCGTATTGCCTTTACTGCTTGGGATGGATTTTATTCATCAGAAATTGTATTTACTATAAGCAGGTAAAATCTTATAGTGGTTCATCTGGCAATTAACAATGTCCTGAAGCTTTTCCTTTTTGATAAATCTTGCTGTAGATGTCCAAAAAGGTTTTTGGTATAATGAAGGCATCACTTTGACCGGCTTCTCTCTCCTCTGTGTTTTGCCACAGAGGGGTGTTTTGTGGCAGAGATAATAAAGCTAAGGACTGCCTCATAAGGAGAAGGGGTGAAATGGTGAGTTGCAAGTTCACTTGAGCGAAATAGGAAAAGCATGGCTCTTTAGCCTGCAAACAGATTTTTCTCCTTTGACAATAGGGAATTATTTTCTAATGGTGTTTTTAAAAATAAAAACAACAGGAAAGTAACATTTTCAGGCAAGGCAGGGAAGAGAAAATAGCTATTTATGTCATTTTCATTTATGGGTAGTTTGAAGGTTTTCTATTTTTTTCCCCACCGTACTACACTTATAGCAACTGGCAGCACCATCAACCTTAATTGATCTCCCAAATGCTAAACATGGTCAGACAGACCAAGTTAGTGCTCAGATGGGAGACTACTAGCAAATCCCAGAACTATAGGCTAAATTGGGAACTTGGGAAAAAAAGTCCAGATGAAGGTAATGGCAAATACCTATCTTATTGTCAAGAAGACTCATCGGGGATCAAGGAGAATTCGAGGGATCGCTTCACCTTTGACTTTCTGCTGTGGTGCAAACCTTTTTTTTAAAGATGCATTCTTAGGATGCCCAGTGGGCATCACAGCTGTCTTGTTCCTAAGGAATTTAGGAAGGCTTGCTGCTGGGAAGTGGTGCACAAAATCTTGTGTTATGTGCTATCTTTCCTCTAATGGCTATGTCTAGCCTTCCTCTACTGCAGGGGTGCCCAAATGCTTCAGCTCATGGACCCCTTAATGAGTTTCAGCTTGATCCCCCACAAACATTCAGGATATGAATATAATTTAATAAATACTACTTTGATTAATGCTACAAACAAAATTAAAAATAAAATTAAAACAGTAAGTACTACAGACAGTAATAATAGCAATAGCACTTAGACTTATATACCGTTTCACAGTGCTTTTACAGTCTTCTCTAAGCAGTTCACAGAGTCAGTATATTGCCCCCAACAATCTGGGTCCTCATTTTACCCACCTTGGAAAGAGGGAAGGCTGAGATTTGGTGAGATTTGAACTGCCAAATTGCAGGCAGTCGGCAGTCAGCAGAATTAGCCTGCAACACTGCATTCTAACCACTGCGCTACCATGTTTCTTATCATAATAATAACATCAACCCCTTGGATACATGTAGTCCTCAATTTACAACAATTCATTTAACAACTGAACAACAACAGCACTGAAAAAACTGACCTAGGTACTCACACATTACAAGTGCCGCAGCATCCCCATGGTCACGTAATCAAAATTCAGGCATTTGACAACCAGCATGTTTTTATGATAGGTGTAGCATCCCAGGGTCACATGGTTGCCGTTTGTGACCATTCCATGGGGCTTCTGACCAGCAAAGACAATGGGGAAAGCTGGGTTGTCTTAATGACTATTAATGGCTGTGGCAAAAAGGTCACAAAATTAGGCACAACTTATTTAACAATTGCATTACTTAGTGATGGAAGTTCCAGTCCCAACTGTAGTTATAAGTCAAGAATGACTTGTAGTTTCATTGCCTATTGGGGTCAATATTGGTCACTTTGGGGAATCCTGTATGGGAGGATTGCAATATAGGGAGAAAGGAAGGAAGGAAGGAAGGAAGGAAGGAAGGAAGGAAGGAAGGAAGGAAGGAAGGAAGGAAGGAAGGA
>WNWU01000006.1:28305459-28391357 GCA_012654045.1 Ptyas mucosa | reverse complement strand
GGAAGGAAGGAAGGAAGGAAGGAAGGAAGGAAGGAAGGAAGGAAGGACTAACCTTGTTGCAGGATTCAATGTGGGAAATGTGGGACTATCTGGGAAATGTTCTCTTCCCCCAAATAATATTTGAAAGAGTTAGCGTTTCACCCATACCCACCAATCAATGACAGAATGCTTCCTTGAGGTAGTGATGGGTGTATTCAGAGAAACATTCAAAGCTACTGTGAGAAACTAAATAGAGTATGTTTGTTCCATCAAGACAAATACATATAGATAAGAGACAGACAGACAGATGGATATGCACACAGACTCACGGAAACATTTGATGCCTGGCAAAGGAAGCTATTTCCCACACCGCATTAAGGCCATGTTTCCAATAATTGGCTTTGTTAAGTTAAATACCAGTTCTCAACACATGAGGGCACATTCACACAAAATATTTTCTACGGTCGCGTCACCTTGTAGTATCATTCTAATTGCAAGATGAGTTTTGTACGTCGGGTCTTCCCCAGACATTCATCCCACTAAAACCCCACTGCCACAGGGCATCATTGCTCCTGTTGAGGGCTGAAGAGGGTTTCGTAACTGATGGTCATCTCCAGATTCACAATGACAGCTTTTGAACACACAGCAGGTTAAAGGGATAGACTCAAAACCCTAAAACTCAAATGCAAGTCTGTTGCATCATCAGATATTTGTAAAAAAAAAAAAGAGAGAGAGAGACAGAGACAGAGAGTTCAATTTCATACAGACAACTACTGATGTGAAAAATTCATTTCTATTTCCTTGTCTCAAAAAAACAAAAAGAACCCCCTTTTCCATATTTCAGACTCTCATTGCATTAACAAATGTAATGTTCCCTCAGTTTATTTTGTTATTCAACAAAATGTTGCCATTTTCTGTTATATATAATGGATAAGCGCTTTAGGCATACAAAAATGTACCCATAAAGATTTTATTTTTCTTCTTACCTTTTAAAAAAAAATCCACATCACTGGCATGGTGGAACATTTCACATTTACGGCTATTACAGTGAAGGTGTGGTGGCAAGGAGGTTTGTATATTTACAAAATTCCTATTTATAGCATAACATTATAAAACCATAAAGTGTAAGGGTTGGAAATAACTATCCATTCACTTCCATCCACTTAGACTTATATACCACTTTATCGTTCTTTACAGCCCTCTCTAAGCGGCTTATAAAGTCAGCATATTGCTCCCAACAATCTGGATCCTCATTTTACCAAAAATGAGGTAAAGGAAGAATGGAAGGCTGAGTAAATCCTGAGGCATTCCGGGTCGCAATACTGCATTCTAACCACTGTACCACCACGGCTCCTGGAGGTCATGTAGTCCATCCCAGTACAGAAAGCCATTGCTGTAGTTCTCCTAGCAGATGGTCATCTAGCCTCTATCAATGAAGGTCCAGCCCTCTCAAACAGTTTGTTCTCATGTCAAAAGCAGGGAGCAACTTACTGCTTTCTCCTGCTAGTACTTTATCACTAAATGTTAGATATATCATCTCATTCCCAAAATGCATCCCTCACAATGCCAAATAGAGGAGAGATCACCCTTACTTTCCATCTCCATCCTGCTTCATACATAAAGAGGTTAAGGCTGGAATAACTCAAAATTCCTCCTTTGGAAATGTCTCTGCTAATTGCCTACAATATTCTTTCCAGTGGCCCTTTAAAACAGACAGATATAAAGACAATGGTTGCTTATTCCTCATGCTTTTCTCTGCCTCCTTTTATCTATTTTATCTGTCAGTTAACAGTTTTGTTGTTGGCTAATGTCTAATAAATAAATGCATTGAGTGGGATATGACTTTGCTCTGATCTTGACGCTGGCTGTGACAGGAATATGTTGCGTAGAAACTAAACTGGAAATTAACCACAGGTAATTTTTCTAATACTAATTTTTAATTTTTGTGCATTATTTCCTGCAGCAGAAATAATAGTTTGAAATGGGAATTCAAATAACTCTAGCTGGGTATAAATTTAATTAATGCCATTATATTTCAGGGAATATTCCAGTCATAATTATGAATAATTGAAAATGTAATTCTGCTTGCTCGGCATCTAACTGTAAGTAGAAATTATGGCCACCTTAGCTTTTTAAACACAACCATAAAGGAGAATATAGCCAAGATGAGACACTAACATTTAAAAGATACAGATAACTAATTCCCAGGAAGCCTACCTACAATTTTTTTTTAAAAAAAGAATCACATCCTTTTAATAAGCATGTAGATGAAATGCCACATCTTAAATGACTTCCTCATTAAATTCAACTGGAGACACACACTGATCAATTCTGTGATTCCTGTGTACCATATAAATAGTCTCATAACAAAATTTCCAACAAGAGCACAAAATTCAATAAAATAAGAATGATGAAATATGATCAAGAACAGAATTCAAGCATCTCTAGCTTTCAGTGAGGAATTCTGGCAAATTGGTATCTCGATAGGAATGGAGAGATATGAGCAAGGGGTTGGACTAGAAGACCTCCAAGGTCCCTTCCAACTCTGTTGTTTTGTTATTGTTATTACATCATGGCCAGCAATGCTGATTGAAGGACTGAAATCTTCCTGTATCAAGAGAAATTGTGAAATAACCCTCAAACTTTTTCAGATTACATAAACAAATAAGAGCCTTTAAGGATTTAAAGATTCAAATAATTTTTGCAAAACGTTTAACAAAAACAAGATATAAGAAACTTTAAAAAGAGATAAAGGGGAACAGTTAATTTCCTTTTTTTTCCCTTTTCACTATTTTCATTCTTGAGACAAGTATTTTGGCATAAATTTGAACTAAGCTAGTCAAAGAGACCAGACCTTTGTGGCAATAGTATACTAGTATAGTATAATATAGTATAGTATAGTATAGTATAGTATAGTATAGTATAGTATAGTATAGTATAGTATAGTATAGTATAGTATAGTACAGTATAGTATAAAATAGATATTTTACCAAAGACTTTTTCAGATTATTGTCAGGGAAATCTAGGGAGGGAAAGGAAATCTAGATATTTTAGATGCAGATTAAATGAAGCATTGCCATGGAAAGAAGCAATTGTTGAAGACTGTAAAAACAAATTAAGAGTTTTTTAAAAAAATAATTTAAATAAAGGCATGGATATAATAATGGTTGGGGATGCAAGTAAAGTCTTTATTAAAAGCTACCTGATCAACATAATTCTGAATTTAAGAAGAAGAGAAAATACAAAATAGTTTGGATAAAATGGAAAGAAGAATCATTAAAACATTTCCCAGGGAATACAAGCATCTCTCAATAAATTAAGATTTTTCAGCAACAGTGATCCCATGTGAATTCTTGGGAAATTCTTGGTTGGCATATACTGTAAATTGTGAAAAGGAAGAAAAAAGGAACCAATATTGAAATTACAAGAGGGAGATACTATATTAATGGGTAACATGGTTATACCCCAAAAAATATCAGTAGTATTCTAATTTGCATGAAGGACATGATATAGGTCTAGGAAGAGAGACTTTTCTGCTCTTACCTCTACTTTGCAGAACATCCTGCCTCCAGAGGTGAAGAAAACCCCCAGTCTTTTGGCCTTCTGCAAAGGTCTTAAAATTTGGCTCTGTGGCCTGGTGTGGCGGGCACAGAAGACCAGGGCACCGTTGGGCTGGCTAGTGGGCCCCCCCCACCTTAATGATCTGATGTTAAATGGCCATCTTAGAGTTTTTCCCCTTTTGATGTTTGTCATTATTCCATAATTTTAAAAATGTTAACCCTAATTTAATTTTTAATGTTAATTTTTATACGTTGCTTTATTTATTGGTTATATTATATTGTGTACCACCCAGAATCCATCTTTGAGGTAGATAGGTGGTTTAGAAATGCGTATAAACAAACAAACAGACAGACAAACAAACAAACAATCCATTGGAAAATAGAAATTAATGCAGTATATAAGAAAACAAAATTTACCAAGAATTACAGAATAACAAAGGCAAATTATGAAGAAACTTATAACAATAAGGAAATTTTCAGAAACCACAAAAAAGGATAAACCAGGAAAGATGCCTGGACCAAATGGACTATCAAGTTTGTGGTATAAGAGCTTGAGGATGAACTGTCCATTGTCCTCTCTCTTGTTTATTTTAGATCTTGAAATGCTGATAAGAAACATAAAGCAAGACCAGAAGATTGTGGGTGTAAAGATTTTAAAAAGTGACACATAAATTAAGAGCTTTTGTAGATGATTTGGTGTTTGTTCTGGAAGATCCTTTAAAGAGAATTGAATGAATAATGGGTAAATGAAAATAATTTAGTACATTAGCAGGTTTTAAGATTAATAAACAAAAGACAAAGATGATAACAAAAATATGAAAATACAAGATCAAACATTTATTTATTTATTAAATATTATCTCTCTCTCTCTCTCTCTCTCTCTCTCTCTTTTACATTTTTATGCCACCAATCTCCCCTACATGTTGAACCCGAGTGGCTTAATAATTGATGAATAAAATGTTTTTTTAGGTTGAGAAGAAGGTAAAATATTTGAATCGTGTACTGTTTCAAAATAATTATGTTAAGATGTGGAATGAAGTAAAAAAAGATACATTAAGATTACTTGGTCTGTTGTGTGGATGTTTGGGTGGTTTAGGGGTGAGGAATATGTGGTGGATGGGGGTGTGTTTGGGGATTGTTATGTGTGTTGGACCTGGTCTTGGGTGTTAAGTGAATTTCGTTGTATGGGTATACTGTGTATACACATACAATGACAATAAAGTTGTTGTTGTTATTATTATTATTATTATTATTATTATTATTATTATCATCATCATCATCATTATCAAAGTACTACTATCATTTTTGCGGAAAATTTCTGTGATTAATATGGATGTTTTAACAAGAATGTTATCTTTATTTCAGACAATATCTGAATTGTCTGAAACAGGATTTCACAAATGATGGACCATTTAAACAATAGCAGAAAGATATACTGCACATATATTTGTAAGGTAAAGGTAAAGGTTTCCCTCACACATATATGCTAGTCGTTCCTGACTCTATGGGGCAGTGCTCATCTCTGTTTCAAAGCTGAAGAGCCAGCGCTATCCGAAGACATCTCTGTGGTCATGTGGCCGGCCTGACTAAATGCCAAAGGCGCACGGAACACTGTTACCTTCCCACCAAAGGTGGTCCCTATTTTTCTACTTGCATTTTTTATGTGCTTTTAAACTGCTAGGTTGGCAGAAGCTGGGACAAGTAACGGTGGCTCACCCCGTTATGCGGTGCTAGGGATTCGAACCACTGAACTGCTGACCTTTCGATTGACAAGCTCAGCGTCTTAGCTACTGAGCCACCGCATCCCCATAACATATATTTGTATGGCAGGGCAAAAAAACACAAGTTAAACATAAGGTATTACAAGATGGAGAGGTAAGAAGAGGATTGGGCCTACCTGATTTAAAATTGAAGATGATTGAACTCAGAGACGGTTAGACTGACTCTTTTGATTACTGAAAAGATAATATCTCCACTTAGAACTGATTGGAAATTTATTATAGACTTTTTGCTTGAAACAAAAAAAATGAACATGATTTGTGGTTTTGATAATTAGAAAAAAAATCTAGATAATAGAAAAAAGATTTTTGTAACCACAAAGAGACAATTTTGTAGTTATACTTTTCTTTTGCACTTTTGTCTTTCTTTTTCTCTTCCCTCCTCTCACTCTTTTATTTTGAATTCTTTGTTATCTTCTTGTAAACACACACACACACACACACACACACACACACACTGCAAGCATCTGTTTTACAGCTAAAAAAATTTCTCGGTTCAGAATGCATTCACATAATTACAGTTCTACAGATGGCTACTTAACAGTACTTCCCCTCACAGCCAAAGTACTCAGATCTGATAACGCACAGAATTTTAATCACAGTTTTGGTCAATACATTAGTTTACATTGTTGTGTAATACCACTTACCATACTGATAGCAGGATCAGGCCAAATTTCTTCACAGATCCGCCATATGGATTCAACCACAGATTAAATGATAATCTCCAGCAGAGCCTTTTGTTCAGAAGTACATAGTCTGAAATTAGATGAGATTTTTTTTAGTTGTTTTACAAGACAACAATATTAAAACTTTAGGACAGTGTTTATTTTGAGAAGTCCTTTTCAAAACAGTATGTAAGGAGCTTATACTGAAGTTACATTTGGGGTTTTTTATTCCATTCATACAGGCTATAATGTTGATTACCCCCAAAGGGCTACAGACTCTAGAGAAAAAATAAGGAATAATAAGCCAAAGATGAAAAGCCTGAGAAGAAAGATAACCAAACCAAACCCAAAAATAGTCAGGACAAAGAATGACAGTGGGGCAAAACCAACAAGATGGGGCTGATGTTGAAACTCTTTTTGTTGCCTCTGTGTTTTGCTAATATTGTAGAATTGAAACTGAAATGCAAATACAGTATAGTGCATATTCCATTTTAACGATTTTAATGCATTGGTAGTGGAATGTAAATCCGCTATAATAGAAGGCACTAAGTGACACAAAGTCCTTATGAATTTGGACATCTGATCCTGCATTATCTGATTTTCTCTGAATGCTTTAAAAAAGGTATTTTCTATTTGACCTATATCAGAGTCTGAATCTGCACAGCCAATCAATTGATGGATTACAGCAGACTGTCCTACTTCAAGAACAAAACACCTTATCATTAATTTGATCATTAATGATCATTAATCGTTAAAACTAAATGTGAACCAACTGGTTTTTGGCTTAAACCTGTCACCAATGTATGCATTTTCTATCGAGAATTTTTAGCTATCTCTAATATGGGATCCATGAACAACTGTTTGTAGACTTTTAATTTAATAATATTTGCTCCTTTGGGGTTTTTGGAATTTTTGCCTATCTTTGCTGGAGAACATTATCAGAGTTTTATGATTCCTACTGCTATACAAAAGGAGCATTGATATTTCCATTTGTGTAGCAGACACAACTGGTGTGCAGTTTCTTATATTCTACATAAGAATTTTGGTCCACTATTCCATGGAGATCTGCTTCAACTTACATTTTCTAGAATAAACCAATTTGAACCAGTTTGGTATAATGGTAGTGCTGGTCTACAAACTAGGAGACTACTGCAGGGAATGACTTTCAGCTAGTCATATTCTCTTAGTCCAACCCACCTCACAGTGGTGTTGCTATGGGAAAAACAGAAGGTGACAGCGTTAGCTAAAGTACATATGTAGCCTTGAGTTGATGAGATAGATGATAGATATATAGACAGATAGAGAACATGAAAATCTAACAAAAGCAGCAAATAATAATAGTAATAAATGGAGCACCCAGTTAGCTTCTGTAAGATCATACAGATTGATCACAAACAACAAAGTAGCAAGAATGGGGTACTGGAATATTTGCAAGAAATACATTTTCCTACAAACAAGAACTGGGTGGGACCATGAAACAGACAAAGTAATAGAAAATGAGAAAGCTAAAATGCTCCGGTGCTTTAGAATTCAAAAAGACAAGCACCTGTCACATAACATGCAAGACTTAACAATTGTCAATAAAGACAAAAACGTCTTGCAAAGACATCACAATACCTGCAGACAGCAGAACACAAGGAAAAGAACTGGAGAAAATCACAAAATATAAAGACCTGAGAATACAAGTGGAAGAACTGTGGCAAAAGAAAGCAAAGTATTACTATTGCTATTACCAATAGTAATGGGTGCCTTGGATGCAATTTCAAAACATCTGGAACACCACTTGAAGAGCATCGGCGCTGACAAAATCACTATCAGTAAATTGCAAAAGACAGTTTTACTTGGAATAGCTTACATCCTGAGACGATAACTTTAATATTATTAAACAACATCTGCTTATCCCGGATCCTTAGGCCCAATCCAATCTAAACATCTGGCTGACTGTATGACTAAAAATAATAATAACTGTTCAGGAACTGACACAATATTTTTGTAGAGTTTGGTTCTGGGTTCTGACTTGGCTATTCTCAACTTCTGAATTTCTTCTTGGTGTTCATAGAAAGTTAGCACCCACCCTTCCTAGAAGGATGATATATTTTAGGAAATATTTAAAAAGCAGAATATTATATTTCCCCTAAAAGAGAAATAGAAATCTTAAGGGAACTCAGAAACTCAGAGTCACAGTTCCCTGCCCCCGAGCAGATACTAAACTGAGGCCAGCTTTTAGAAATGCAGATTTGGTAATCCATTCAAGACAGGATATTTTGAACCAAGGCAGAATTAGGTAGAATGGTAAGATCAGCTCTCGTTCAAGATCCAAACCAGGAAAGCCATTAAGATACAGTAGGAATGGCCCAACACCCTTTCAGGACACAAGCCTCCTCATTACATCATCTCAGAGAGTCCAAGCTTCAATCAAATTTAACTCAGACAAGCTAAAAAGTTAGCTATGACCCCTAGAGCAACCAATAGAATACAGGCTCTTGCCACAGGAACAGGAAACTCAAGGTAAGGCCCAAGAGACGGTATAAATAACCCTCACTCTCCACTCCCTATGATCAGCTAACCAGAATCACATGAGCTTGGTGGTTCTGCTTCACCATTAAACCATCTTTCCAATCAGCCTCCATATTTCCAGTGTCTTTCTCCCCACTTGGAACTGAACCAGATGGATATTTCTTCCAATAGTGTTTCCTTTAAGGAGATAAAGTTGTTCAGATCTTAAGCAGCAAATCATCCCCAAGGCATAACATTATCCCTGATAGTGGATAGGAAGTTTCTATTGTGGAATCCCTTGCTTGGTTTTCCTTGGAAATAATAATAATAATAATAATAATAATAATAATAATAATAATAATAATAATAATAATAATAATAATTTTATTTCTATACCACCCTTCTCCCGAAGGACTCAGGGAGCCTATTAAAAGCACAAGACAGACATCAATTAAAATAATTTAAAATTTTTAAATAATTTTGGCTCACTTTAAAACCCCAAAATTTAAAACACCCAATTAAAATTACGTTGATAGCCCAGCCTGACGGAACAACAGGGTCTTAAGGGCACAGCAAAACACCCAGAGGTCGAAGATCTTAGGCATTTCCGGGGGCAGTTCATTCCACAGGGCTGGGGCTCCCACAGAGAAGGCCCTCCCCCTGGGTGTCACCAGCCGACATAACTTGGCCGATGGCACCCTGAGGAGCCCCTCTCTGTGGGAGCGAACTGGCCGGTGGGAGGCTATTGGTGGCAGAAGGCGGTCTCGAAGGTACCCGGGTCCTATGCCATGGAGCGCTTTAAAGATGGTGACCAACACCTTGAATCGCACCCGGAAGACCACTGGGAGCCAGTGCAGCTCGCGCAGGAGGGGTGTCACGTGGGCACATCAGGTTGCACCCATAACCACCCGTGCAGCCGCATTCTGGACCAGTTGGAGCCTCCGAGTGCTCTTCAAGGGGAGCCCCATGTAGAGAGCATTACAATAGTCCAACCGGGAGGTGACAAGGGCGTGAGTGACCATGCGCAGGGTGTCCCGATCCAGAAAGGGCTGCAACTGGCGAATCAGGCGGACCTGATAAAAGGCCCCCCTGGCCACGGCCGTCATATGCTCTTCTAAAGACAGCCGTGCGTCCAGGAGGACACCCAGATTGTGAGCCCTCTCTGTAGGGGGCAGTGATTCACCCCCAATTATAACACCATATAGCCCCAATATATTTTTCCCAAATTCTGGAGGATCATCCAGTAGCTTTCTCAGGGCAACCTTGAGGTAAACATCAATTTTCTTGATAATGATCCATGATTTTTGCCTTGCCATTTTCTTTGATTTCCATTTTTATCCAATGATTTAATGGTGATATAGCCAAGGCAAAAGAGGACTGCAGATCTATGGCTGTCTCAATACTGTGTGGATGGGTAAAGCTGCAGAAGTTTAGAAAATGTTTTATAACCTTTCCAGACTGAAAGACATCAATGACTATTTAACAGAGGTCTCTGGAAATTTATTTGGAGTGAGGAATTACATGCTTGAAATATAGGTAGTGAGAACACTTTGATGAAGGATATCAAAGTTTGTTGGATTTATATACAGCAGGCTGACTCAAATCAGCCATCTTTAATACAGTTTCTAGTTACTGCTGTAACTGAATTGATTGAGAGGGGATTGATTTTACAGACTGGTACATCACATATTGGATGGTTTTCTGATCAATCAAATGAAACAAGGACAAAACGTGGCCGTTATTTGTTCCCTCAGCCTTCCTTTATTTATCTGCACCTCCCTTTATTTATCTGCATCTGCCTTTATTTATCTGCAGGATCTGTGTGAGACTGCAATAATATTCAGGAGCAAAGAGATGCAGAAATATGCAGATTTTTTTTTTAAAAAGGGCAAATACAATTCTATTCTGTTACCTCAGCAAATGGAAGATTCTTCATCAGCTAGTGAATGCTGACAAAGCAGAATATAGTATTTTTATTTGTCATGAAGCATTGATAGAGGCATCATAGCATTTATTTCAGTAACAACCAAGTGTGTGGCCGAGTAACTAGCAGTTCCAGAAGTTTCCCCTATCTTGAATGCTATTTACCTCAGATATTCTCCCTACTCACCATGAATTCTCTGAATACAATATCGCATATCAATTTTTCAGATGCATTGAATATTAATTAGGTACCCATCTTGGTACTTTTATCTTTCCTGATACGAACGAAGTAGGAATGCATCTCTGGCTACTTTCCAACCCACAGCTAAATTAAATCACTTTCTCATCACCAACCAGGATTTTATGTCCTAACAGAATTTCTCCCTTCTGCCTGAGAGAGCTGTGCAAGCAGTGTTTGAAAATGATCGCACTGTATGCGTGAGATGCATTTAAGATTGTATTAAGAGTCAAATGAAAGGAGACAATTACTAGAAATACAGTTAACTTTAATTAAAATTTAAATCCAATAAAATGGCAATCAGGAAAAAAGAAACAACTCCTCCTTATACTCCCCCCCCACCCCACTCTTCAGCTGAAGTCAAAATTCATCCTGAACAATCCCCTCTTATCCCTTCCCAGTCTTAAAGAAGAACACTACTTTAAATTGTTGAGAAATGAAGAAAGGACTGTGTGGGCTGAACAGCTTTCCAATGCTAATATTTAAAAGGAGTCATTGTGGAGAGGTCATTGAATTTCCTTTCCAGGAAATGGTGGTGTTTGCTCCTCTCAGTTTCAGAGGAAGGTACTAACACTGCAGCACCAGGACAGTCATATTTATGACATGTTTAATGAGCAGGGGTGTCAAACTCAAGGCTTGCGGGCCAGAGCTGGCCTCCGGGATGCTTAAATCTGGCAAGGAAGGCCGCTCTGGAAACAGGGTGCCTCCTGCAGCCCTCTGCCAGCAAAAATGGAGATCGGGGGGCTGTGTGCAGCCCCCCAAGCTCCTTTTCATTGGCAGAGGGCTGCAGGAGGCCATCACAGCTGAAAACAGAGCTCGCGAGGGCCACATGTGGCCCCCCAGAGTTCAGTTTTTGCTGACAGAGGATTGCAGGAGGCCCTCGCAGCCAAAAACAGAGCTCTGGAGCCTGTTTTTGCTGGCAGAGCATTCGGGCCACCAGAAGTGCCCCCAACATGAATGATATCAAGGTGGCCATGCCCATCCTCGCCATGCCCCCCCAGGTCAAACACAACCCTGATGCAGCCTATAATGAAATCGAGTTTGACACCCCTGAGTTAGAGGGGCATGAAAATTGGCTATAGATCTAGAGTTCACATGTGAGAATGTTTCTCATCATCATCATCATCATCATATCATCATCATCACAGATGAAGGCTAGGATGAAAAAGGCCAAATGAATGGTTAAAAATTAATGTGCTTTGTGAAAGACCTGAGGAGAAAGAGAGAGAACTGATTTGTGTCTACTGGATTTCAATTTTCTTTTTTTCAGGAGAAACTAGATGAATCAATGCTGTTAATGTATGTGGGAAAATGTAAGATTCAGGTAGTCCAATGGCTTTTCTCAGTCTGTTTCTAAAAAGCAAAGAATTGTCCACACAGACCTATGTGGATTTTTAGTAGAATTAAACACAGGGCCAGATATTTTGCTGAGATCTGAGTCTCAGCTGGTCCTTTGCAATTCCCAGGTATTTATAGGGCCCCGGCTTGCTATACAACAATTTCTTTTATTAAAAATTGATATTATTAATTGAACAAGTTCTAATTTATAGTACTTTTTAAATATGAATTCTTTAGGCTCTAGATGAGAAAATTAAAGGTTTAGAAGGTATCTGGATTATGTTGATTAAAATCCCCAATGAGCTCAGTATCATATAACATTCTTTAGGATAATAACGTAGATAGGTATATATGAGGCAATTTTCTTCATTCTGTTTTGTCTCTATATTCCATCTCTATGATTATTTGTTATCTTAACACAATAAGAGAGTTGAAACGGATCTTGTTAAAGGACCTGTACTAAATACTGCTATGTTGCTCATTTAAACCTATTTCCATTTCTACAATTTTCTATTAATCTCTGTCAACATGATGGTATCCTAATGGTCTTTTCTAATGTCTTTACTTCATTTCTTAAAATCTAAAACAGGATTTCATCAACTGCCTAATGGCAAATGGTCTTTAAATCTTGCCCCACTTATAGAAATGGTTTGGAGAAAGCTGAAAATTGTGTTAGAGGTTTTCCATCAAAATGAAAAGGTATCATATGGCTTGGTTCACATGTCATACGATTTGTGGAATAAGACATGACGACTTGGTACATTCACGGATAATGGTTAACAAATGATAATTAAGACAAAATGTTTATTTATTTTATATATATATATATGTTATCTTTTTTCCAGGAGTGCAAGATGGAATGCAAAGATTTTGGTTCTTCACATTTTTCTCACAACAACTTTGTGAGGTTGGACTAAGAAATAGTGAATAGCCTAAAGATGTCCACTGCATTTCTATGAATAAGGATATATTTGAGCCTGGATCATATAAAGAGGCTTCGTATCTAGTAAATGAAGGCCCATCCTTGAGAAGGCTCTGCAGTGGTCCAGAATGGTTCTTTTGAAGGCCTACGAACAAATTGAAAACATGACTAGTTTTCCACATGCATGATAGGGTTCTCTAAGAGTAAAAATTCCACCTTACTGGGACTTTTCTATTGAAGCAGTTTAAGATTGCTGGCTTAGAACAAATTGGAATCTATTGAACCTTTAAAACTGAATGCCTAGAGGAAGAGTTTTACTTCTGAGAGTTTTACTTCATACTTCCAATATGCTCTAGAGTCTCCTTTAGCTAAAAAAAAAAGGGAGCCAATGAAAAAGTGTTCATTAGAATAGAGTGTAGCAATTTTTTGTGGGTCAAGAGCTGCATTTTGCAAAAGAAGAGAATGTTATGAAGAACTGATTCACAATTTGAAGGGGACAAGGGTCATAAAGTGGGTTGAGAAATTCACAAAGGTAAATTGGGCTGGATTTTTGTAGGATGTGTGTTTGTATCTTAATCCAGGATACACTTCCTTTCACATGTACTCTGCAGGTTTCATGTAAGTCTTTCATCAGGATGCCCTCCATTTGCAACAATCAAGGGAACCCAACATTGCATATGATACTGAGACTATAGGCTATTCACCCCAAATTAGCCAATTGCTAAATACATTTAAGATGCGACAAGTTTGCCGTGCTCAACATCTCACTGATTTTAAGAGAAGCAGAGCTCGTCAAATTATGACTGGATTCCTTCCAGCTTCTATAGCATAGTGATGAGAAGAGAGCTAAGACTATATATAGCATCCTTGATATGCAGATGATACCACTCTAATGGCAGAAAGTGAAGAGGAACTAAAGAGACTTTTGATGCGGGTGAAGAAGGAGTGTACAAAAGTTGGCTTGAAACTCAACATTAAGAAAACTAAGATCATGGCATCCAACCCTCTCAATTCCTGGCAAATAGATGGGGAAGAAATGGAGGTAGTGACAGATTTTATTTTCCTGGGCTCCAAGATCACTGCAGATGGCAACTACGGCCAAGAAATTAAAAGATGCCTGCTCCTGGGGAGGAAAGCTATAGCAAATCTAGATAGCTTACTAAAAAACAGAGACATCACCCTGCCAACAAAAGTGTGTATAGTCAAGGCTATGGTTTTCCCAGTTGCAATGTATGGCTGTGAAAGTTGGACCATAAGGAAGGCTGAGTGCCAAAGAATTGAGGCCTTTGAACTATGGTGCTGGAGAAGATTCCTGCGAGTTCCTTGGACTGCAAGGCAATCAAACCAGTCAATCCTAGAGGAGATCAACCCTGACTGCTCTTTAGAAGGCCAGATCCTGAAGATGAAACTCAAATACTTTGGCCACCTAATGAGAAGGAAGGACTCACTGGAGAAGAGCCTAATGCTGGGAAAGATTGAGGGCAAAAAAAGAAAGGGACGACAGAGAACGAGGTGGCTGTTTGGAGTCACTGAAGCACTAGGTGTGAGCTTAAATGGACTCCAGAGGATGGTAGAGGACAGGAAGGCTTGGAGGAATGTTGTCCATGGGGTCGCGATGGGTCGGACATGACTTCGCAACTAACAACAAATAGCATCCTATTATGCCTTTCACTATTTTTTTTCTCTCTACCCACCCTCCCCAGGCTTAGGATGTCCCACATCTAATCTAAATTAGGCTTCTCCTCCGATTGAGTTAAACTATGATTCTAATAAACTGCTGGCAGCTTGCCCAATTATTCCCTATTTTAGCTCAGCTTGATGGGAATTGCAATCCAACGAGTCTCAAGGCCACTAGATTAAAGAAAGTTTGGTCTATATTTTTTTTCTTTTTCTGAGCATTTGGGGAGATTAATAATTGTTTGAAAATGGTTGGCAATCCAAAATAAAACCCAAGAATAACAAGAGCAAAACCAAGTACAAAAGACCCACAGGAGAAATCTTTGTAAAGTAAATCTTCATAATAGCGCATGATGATTCATTATGAATCTGGGTAGCAGGTTTAGATTTTAATTACCAGACTTTAATTACCAAATTTTCTCCTCTCCTCAGTTTCTTTTTCTTTCTTGGTGTTTAATCATATGTTGACTGATTAACTTTCAATGAGATGATCTATAAGAAATTGACAAATATCCAAATGTGCTTCCAAATGCAATCAGTGTCTATAACAAACCCATCAGTAATTTCCCCATTGCTAATAATAGTGTTATTTTATTCCTAAGTAAGCCTTGCAAACGAGATCAGTTTTATGAACATTTTAATTGACACAATATATGAGCAAAATTATAGGGAGATAAAAGCAATGATGCATGGGAGGCCTATGTTGGCATTTCTGATCCTGTCCACTGGTTTCAGAACTAGCACAGTGACCTACAGATCTTGTGGCTGATTTAGTACACATGGACAGGATCTACTTGCCTAGTTCCAAATCAAGATGATGTTCTGGTGATACTGCCATTTTTTTTCATTGCCTACAAAGTTATTGCAACTATTACTTAGTGTTTACGCTATGGAGATTCTCAGCCATCCAGGTCATGGTTGTCCCAAAGGTGCTTTTTCAAAAGGCAGCTGGACTGTCTGGTTTTTCTTTGAAGACATTTTGCTTCTAATCCAAGAAGCTTCTTCAGTTCAGAGATGATAACATAGATATTGTTTGGTATTATTAGTATTGCATATAGGGGAAGTCAAGGGGGAGGGGAGGGAAAGGGGTGGTGGGGGAGGGTTAGGGAGGGTTTTTGTAGGGTATTATATTGTTATAAACCTGATTTTTATAATGTTTGGGAAGGGGGAGGGAAAGGGGGGGAAATTTGTATTTGTAAAACTTTTTCAATAAAAAAAAAGAAAAAGCATCTTTGGGACTACAAGGTTATTGTTAAACACTCTTTTTACAATAGATCTCATAGCAGAGCTAGGAACAGAGTTATATAAGCTTGTACCAATTCTGTTTCCATATATAATTGGACAACATTGTTCCAGTATTTAAGAGTATTAGCCATAATATTTGAGGTTCATTCATTTGCTGATCTTTCAGTGTCACATACTATATGCAGTCAACTGTCAATACCCTTCTACAAACTTTGTAAGACATGTATACTGGTATCTATGCAAAAAAGAAATTGATGCAGTTAAAATAAAAAAATTGTGATATTAGAAGAACCAGTGAGGACTATATCTTCCTATTCATGAAATGCTGCTGTTGATCTGAACCTTCCTATTTTCATAGAACTTGAAAGTGAAACTGTAATGTGAAATTTAGTCAGTACAATTTATTAAAAAGTGGACATTTATTATCCATGACTTGGATCAGAGATATGTTATCATACTACACTTATTTAACTTACCAACAACAGGATATTTGTGATATCCTAGCTAACACTACTTTATAGCTCATCCCTGTTAATAAAGTCATTATCACTACCCACTCTTTCTTCATTTCATTTTTTTTTAGTATGCCAGTCATGTTAATAAACCTGCAAGTTAAGATAAGCTGATGCATCTAATGAAGTGGAATCTTGCTGAAAGCTCTTTGTGTCATAATAAAATTCTTTATCTTTAGAAAATGGGTTATAGGTTACAAAATATTATGCCACAATCAATTCATTAGACTACAAGTAAAGATGCTCTGGAAGGCTTATCTGACACGTTCATTCCTACTTCATTCTTGCTCCAGACCAGGGGTGTCAAACTCGCATCGTCACATTGTCGTCATGTGATATATCGTGACATTTCTCTCCTTCATTAAAATGGGAGTGGGCGTGGCCAGTGCATGACGCATCTGGCCTGTGGACCGTGAGTTTCACATCTCTGCTCGAGACTTAGGCCTCTTTTATTTATCTGTTGCCTTGGTTGCAGCTTTTCCACCTGCCTCTTAAGGCTATTCCCTCTACCCTCTACCCTCTATATCCTGTAAATGAAGAGCGTCTGGAGTAGAAGTCCAAATTTACAACTTCCACTGCAAGCCACCACCTCTATACCCCTTGTGTTAGGGCAGCAACTCTGCCAACCCCATTTTGTTGCAGAATCGTAAGAAGAACGCTGTGAGGGCAGAGGTTTTCACAATTACATATCTTTCTTCTATCTCAGGGAGTAAAGGAAAACTCATCTATTGGACTTACATTATTCAGGTTGGGGAAGACAAGTCCTATATAGCACTTCATGAAAGCAGGCAATCTGTTATCCATCTGCTAGCCTGAAATTCTTGAAAGTTACAAAGGCAAAGGCACATACATACTGCTTTACAATCTACATCCACCACAGTGGTTTTTTTGAAGGAAACAAGGGATATTCATAACACATATTGTAGGTAACAATAACCATTCTGGAGTTTTCTTTCTGTTAGGGATCAACCTGAAGCTTCAGATTCTCCAGCTGAGAGAATCTTTACTAGGCTGATCTTCAGCCTGCAGAACAGGAATTGGCTGAAAAGAGCACAGCTGATAACATGCAGGTGCAGGATGAATCAGTTGTCCCAGAGCCGTTGGCTCTGCAACACACTACAAATGGAGGTGAGCAAAGGAAATCGAGCCACCTCTATGCAATCTCTTTGATTCAGCTGGTTGGAAAGGCTACATCAGGAGTGTCAAACTCGCGTCATCACGGTGTCCTCATGTGACGTATCGTGACTTTTCCCCCTTTGCTAAACTGAGTGTGGGCGTGGCCAGCATGTGACGCATCCGACCCACAATTCGGGAGTTTGACAGCCCTGGGGTACATCAATGAAATTGCTACTTCAGCAGTTCTTTATGGCCATCAATCTTGATAGCCGCAACACTTAAGACTTATATACCGCTTCACGGTGTTTTACTTTCTAAGCAGTTTACAGAGTCAGCATATATGAAATTTACAAAATATACAAAATTCCAATTTTGTATTGGAACTGGCCCATTTTTTGGATTCTTTGTAAACTGGGAGTTTGTCTCTTTGGACTATCTGGTGGGGGTGGGGTGGGGGAGCTTTTCTGTTGTCAATCCCTAAGTAGAATATTTACAGCTTGCATCGTGTTTATGTTATTACAGTTTAGGATTTATGACTTCAATAAATACTTTGAGTTTGTTGCTGGCTCTGTGTGCATAATTGGCAGCACAGAGCAGCATTTGAAAGTGGATGATTTCTTATAATAACCCTCTCTTTCTCAAGAAATGAGATAAAAGGACAGATATAGCCTTGATAATAGACATAGATTTGTTTTAATCTCTTTGTTTCTCATAAATTTTTATGCTAAGCTGATTTATTCTCTGGGACATAGCCAGGCCCCATGGTCACATATAACATTTTCAGAACAAGTTGTGACCACCCACAGAAATTCTTACCTAGGGAAGGACTTGCCAATTCCCAAATGGCAATTGTAGTTGCTTAGCACATTTTTAAAAAAAACCTCAACGTTAAACTGGTTGATCTCTCCATAATATCTAGCCTCATAGCAATAGCAATAGCACTTAGTACTATACCGCTTCACAATGCTTTACAGCCGCAAGTGGTTTATAGAGTGGGCATATTGTCCCCAACAATCTGGGTCCTCATTTTACCAACCTCGGAAGGCTGAATCAACCTTGAGCCAGTGAGAACTGAACAGCTGAACTGCAGTCAGCAGAGGTAGCCTGGAGTACTGCATTCTAACCACTGCACCACCATGGGTCATAGGCCACTCATCATTAACCTCTAGCTTTCCTTTTGGTTAAGTTGACAAAAATGAACAAAATGAAATTTGAGGTGCAATCAACCACTGTTTGACATTTAAAGACATAATTATCAACCAAGATGATTTGGAGACTTGGCTTTACAACATAGTTGGTTCTTGATCTTTTAAAGAAATGTCAATAATTTTTAAGATTACAAGGGATCTAATTGGGTTCAATTTGGAAGTTCAGGATGAGGCAATTAAAATACAACTTTCATATTGGTATTTGGCTTATGATATACTGGTAATTGGCCTGGCAGCAGGGACAGGATTTAGGGAAAGATAATATATTTTGATTCTTGTAGAAGGCATTTTTGCATAAATAATCATGCTTTTGTGCATTGGTCAATATCGTGATAGACTGTATTGGATTACTCAGTTTTGTTTTGTTTTTCTTTCCCAGGATTATTAATTAATTTTTTAGATTTATATTTTCCTTTCCAGCCCCAAAATCAGAAGCATTTCAGGGAAGCTTTATAATATACAAGATGCTGGACATGGTATGGTATTATGACTGAAGTCCCAACGTTTTTGTAAGTGCTTCTGAGTTACATATAAATTTAGCAGGAGCAGACCTGACATCACAATGTCATGCCTGACAACTTGCTGATTTTGATACAAATGTCCTTATGCAGACTGGACTTTATGGTCTTCTGAGTTCCTGGATGGACACTGAGATTTTTATAGTTAAATTTATAACAGAGCTTCCTAATGCTTTACTAGAATGTATATATATCAATGGTGAAATCCAAAAGTTTTTACTATCAGTTCTGTGGGCATGGCTTGGTGGGTATGGTGTGGCTTGGTGGGCATGGTGTGGCGGGCGTGGCAGGGGAAGGATACTGCAAAATCTCCATTCCCACCCCACTCTGGGGCCATTCAGAGGTGGTATTTGTCGGTTCGCCAAACTAATCAAAATTTCCGCTACCGGTTCTCCAGAATCTATCAGAACCTGCTGGATTTCACCCCTGATATATATGGTGCAGTGTCTTATCACCAATATACAATACAAATCCCAAGCAAAAATGAAAGAAATTGTATAAGCTACATGGACAAAATGATAGAATGAAGTACTTCCTCCCCTCTGCCCCCCTCCAGTATTTATAGATGACACTTTAAGCCCAATTCAGATTTGTATGAAAGAGGCCTGACATTGTAAAAATGATCAATCACCATCCAAAGTGTGAATAACATATTCCGAGTGACAATACAGGTAGTTCTCGACTTATGTCCACAATTGAGTCCAAAATTTCCATTGCTGAGCAAGACATTTATTAAGTGAGTTTTGCCCCATTTTACGACTTTTCTTGCCACAGCTGTTAAGTGAATCACTGCAGTGGATAAGTTAGTAATTCAGTTGTTAAATGAATCTGGCTCTCCCATCGACTTTGCTTGTCAGAAGGTCACAAAAGGTAATCGCATGACCCCGGGACAACCCAACTATCATAAATATGAGCCAGTTACCAAGCATCTGAATTTTGATCACGTGATCATGGGGATCTGGCAAAAGGTCATAACTGTGAAAAACGGTCGTAAATCAACCTTTTTCAGTGTTGTCATAATTTTGAACAATAGCTAAATGAACTATTGTAAGTCAAGGACTACATGTACCCAGCCTGGGATCCCATCAAGTTGTATCAAGGCAATTCAGTCACTGAAATTCATTGCATTTATACAAGGGCAGGGAACTTTTTACGGTTGGTTGATGTGCTTTATTGATTTAGGAATCCCCTTGCAGGCTTCTTAAATCAATCCAAAGTTGACAGAATATTCAAATCAAGCAAACCCTTAGCAGTGCAATTGTCAAGGTTCCAAGTAATACACCCATAGTAAACAGAACTCAGAGGCAAGCAGGTTCCTCAAAGAACAGGTTTATTGGACATATCATGTTAGCACAGACTGTTGAAAACCGACTCTAAAAGTTCCTGCGGTTTTCACCTAATTAAAAGTAAAAGTTTCCCCCCTTTCCCAAACAATCAGTCATATGGTCCAATCAAGGTGCTGTCCGGTTGCTTGGAAACTTCACTCCTCCTCTCTTCAGCCACCCGTGGGAATGTCCTTGGCTCTCAGGGAAAACTATTTTGTTTTGGCTACAAAATCTCAGCTATCTCTATTCCCCTCTCCCTATCCCTCAGCACCATAGTGGCAATATTGAAGTCCCCAAGATGGCCTCAGGCAGGCCAGCTTCACAGTTGACAGCAATAGGCAGGAAGAGAGCACCGGAGTCTTAGCTGATTAGCAAAGGAACCTCAGAGGGAGACCCAGGAAATAGCTGCCTTGTGCAAGGACCAGGGCAAAGGGTGTCACCCTCAGTGAAAACAAAGTGCTAAGGAAGCATCTGATGCAATCCTTCTTCCTCGCCTGGACGGGGGAGTGAAAAATGTTCCAGTTGCCATAACGGAAACCCATTCAGCTTTATTGATTTTCAGTGTTTCCCAGGATGCTTGGCTCAAAGGTCTGAAATGGGACAGGTACGTGATAGATGAAGTGTACGATCCGTGCACAGGGTTTTTCTGCATACAATTAATTATTTTTGGATGAAAGATTAGTGGTCTGCAACTAAGTGCTTACTCATTTCAGGTCTGATAAAAATTACCTAAACCATTCTCTGGATTATGATGAATTTTGCAGTACAACAGCAAGATTTTTTTTTAAAGGCTGTTCGTTTCAGCCTCCAAACCTGCTTTCTTTCCCATTCAATCTTCTGTCAGTGTAAATTTTTTTCTCCATTAGTTTTTCCTGCCTCAAAATCAATGATCTGCTAACCAGGAATGTACAGGAAGGGAGCCTCGAAATATTACTATTGGAATATGTTTTACCTGATTAGTCTTACTGCCTTGAAACAAAAATATTGATCCACCCGACCTTTTAAAATCCTTACGTCTTGCAGGGGTCACCTTTGGAGTGACTGCAGCAGGGAATAAAGAGAAAGTAGGAAAGTAGGAATATTTGTATGCGGGTTTTCAAAGTGGAATGTCACTATTCTTTCCCTCAGGAGAAAGAAAATATCAAGGACATCCTCTGTGTATTTCACAGACCTTACAATCATGTCTAAAACAAAACTGACTGGTTTGGGATACAAGTAGTCTTTGACTTACAACCACTCATTCATGTAACTCGTTTGGAGTTACAACAGCACTGAAAAAAGTGACTTATGAGCATTTTTCACACTTCGACTGTTGCAGCATCATTTCCCAAAATTTGGATGTTTGGCAACTAGCATGTATTTATGACACCGGTTGCAGTGTCCTCTGGTCATGTGATCACCTTTTGCAACTCTCTGGCAAGCAAGTCAACGAGGAAGCCAGATTAATTTAACAACAGTGTTAACTAATTTAACAGCTGCGGTGATTCACTTAACAATTATGGCAAGCAAGGTTGTAAAATGGGGCAAAACTCACTTAACAACTGTCTTGCTTAGCCATGGAAAATTTATGCAGTCATAAGTCAAGGACTATCTTTACTGGAAAATTGAACAGATTTTATGATGAACAGGGACAAAGAAGAAATGGAGGACTTCAACATTTCAGTGCTATAGTGGTGAATAAGAAGTTTAGAGCTGCATTCTACAAACTCGCCCTCAGAGATCAGTTGGGGACCAACTCCCATTATTGCTAGTGGTCAAAAAGAAAGCTCCCTCCCCCCAAAAAAAGTTTGGGAAGAAGACATAAGATTAGATGTAGAAAATAACAGAAAGGAAGATGGAAGTGAAATAAAAGGATCTGTTGTTTTTCAGAGGAATTTTTCTTTCAGAAGCCAAATCTGCTATGTAGATTCTTCTTCTTATACAAAAGAACCTCAAAGGTGCACAGACAAAAGAGATGACTGACTTTGGAAAAAGTATTTGTTTACTCACATTAAATCTTTTTTTCTTTCCTATCTACCTACATGAAGCGTTCATCATCATCATCGCTATGTATGGGTTTGCAGTTAAATTTAAGCCATAGCATCATTGTGGCTCTTCTCGAGTTGGCTTCTCGAGTTGACACAAAACTAAACACATGGCTTGGAGCATCATTTGGTAGAACACGATGATGCAGTTTTAATGTTCTAAACAATGAAATGAACATTTGAAGCCCTGCAGTCATTGTAGTAGGGGAAAAAATGAGAATTGGGTGTTATACATGCCACCTAGTATAATAATAGGAAGGAAGGAAGGAAGGAAGGAAGGAAGGAAGGAAGGAAGGAAGGAAGGAAGGAAGGAAGGAAGGCACTTCTGCATATTTCCATAAAGATCATCTTCCTTACACTCTGTACTGGTGATTCTCCTACCCACATCCCCCAGGTGTGAGGTGATCCCTGCCTTGCTTTGGCTGACATTGTGCCTTGACTTGGACTTATTTTGATTGGGAAACTTTCAAGTGCCTTGTGGACTCATTGGCCATTGCTCTGTGGACTAGCATAGGTCTGCTTGTGGTTGGATTTAATTGGGAGAGTTCTGGGTTTTTGGTGAAGGGAGTTGCAGGGAAATATTAATAAACCCACTCTAACCACAGGGGTGTGTGTGTGTGAGAGAGAGAGAGAGAAAGAGAGAGAGAGAGAGAGAGGGAGGGAGGGAGGGAGGGAGGGAGAGGAAGAGCAGGACATCACATGCAGTGACCAGTACTGAATATATATTAAATAAGAGCTTATCATATTTTACAGTCTCATAAACATTTTCTTAAAAGTCTGTCTGCCTGCAATTGCAGCTCTTTTAAATGTACTTATTTCCGTTTTTCAGATATTGCCTGCATGGAGTGAATTAAGAGGCAATTTTTGCCTTGCGTTGCAGTCATTCTGTTTTTGTTTTATCATTTCTACAGGCAATCTGTATTGGGTCCATATCTCTTTATTTTGTAGCTAGTTCCAATTCCCAACTAAAATGCAATTTGCAGCTCTGGCAGACTTCAAACTAAGGACAAAAGAGATGGGTAGAAATAACTTTGTGATCTTTAAGTATGTTTTTTGTTTCATGACTGAAGAGAAAAATAGCTTTTATCCCAAAGAAGCCTCAGCTGGCCATTTTACACCAGACCCTAAATCCCTCCTAAATCCAAATCTGTGAGCCATTTTGTGGCAATCTGTTATCACACTGAGGGCTCTTTGAAAATCCGAAGTAATTTACTGATGCAACCACTACACTTAGCCTATTATTGAGTTTTTAATTAATAAATCATTATAATTCCACAGTTGCAGCAAATGAGAATAAACTGCAGTGTAGGATGAAAAAGAAAGTACTTAAATGTTCATTAAAGGAAATCCCAAAACCTAATTAAAAAGTATTTGGGGATTTTTTTCCTGGAGTCAAAGGTCACGGGTGATTCAATATATCTTACATATTTGAGAAAGAAATTCAGCAACACATTCACAGAAGAAAGCAGACTGACTCATGTTTTTCTCCCATACAAACATTCTCCTGATAGAATCTAAGAGCTTTTATATACCTGACACAATGTTCTATATTGGAAAGGAAGGCGTGCAACATTTTTATCTGTAATGAATTGAGAAGGTTCATTAACTCTGAAGTATTGTTCTTGTGAGTTATATTCTTGGCAAATAAAATTTATTTCTATAGTACAATAACTTTATCCTTTACTATATTTCACAACAGGCACTCATTGTGCCAAAGACCAAAGGCAACAAGTAATGGAGCTACAATTAACTTTATAGAAGAGTAATTAAGTTGATTTCATTGCACTATCTTTATTTAACATATTTCTTTTCTGTAAATGACATTTCCATACTGTGGCAGAAGAAAAAAACCAAAATGTGCTCTAGTTAAAAAGTAGGCATAACATAATATCAGATACTTTCCATTAGTGGATGAAGAACTAGGGGCTCTTGTCAAACTCAAGGCCTGCGGACTGGATCCGGCCTGCGATGTGGTTGGATCTGGCCCACAGGGCCATCTTGGAAAATGTAAGAGGCCAGCCTGCATCGCTTTGACCCGGTCCACCTACGTCACTTTGGCCTGGTCTACCCAGTGCAATGAGGAAACATGCCAGCAGTTTGAGAGTGGCATCATGCTGGCCACACCCACCCAGCTGGCAATGCCCACCCAGTCGGCCACGGCCAGCCGTCCCCCCGAGGTCAACCATAGCCGTGATGCGGCCCTCAATGAAATTGAGTTTGATACCCCTGCTGTCAGTGTCACTCATTGTTGTTCAGCTGTCTGGGTCTGGAGTTTAGCCATTGGTACTCCATTCTATGGTGTTGGGTACAAGTTAGTTCACAGAAGTAAAATCTAGAGGCTTTTTATATCAAACTGATGAAAAGGCAAAGGCCCTATCGTTTCCCTATTTGCTCCAGTATTTTTTAAGGCCACGAGTAGGCATTGAGAGTCTTTTGGAAAGGTCTATTTGATAAAACTATAGAATTTTCCCCTATAATTTGACAAAAATCTTGTCAGATTTTTCCTTGCTATATAATAGGGCTGTTAAACTCCCAGCCTGCGGGCTGGATGCATCACGCACTGGCAATGCCAGGGGTAAAATGTAAAATGTGTTACTACTGGTTCTGTGGGCATGGCTTGGTGGTGGTGGGGTAATGTGACTGGATGGGCATGGCCAACTTTTTTTTTTTTTAACTTTTCAAAACATTTTTTCTAATGCTTTGAAAAGCCTCTGGCGATCAGGCAATTCAGCTGGGATCGTCAAAGAGGCTTTTTTTAAAATGCTTTGAAAAGCCTCTCTGCCGATCAGGCAACTCAGCTGGGATCGTCAGAGACGCATTTTAAAAAATGCCTCTCTGCTGATCAGGCAACTCAGCTGGGATCGTCAGAGACTTTTCAAAGCATTTTTTTTACCACCTCTTCGGCCAAGAGGCTGCAGAAAAAAATGCTTTGAAAAGCCTCTGAGGATCCCAGCTGAGCCACGCGATCATCAGAGGCTTTTTTTTTTACTTTTAAAAGCATTTTTTCGTCGGAAGAGGTTGTAGAAAAAATGCTTTTAAAAGTTTTTAAAAAAGCCTCTGATGATCGTGCGACTCAGCTGAGCATGGGGGGGGGGGGGCGCAGGGATTTTTGCTACCGGTTCTCCGAACCACCCACCGCCATCACTACTGGATCGGGCGATCTGGTCCAAACTGGGAGCATTTCACCCCTGGGCGATGCCCATACCTGGTTTAGCGATGGGGGGAAAATCCCAATACATCACGTGATGCCACTGTGATGATGTGAGTTTGACACCCCTGCTATATAAGATACCAGAATAGCACCAAGATGTTGATAACACAAGGACTTGGTTCTAGAAACTTCCAGAAACTGCAGATGAATGCTGAAATGTAAACATGTGATCTAACTTTTCTTCCTAGAAGTATGACCATTATATGTCATGGAGATTCAAAATAGTTAATGGGGAGGGGGTTCTCATTTCTCAAAATAATTTTTAAGGATTAGGTTAGCACTACACCAAGAACGCCCCAGCTCTCCCACCACTGTCATCACTTTACTTGGAAGCAGGGGAAATTTCTAGAAACATCACTTGTTATATTCATTATTCTATTGTATAAACCAAAATAACAAAGATTAGCCTAGCTATGTAATTATTATTCTTATGAAATCTTTCCCCATTAGTTTCTCCTGATGCACTTCTAATGAAATCACTTTCATGGAAAATAACATTTCTCCTTACTCCTTGAATACTACCTTCTCCTCTGATTGATTGTAAGTGAATTCCTAGATTATAAAATAGGATTCTTAAGGGATTTCTAAGTGAAAACTTTACTATATAGTATAGGCGGAAGTCAAAGAAAGCTGCAATTCCCGTGGCTCTCCTAATAACATATAAATTGGCTCCATTACTCACATGTACAAAAAAACCCCCCTCCACTGGCAAATTATTTGAAAGATGAAAGGCTTGCCTCAAAGGATGCCTTTACTATAATAGACTAATTTTTAATATTGTCCCTTCACTTCCAATGGAAGGGAATCTCAGTTCTTAGTTCAGTGATGGACAATCTCTTGATGCCTAAGAGCTGCATTTAGTCTTTTGGGGTAGATCAATGATGCAAAAATGATAAACCAAGTAAGGTGTGTGGGATTTCTCTCATTCATTGTACATTTTTGGGGTGTGGGGAGTGGACGATAGGGAAGCCGTCTTTTAAAAATATATCATGTTTATTCTAGGACTCACGGAAACAATACCTAATCAAGAAACAGCCAAACAAACACAACTTGCAGGGCAAGCTACCATATATAAAACCATTTCCCATGCACTGCTATTGCCTAACCTTGTAATGAAACATCTGCAGAAAAGCCACCAAGCTCAGAGAATACCAATATAAGCTCGACAAGATTGACATTACAACTATTATTCTGTTTTTCCACCTAACAATGGCAGGAACTACACAATTACAACATTACAATTCAATGATGCAGGCAGAGAGGAGTTGGAGACATCAAAAATGGTTTGCCGAAACCACATCCAATTCCAAGAAGAAGACATTGTCATCCCAAGGAGGGCAATGAATTAGTTGGCTGCTTCAGATCCCCAAGAGTTAAAAACTCCTGATGGGGGAAGGCAGCAATTTTCTTAAACTATTGTGGGCAAATATGCTTTTCTTTACTAAATCCTAATAACATATGGTTTGAGATAAGACAGCTTTTTAGCTAATCAGTTTTCTCTGGCAATTAAAAATATATGTCTGTATTTTATAAGACAGTCTCTCCGTGCTGTTTGGAACTTCACCTTGGTTGGATTTGTGATGGATTCTTTGGTTGAATGCTTGCTCTGCCACCATATGCAGCAGAGTCCTATGGTTGAAGCAACATAAGCTTCTTGCATGTTCTCAAAATCAAAATAAAATCTGTTTCGCTTTTATAATTTTTCTCTGCTTTGAAAATCTGTGCTGGTGCAAAACCGCAGCACGCTTATCTCTGCCACTTAAGCTCAGTCAACATTCACATTTACATGGACGTTTAAATAAGCCTTCCTAGTCTATGAAAATATAGTATTCTAAAATAGATTGAGGTCAATGGAAGTTTAATCATACTTAGAATCGTGCTTAGAAATCATTAGATTTTTAAAAAGTTATTCTGGGCTAACTTAAGATTCATACTTGTAAGCATGACTAAAACTGGATCCAATCCTGTATATTATAAAGCTTGCTTTTAATTGGCTTAGTAAAGCGTATCCAAATTAAGGACCCTGGATTGTTTTGCTCTGTAAGAGAACAAGTCTTATTAAAATGTATTCAATGCCATACATATTTTTTTTTTGAATTTTAATATGCATCTCCCTTTACCCTAATGTGATTTGGACACAACTGGTTGCTACTCAAGCTGCTCTGCTGCATAAAATATAAAAGCTGGTAATTATGTATACAGAAACTGGCAAATAAAGAACATTATCCACCAGCCTGCATATTGAGAGCTTTATGTCGGCCTGATCTGAAATTAAAATACAATATTTACAAGAAAGGAACCATTTCTTGTCTTTTACCAAATCATTAGTTGCTCCAAGTTATCAATAAAATATCAAATAGTCTCCCCGGAAATGCTGAAACTCAGCTCAACTCAAATAACAGAGTTTTATTTACCAAAATAACTGTATAAATCACATAAATAAAAGTCCAGCATGCATGTTCTCCGAATAATCAATCCTTCATTTTGGGTACTGTGTACAAATTGTGTAATTATACACCTCAGAAAAAAACACCAAGATGCTTTTTCTAAGGAGGATTCACCAAAGGGTACCAGCAGTGGTGAAATCCAATTTTTTTTTGCTACCGGTTCTGTGGGTGTGGCTTGGTGGGTATGGTGTGCTTGGTGGGTGTGGCAGGGGAAGGATCCTGCAAAATCTCTATTCCCACCGCATTCCAGGGGAAGGGTACTGCAAAATCCCCATTCCCTCTCCACTCCTGGGGGAAGGATATTGCAAAATCTCCATTCCCACCCCACTCTGGGGCCAGCCAGAGGTGGTATTTGCCAGTTCTCTGAACTACTCAAAATTTACACTGCCGGTTCTCCAGAACCTGTCAGAACCTGCTGGATTTCACCCCTGGGTATCAGAGGTAGAGTCAATCACATGTTCTTGTAGCTGGGGCGCAAAGACATTTACTTCCTGGATGCTGGAAGGACATATCCTTGTGATGTTGCCTCCATCTCATTCCCAGCCTGTTGCTGAGACAGCCTAGAACCATCTTTAACTGTACTGGTTTGGAAATGCTATTTTCCTTCCTCTCCCAATACAAAGCCCCCATGAAAACAATCTAGGGTGCTTAGGAGAATACCCCTAGGGATCATGACATCAGGGTTAACATCATTGTCCAGAGGATCATTGGTTGCCCACTCCCCTCTTTGAAAGAGTTTTATAGCTCCCGTTGCCTTAAGAAAGTTTGAAACATTCCTAAAGATCCATCTCATCCTGGGCACCCTTTTTTTTGAACTATTACCATCTGGTAGGCGGTACAGGACAATAAAGACAAGGACAAATAGGCTGAAAAACAGCTTCTATCCCAGGGTAATATCTATATTGAATTCTACTGTATAGTGCAATATTAATGCAATATCGGGTTTTCAGTTCAATTGTATAGAATGTGAAGGATATGTGTTTTTGTTTTATTTTTTATAGTTTTCTTATGTGTAATGTACACTGAAGATGGCTATTAATTTCATTGTACTAGGTGCAATGACAATAAAGTACTACTACTAAAGTACTACTATTATTCTTGGGGTCAGCCCCTACTGGCCCAGAAAATCTGCTGAGGAAACACCACTTCCCTAATCATTGTTCACTTCAATCATTTTGGTCTTGGGTGTGAATAAAACCCCAAACACTTGACTTCCACAGAGTGGGGGAATAGTGGGACACCGTATTTTTTGGAGTATAAGATGCACCGGAGTATGAGACGCACCAACCTTTTTTGGTGAGGAAAAGAAGAAAAAGAAACCTCCCTCTCTGCCTCTGTCTCTGAGCAATTTTGCCCCCTTGCAGCAAATAGCAAACAGCCTGCTTTACTTTCATTTTCGTTTTCAGCATAGCTTGATTAGCACAAGGAAAAAACACCTGCTCCCGCAATTTACCTCTTTGCAGCAAGCAGCAGAGCCCTGCACAAAACAGCTGAGAGCAAATCAGCTGAGAGTCGGGAGGCGGATCCAATCAACTTGTGCTAATTAGACTGTGCTGAAGCTGAAAGGAGCTGTTTTTTCTTGCTGTTTGCTTGCAAGGAGGTAACTGCTGCGAGGCAGAGCCAAAGGGTGTGGGCCAGTAGGTGGGAGGGGCTACATTTGGTGTATAAGACACACTTAAATTTTCACCCCTTTTTAGGGGGGGGGAAACTGCGTCTTATACTCCGAAAAATACGGTAATTTTTCAAAAATACTTTAAAATCTCTCCAACTTTCAGGAGGTATTTCAAATAAAAGGTACAAGACTTTAGACCAAAAAACAAAGATGATTTGCCAAGATTGTATGGTTGCACATCAGCAATTAAAGTGTGAAACTTAGCGAAGTTTTCTTGAGAAGCCATTTTGGGAGATTGGGTGCTTATTTTTTCAGATCCCTTCTTTTGTTAATTAAGGCAACAAAAATGCTGTGTATGAGAGTTTATGTATGTTTTAAGGCATTCATAAAGCAGCCTGCCTCCGTTTTGGTTTAATAATTATAAAGGGAGGTTAAAAGTTCATTACTAGCATTGGAGACACAACTGAATTCCAAAGTCACAACCTTCAGGGCTGGCTTGCATCCCTGTAGAATGTTTCCTCTTTTTACCTTTTTTTTTTTTTTGGTGTGTTCAATGGCAGAAAAAGAAACTTATCAGATAAGGAGAGGAAAGGGAGAAAAGGAGGGAAAGAGGGACAAGTCAGGAAAGTGAGGGAGTCCATGCTACATACTGCATTGCATTGCAACCAAGTGTTTGGCAAAAAAATCCATACAGAACAGCAGATGGTGCTGCAGAGTCTAGAAGAGTGCAGATCAGGTCTGATGATTAAGACACAGGATTAAGGAATATGACCAGAAAACCCTGAGACTCAAGAACCAGCAGTAAAACAGGCAATACAATAGTGGCCAAAATTGTGGAAATCTTTTGGGAAAAGTGTATTTTTGAGGTTTGATGGCAAATAACACCACTTTTTGGGGGGAGTTTCAAGATGATCATAGTCCACTGCTGGAATGGCCTGGGAATAGCCCAGACCTTAATCCAATTGAAAATCTATGGAGTTGACTAAAGAAACTTGTTTAGAAGTTTCAGAAGTGTTCAGAAGCGACCCAGCAATAAAACTCAGTTAATGGAAGCAATCATTCAATCTTGGTTTCACATTATAATAGCTGCAGAACTAAAAGACTTGGTTCACTCATGGGAAGACGTTGTAAGGCTGGAATTCATGCTAAAGGTTACCCAACTAAGTATTAACTGACAGGGTAATTTTTGTATATCTCATTTTTTTCTACGTGTTTCACTTTTCTTCTTTATACTGTAACTGCTATTCTAATAGCAAATCCTTCATAAAAGTTATTGCATTACATTCTTGATTAAATTATCTTTCCATTGATATATAATTTTATGGTACTACTCCAAAAAAAAAAAAAAGGTATTATTAGCTAGTTTTAGAAAATACACTTTTCCCAAAAGGTTTCCACAATTTTGGCCACTACTGCACAGATAGACTCAGCTGTAGTTACAGATACTTGAACATTATAGCTGTTGAAGAGAGCTTGCTTTGACCATTCAATTGTATCTGGCTTTTGGCGACTTTATAGGCAAGTGTTTTCCTATAAAGTAACATAACAAAACTATTCTTTGTATTATCATAGTGGTATATTGCCATTCTTTATTTCTTTTTGTGTTGATTTTTCACTGCCCAGTGTAATGTATTTAACATGGCTAACCATGCGAAGTTTCTAAATACACCATAAAATAAAATAAAATAATAAAATAAAATATATATTTTACAATACTGCTTAGAACAGGGCTGTCAAACTCCCAGCCATGCCCACACCCAGTTTAGCAAACTGGCCATGCCCACACCCAGTTTAGCAAAGGGGAAAAGAAGTCCCGATATGTCACATGATGCCGCCATGATGCCACTCAGGAGCCTGAGTGGCGTAGGAGGCTAATGCCTCCTATAAGGCAGCATTTAACATCCAGCTGCCTGTAATTACTGTAAGTTCGAATCTCACCAGGCTCAAGGTCGACTCAGCCTTCCATTCTTTCTAAGGTGGGTAAAATGAGGACCCGGTTTGTGGGGGCAATAAGCTGACTTTGTATAAAATATACAAAAGTATGAAGGCTATTGCTTAACGCATTAAAAAAACGCATTGTAAGCCGCCCTGAGTCTCCGGAGAAGGGCGGCATATAAATAAGAATTAAAAAAAAATAATTGACACCCCTGGTTTAGAAGCGTACTAAAAATCCTACAAATAAATGTAGTGAAAGTAGACAGAGAGAAAAAAGGGGAATTGAATAGTGGGAGAAAGATAAAAGAAATATGCACTTATTTTAGAAATAATAAACTACTTCATTGTGATATATAGTAAAAGATCAGAACTTGTCCTTCTTTTCCATCTATTAAAAATAAACAAAACAGAAATGTTTTGAACTTGGGACTGTCAACATGCAAATCACTGTTCTAACCTGGAATTATAGTCCTACCCACGCTCAGGTTCTTTTAAATTATGAAAGACGGAAGGTAATAATTACGATTAGCATACTGAGTGTGTACAGTACATTGCATATATCTTAGAGCTGGGTAGGATGCAAGCAACAGGCAACAGGCAGCCACCGCTCTCTTCATCATCTCTAAAATAGACTCTGAAACGCTCTGGAGACTAGCTGGAAGCTACATTTCAAAAAAAAAAAAAAATTCAATTTCAATTTAATTCAATTTAGATGCCGCCCCTCTCCGAAGACTCAGGGCGGCTCACAATACATTTAAAATCCTAATAAAAAATATTTAAAAATTTAAAACATTAAAACATTAAAACTCATTCATGCCATTCATCGCCGGATCTCGCCAGATCGCAAGAGCGAGATCAAGGGCCCCAGGCCTGCCGGAAAAGCCAGGTCTTCACCGCTTTTCGGAAGGCCAATAGGGTGGGGATGGTCCGGACCTCAGGAGGTAACTGGTTCCAGAGTGCTGGGGCAGCCACCGAGAAGGTCCTCTCCCCCACGGGCCCGCCAGCTGGCATTGTTTAGCTGACGGGACCTGGAGGAGACCAACTCTGTGGGATCTTACCGGTCGCTGGGAGCTATGCGGTAGAAGGCGGTCTCAAATGTATACAATTTGGCAGGACCCAAATTATTAATGGGTAATCGTCATTATAATCATGCAAAAGTGGAGTTCTGTGTTCTGCATTGGTTGTCAGTAGGGCTCTGGAGACCATTCAAAGTCCTGAATTTGATGTACAAATATATAACTTGGAACCTAGGTATCTACATGACCAGCTATTTGATTTCTGCAGAATGGTTCTGTGGAGTAACATGACTTTAACTGAGATGCTGAGGATTATCCCATATGTTAGATCAGGTTAGGGGCAAGAACAATGTTTCCAATCTTCATCCGTTTGGAATACTCAGCTCCCAGAAATCTGGATGATGTCTTCCCTGATGGTTTTTAAGAAAGCGGTAAAAGCAAAACTGTTCTGCAGAGTTCTTAATTTACAATATAGCAATAGCACTTAGACTTATATACTGCTTCACAGCCCTCTCTAAGTGGTTTACAGAGTCAGCCTATTGCTCCCAACAATCTGGGTCCTCATTTTACCAACCTCAGAAGGATGGAAGGCCTTCAGCCTGATGAGATTCAAACTGCCAAATTGCAGTCAGCCAGCAGTCAGCAGAAGTTGCCTGCAGTATTGCATTCTAACCACTGTGCCACCGAGGTTTTTGGGATACTTTGGATTCCCAAAAGAGTGTTAATTATTGCATAGTTATTCTATTTTAGGTTATGTCTTTAATGAGTAGTGTTTACAATTTGTATAAAGGTAAAGGTTTCCCCTGTCAAGTTGTATGCAACTCTAGGGGGTGGCGTTTATCTCTGTTTCTTAACTGAGGGAGCCAGCATTGTCTGGAGACTTTTGTGTGGTTATATGACTACACCCTGAGGTACACTGAATGCTGTTACTTTCTCACAAAAGTGGTACCTATTTATCTACTCACATTTGCTTGCTTTCAAACTGATAAATGGGCAGGAGCTGGGACAAGGATGGGTGCTCAGGTCTCAGGCTGTCAACTTTCCAGCTGACAAGCTCAGTATCTTTAACCGCTGAGCCATCATGCCCCCAAGTTTTGGATAGATATAGTATAAGTCAAGAGTGGACTTGGCAATATGTGAATATTGCAAATACATACATAAACGCATAAAATTTTAAAATTAGAGGGGGAGTTGGTCTAATTATTGAAGAACAGCAAAATCACAAAGACGGCTGGCCACTAATGGTGCCAGTATTGAAAAAAGACAGCCTACAGATTTAAGTTTGCTTAATTTATACAAAAGAGAACCTGAGGAGCTATGAGAAGAAATAATAAATATTAAAAAATTGAAGCAAAAAATGAAATGAAATGAAATGAACAAAAATACCAGAACCAACAAAACAATATTTCAAAGAGGAAAAGGACCTTTCAGAACAAGTTATCATGTTGGCCAAGGAAAGAGAGTTTCAGAAGTAGGAACAGCACAAAGCATGAAACAATAATAAATAACAAGAAAATGGTAATCCTTTAATTGTTCATTGGTGGGGAATGCTACTTCCATTAATTTAATTTTAATGGATGGAATTCTATGTTCATTAATTTAATTTTTCTTTTATTGTACTGGATACGCTCCATTTTAACCTATCCCATGCTCTGTTTCTACAGTATTTTACTTCTCAAATGCATTAATAATATCACCAAAGATATTTTGAAGCAAGAACCAAGCAAATCAGCATATCTCATCACAAACTTCTACTTGATCCCTGAAAACATTCAGCTCAGAACTTCCAAAAATACAGTTTCGGTTTAGCTGACCATGCATTTTTATGGTCCTTTGGCTTTTGAACTGGTGAGGCAGTGGAGATATAACTGACTGTAGCTCTCACTGTTTTCCAACTGTGAAAGAACAAGCTATTCCAATGATAACCTAAATTAAACCACTATTTCTGGACCAGCAGACTTGAAGAGAAAAAATATTAGCAGTAAAAATCAACCTGGCTTTACGTTCTCCTCTGTTCGAGTCTAATAAATGGAAATGGCATCCCAGTGCCATGGACATTTCAAATGCAGTAAAGAAGCAGCACTAACATTTTACTTGTCTAGCTTCTTAATTGCTTCATAGTCATTATCTTGATGAGATGACAACAACTTTGTGAGTTAGAGCAGTATTTCTGTCCCTGAGTTTGGGTGGGATGCAGTACTGAAAATTGTAACTTGTTGGGTGAATTCATCATTGAGCTGAGATTGTACCCGATTCTAGGTCATCATCCACAACTCTGTTAGACAGGGAAAAATGTAGATCTACAGAAATTGGAAGAAAAGTCTAGCTGATCTGTTACAGAAAAAAAAATCCAGAGTCTCATGGCTTAAAAACCTTTTTTGGAGAGAGAAAATCTGCTTTTTTCTTCTTCTAACTATTCTCATCCGAGTTGATAAAAGAAAATATGTTCTTCAAAATTTTAGAGACATTCTTAGGGTGGAAGTATCCTTCTCTTACACTTATTTAGTAATGAGATAGACAAGGGAGAAATCTAAAGGTGCTGCCTTTTGTTGTGTCATCTTTCCACTGGCCTGCAACTTCCTTGACTTGAAACTTTGGTACAGCTTCTATATCACAGGTGTCAAACCCGGTCATGTCCCGGGCCAGATCTTGACGTATTGTAACATTTTTTGTCTTTGTGTAGCCAGGGTGGGCATGGCTTGCATGTGGCATATCTGGCTTGTGGGTGTTCTGCCCCAACTACGGATCCCAAGGAATGCAGCACACACCAACTATGAATAAAGCTCAATTTACTACCAAACGTAGTTTTCTACAAATGCAGGCTGTTAATTAAAACGTCCTTAACAACCTGCCAGAAAGTCCACAGATAAGATAAAGTCTTATGAGAGTTGGCAGAAAGCCCAGAAACAAGATTTGCAAAGACAATCCACATTCAATGACCAGCGAGCGAACATGCGTTGTTTCCTGCAACGTTTACAAGCTGTGTGCAAACTTAAATAGGCGAAGCGAGTGGCCAATTAGCCCCAAGCCTTACTCTCGAAGAGACCTCCTCCTGAGTAACCAGTCCTGCCTTTTGGCAGCTCTGCGTGCTCGTGCATTGAGAAGAGGCTCCTCCACTTCATCCTCTTCACTTGAAGGAGCCTCTGGAGGTTCTGAAGGCCCTGGCTGAATCTCTGCCTCTGGCACCACATTTCTTCAGCATCCTCGCGGTCTGATGCGAGCGCCGGCTGCACAGGCTGCTGGCGCGACACCACACCAGCCGCCTCCTCATCGGGATCAGCAACAATCCGTGCAGGCTGCTGGCGAGCCACAACAGTGGGCCACCAGTTTGACAGGCCTGTTCTAGATGAAACTCAGGTAAATCCAGGTGCTATCTATTAGAAACTAGAAAGAGTTCAAACTGAATTCCTAAGAAAGTTACTCCAGATAGCAAAATGTGTGTCTAGTATTGTTTTCCATTGTAGGCAGAGCCGATAACTATCAAAAAGAGGACATAGCTATGAGTATTGTTATTGGCTTAAAAGCTCACTTTCAGCCCCAAGGTTCATTGTATCTTAAGCTGTAAACCAGTGGTGAAATCCTATGGGTTCACACCGGTTCGGTAAACTGGTAGTAAAAAAAAAGCTACCGGTTGGTCCGAACCGGTATTTCCAACTATCAGCTCTGCCGCACGATTTAAAATCGCTAGAAAACAGGAAATCCTGTTTTCTAGTGAATCAAAATCGAGCGGCACAGCTGTTCCTCCCTCGCTGTTCTACTTACTTTCCCAAACCTCCTTTTTCCGCATGCAGCATGCGTTTGGTACGTATGCATAGCGTGCATTTGGCACACATTGCACATGTGCACGCAGCATGCATTTGGCGCAAACCGGTGGCAAACCGGGGAAGATTTCACCACTGCTGTAAACGTAACTATTGTTCATCTTGGAAATGCCAAATAAAAGATAAATAAGGTAGATTAAGATTCTCAAGTGAGATGATGATGCACTTGGAATACAATTAGGTAGTGGTAGGAAGACTTCTTGATATAGAATATATCAACAGAATATAACAAGATGACACATATAGCTTAATTGGAGTTGAGCAAAATTTATTTCAAACCAGTATTACACTTGGCTTAATGCTTTCAGAAGGTCTGCTTAAAGTTTGCGTGATTTCAGTTAATCTGCCACAATTATACCAAAGTTGTAAACCAGTATTTAGGCTACAAAAAACTAGAATAATGCCAGAGGGATGCATATGTATCAACCATGGTTGGAAAATTTAATAACACATGGATAACTTTCCACTGAAATTTTCCATGTACAGAATAGCAAATCGGAGAAATTTAAAAAAAACAAACAGGAATGAATCAGTATTTAGAACTTCGGAGCATGTAAATTTCATCTGAGTATTCTACTATGCTCACATAATTTCAATCTTGATCTTTTTCCTCATTTGGTTAAACCTTTTCTAAGTCAAATAAATGCCTGAGAATCTTTTATTATTATTATTATTATTTCAGATACCTAGTCAATTGAATGCCCTTGAAAAACTCTCAAGGAAATCATGATAGTGATAACAGTATAATTAGAAATATATCAGTGGAAGGCACATAAAAACAAAAGTGATATACAGTTCTTTTTCCTTTACCAGATTGAAAAGTTGCCCTTAGGTGATATTATAGTGAGAAAGGCTGGGACTCCAATGAAATATGTATTTATTTATGTATTAGAAGAAAATAAACTCATGTTAGACTTAAATGTTCAGATCTTTTTCATGATATACAACTGAAAAGAAAATTCTTTTTTTTGTTTTGTTTTTGCTCTTAAGAGTTTCTCTTGCTCTGTAATCCAGATTAAGTATTGGGATGGATGTATAGAAATTAACCAAGGCAGTTTAAAATTATAGTTTGAGTTACAAAATATATCTGTCACAGGCATTATAGAATATATGCATGGATGTGTGGATCAGGGGTGTCAAATCAGGGGTGTCAAACTCAAGGTCCGTGGGCCTGATCTGGGCCACGGGCCCACTCTGGAAACAGCGAAGGACCGGCCCATGGTGTCTCTGCCAGGAAAACGGAGCTCAGGAGGGCTGTCTGTGGCCTTCCTGAGCTCTGTTTTCGCTGGCAGACGGTTGTAAGAGGCTGGTGCAGCCGAAAATGAAGCTTGGGAGCCCGTTTTTGCTGGCAGAGCACTTGGGCCACTACAGGCGCCCCAACATGAGTGACATCGAGCTGGCTATGCCCCCCCTGGTGTTGCCCCCCTGGGGTCAAACACAACGTTGATGTGGCCCTCAATAAAATTGAGTTTGACACCCCTGGTCTAAATCTAGACTGGGTTATTGTAGGCCTAGCTCTGAACAAAAGAAGGCAAAATTCAGCTTGGATTGAAAAAACAGAAATGCCTGGAAAAGCCAGCTCTGGTGGCATTATTTCTGTAGCCCACTTTTATGGGGACTGTAAAAAGTTGAAATTATGGCAAAACAAATTAGAAGTGAACATGAAAGCCATAAAATGCTAAAAGAGCAAAGCAAGTGCAAACACGAATCAGATAAAGAGAAGGACAGAGTAGCATAAAAGCAATTGATGAAATGCCAACGGAAAACAACTTTACCTTCCCTCAACATCCAAAGCCACAAAATTTGAGGGTATCTTTAATCAGCACGGATGGGAGCTTGTTAAATTACTGCATCTCACAAACCATCCAGCATGTGGGTGGTAGTTATCAACTCCGGAGCACTGATATTTCTCAGAAGCTGATTACAGTATAGCTACCTGTACTCTGAGTTCTTTATAGCACTGTCAGTGCTAATTGGCTCGTTAGTGCCAATGGCACACTAATTACCTCTTTTATCTAAACCTAAATTATTCAGCAACTTGCACCATGCTTAAAAATGCAGATATGAAAAGCAATAGTGTATGGAACAGATTTTTTTTTTTGCATAATAGGACTTTTTAAAAATTTAAAATATGCTGCAAGAGCTGCCGTTCCTCCTTTGCAAATAGATTTCGATGTATAAATATTTCACCTTTCCTAACTTAATATTCCTTAAATGTGTATTCTTATTTTTATTTTTTAATAATCATTGTGAGCTGTGCCACAGTGCATATTTACACCTTTATGCTTTTGAAGTGAAAATGTGATTTCTATATTTCCTTTTTAAAAGAACAAAGTCTTAATTTTTTTCCCTCTTTGTGAGAGTATCTATTCCTGAAGGTGGGGGAAGCAGAGGTTCTATGGCTTGATGTTATGCAGCCCAGAGGTGGTATGATAACAATTTCATTTTCTTTTCATTTTCGCCTTTTTATTTGCAACATAATGGGGAGGGTGGGGGATCTTATCTTTCTCACATGCTAGGGGTTGGAGGGAGAATATAAGGAGGAGGAAGACAGCGACGGTAGATGGAACTAGCAAGCAGCTGCCCCAGGTCAGGTTCTGAAGACCCAAAGAATTTCTGGGAGGCAAGATTTGAGATCTTCAGCCGACCTCCTTATGAACTCAGCCCTACACTTTTTAAAATTGTCCTTCTGCTCTGTTTAACCTCTTCCAGTAGTGCTGAAGGTTAACTTTGGCCTCCATTGGTAAAATTTGAAAGATTTGGGGATTTAAGAATAGGCAAAGGGCAGAACATAACTAATATTAACTACTGTGTTTTAAAACATGGGGTGGGGAGCTTTTTGGAAGAGCCCACCTTTGACTCTAAACCAGATAGAAAGAATACCACAATGCAAAGGAAGGGAAGGGGCAAATTTCTGTCTCTTCTGCACTGCAAACTTTACAGTCCTTGACTTATGACTGGTCACTTAACGACTATTCAAAAGGTACGACGGACCCCCCAAAAAGGTATATATGGCTCAGATTCTAAGTTCTAATGATTGCCCCATCACATGATCACGTTTTGGGCACTCAGCAACTGGCCTGCATTTAGGGCCATTTGTAGCATCCTGAAGTCACATCACCGCTGTTTACTACGGTTTTTGTGTGAAACTGATGTTTACTTCCAATTTTTGGCAAAAACATTCATTGTGGACACTTAACGTGGGATTCACTTAAAGGACTGCAGATTTGGTTAACAACTGCCCCAACAGATGTCATAAAATCAGGTCAGTTTCATGATCACCCCATCCCCCTTTAATGATCAGCACAACTTATGACCATAATTCCAATTACAGGCTCAATTACAGTTGTAAGTCGAGAACTACCTATAATTGGAGGTGAAAAAACTACCAAAAAGAGTTTTTGCTGTTGGACTAAACAGAAAAAATTAAAATGTTACTCTTTGGTTTATGGATCATGATGTTCATCAGAATTGTACTAGTGTACTGAGCCGTGGTGGCATAGTGGTTAGAATGCAGTATAGCAGGCTAATTCTGCCAACTGCGAGTAGTTCGGTTCTCATCGGCTCAAGGTTGACTCAGCCTTCTATCCTTCCAAGGTCAGTAAAATGAGGACCCAGATTATTGGGAGGCAATATGCTGACTCTGTAAACCATTTAGAGAGGGCCATAAAACATTGCGAAGCGGTATATAAGTTTAAGTGCTATTGCTAAGTGCTATTTATGAAACTTTAAAATGGTCACCTTGGCTTGCGGAATATAGGAAACGACACTGGAGAAAGAAAAATCCACCCACTCAACCTGTCGCCAGGTGTCAGTGGATCATATAGAACATATCAACATGTAATGTATATACATTTATATTGCTTAAATTACATTACTCATTTGAATGTTTATATATCGTAACTATTGAGCTGTGGATGTTTTATGTTTGTAATTATTCTTGCATACTGTTGAGGGCTATGTGAATGTGGTGGCACAAGAATCAATCTAAAAGGCTCAACAGGAAAATTCTTTGCAATTCTGGTGCAGCTTCGGATGGAACAGAATCAATTTGGTAACACTGGGAGTTGGGCTGCATGACCAGCTGGCCACAGAGTGAAGGCGGACCATTGCCTGTTTCTCATGGGCAGGAATGTACCACACTGTCTTCTACCTGTGCACAGTCCACCCACAAGACAAACTTCATCTGTCTTTGCCTGCTGTGTGTCAAAAGCAGTGTTTTGTGATTTATGCTGGCCCAAGTGATGCTGGGCAGATTGTCTGCTGCGCTCCATTTCACTGTAGACAAACAACAATTCCGCTTCAACTGATTCTTGTTCACACCAGCAGGAAAGCCCCCCTTCCCTCTGGTCACTGAAAGCGGCTTTTCATGGCCATTTTTAAAAAATAGGTTCAGCCATGAAAAAGGGAAAAGCTACAGGTCTGGGTTTTTGTTGTTCTTGTTGTTGTTTTATTCTATTTTTGTTTTTGTACAAGTTCACTGATGAAAATGTGAAATGGGGAATTGGTCCTTTTTTTTTTAACAAGTTCATTTGCGTGGAGTTGCCCTTTTGTTTATTTTTAACCAGGTGAAATGGTTTGGCCATTTCTTCCTTCTAGCCAAAGTAACAGGAAAAAATGGCAAAATTGTGTGTGTGTGTGTGTGTGTGTGTGTGTGTGTGTGTTTTTACCAGTCCAAGAGGGATAAAGAAGAAATGGGGTCCATCAACTGGGGATTGTGGTAAATATTGTCAGGAGAGAATTTCAGATCATAAAATGGAGGAAGAGACTGAAACCTGGGAAGGAATTTCTTAACTTGGGGTCATTTCTAGCCAGTAGATAAATAGGAAGAAAGCATTTGAAGGCTGCAGTGCAGAAAAACTGCATTAGACCTTCCCCAACCTGATGTCCTCCTATTGGGTTGGACTTCAGCTCCTATTATTTCCAGCCAGAGTGGTCTTTGGATATACATTCAATACATATGGAAGGGACCAGTATGGGGAAAACTGCAAAAGGATCTTTCCACGCCTCAAAGCTGGATACAGCCAATTGACCCATCAACAGGCCTCCTGATTGCAGACTTGAATTTCTATGAAAAGACACCAATTCACTCATTTTTAGGGCATACTTTCCCCTCCCACTCATTTGTCTTTTGCAATAATTTGGTTAATGGCAAAGTTCACAGCTCCCTGAAGCTTGACTCACAGTGAGCAATGGCCCGATGGAAAAAAAAAAATCACCACAGGACAAATTTCTATATCAACTCAAAACACAAGGAAACAATTGACACATTCAAAGGCACAGCCTACACTGTTTTCTTCTGATAGCCAGCTGTCTCTTCCAATGCTCAAGGGAGCTCCTATCTTTTTTTCTCGACAGAATTAGTTTGTGAGGCAGAGTGTGGATTTCAGCTTGGGGATTCCATACCCTGGGTAAATGCATACTGAAAATGGCATATAGTTATAGTTTAAGACATAATAGTCTCCTTAAGTCATAGATAAACCTTACCAGGAATGGGTTCATCTTACCTTTACTATGGTTTGCAATGGGAGCGTATGCACGCACGCTTGCTTTCCTCGCATGCACGCACTTCATGTGCAGATCCCGCCACACGCTTCATGTGCAGGTCCGGTTCGCAAGAACCGGACCGAACCAGGAGCAACCCACCACTGAACCTTACACATATGTGCTAAACATTATTTCCATCACACAGAGATAACAGTGTATACAGTAGTAGTGTGTAGTTTAAGAAATATAATGCCAGATAATATAATGATGATTTTACCTAAGTATCATTATCAAAGCAATGAATTATGCAGCCACTCCACTATATCATACTCCCCCGCAAAAATATTTTTTAAAAATAAAATTTTGCTGTCCCACATGCCTGAAAATGGTGAAATAATTGAAACGAAAGATGAAAATTCTTGCAAGCAAAGTGGTTTCTCAAGGATGAATATATTGTTTTTAAAACATCTCTCTCTCTCTTCCTCCCTCCCTCCCTCCCTCTCTGCTGTTTATTACCACATTCCACCTTTTGAATAATATTGTTTTACTTCCTTAATAAATATATTCCATTATATTAAGTATATTTCTGTTCTTCAGACCCGGAGCGACAAACATGCCTAGACTTTGATATCTTATATGAGAAAAGAATTGTTTCCCCCATTCAGCAGAGCTGTTTGCTCAGAGGACAAATTATCCTTTTATTAACATAGTTATCCAGCTGCTGAAGGAAATCTAGAGATACAGTGGCATGAAAGAAGAATTTACTCTGAATATCTCCAGAGTCTAAGAATGGAGGCTAGAAATTCAGGGCTCATGGAATCATATGTCTCTGTAATTCCCCTGTTTGGAATTATTAGATTCCTTATATCTGCCACAACTTCTCCATTGCTCCTAGATAGCTCACTATTCGGTCACTTGAGTGTCAGGACACAGATTGTCTCTTTGTTCTTCTTCCCAGGAAGAGGAAACCAAGTTTTATTGTTTTATTCGCCCCCCCCTTTCCAAGGTGCTTATACAGGTATAGTAGTTCTTGACTTACAACAGGTCGCTTAGAGACCTTTTTTTCTTTTAAAAGCCTCTGCCGATTAGGCAACTCCACTTGGATCGTCAGAGGCTTTTAAAAGAAAAAAAGCCTCTGCTGATCAGGCAACTCAGCTTGGATCGTCAGAGGCATTTAAAAGAAAAAAAGCCTCTGCTGATCAGGCAACTCAGCTTGGATCATCAGAGGCATTTAAAAGAAAAAAATCCCTCTGCCGATCAGGCAACTCAGCTTGGATTGTCAGAGGCATTTAAAAGAAAAAAACCCTTTTTTCCTTTTAAATGCCTCTGACGATCCCAGCTGAGCCACGCGACTGTCAGAGGCTTTTTTTTTTAACTTTTAAAAGCCTTTTTTCGGCAGAAGAGGTTGTAGAAAAAAATGCTTTTAAAAATTAAAAGAAAAAACCACTGATGATTGTGCGGCTCAGCTGGGCATTGGGGGGGAGCAGGGATTTCTCTGAACCACCCGCCTCCATCGCTACCGGATTGGGCGATCCGGTCCGAACTGGGAGCATTTCACCCCTGACCCACATCTTGCATTGACCTCAGATACCCCAAAATATTATCTCCCCCTAGTTTAAATAATCAGGGAGGTCACCTAGGTGATTTCCTTATGTCATAACCTGTAGATCATTGGTAGGAATGAGCCTAATTTAATCTAGTATCTTCATGTTGTCTGAAAGGTTTTCTCTGAAAATCTTAAGAGATAGATCATTGGCTTTTCTTTATATAAGGCAGCTTCTTATGTTCCTATGGATACTTGATGATAAGGTAAGCTGTGAATCCATTTCCATGAACCATGCAGTCACTTAGCAACTGTCATTTCCAAAATGGAAACATGTTAATATAGCTGTACATCTTCTACTGCATTTAGAAAATCAGTTCAGATGCAAATTTCTATCCTGATGAACAGGTGCCAATAAAAAGTTTATTAATTAAAATGACATCTTATTTTAAGACTTGATTTCAGCCCCCACCATCATTTGCCATTTGAAGTCATGATATAGCATCAGATGTAGAAAAATAAAATTATGCAAACATTAGTCAGACCGTGAAATGTTTTCATTATAAAAAAAAAAAGATTGGGAAAAAAATGAATGAAATTAGCATTTAAATAACATGTCATATGCTGCAGTAACTGTTGTTTTGAAAGCTGGGTTAGCCTCTATTAAAGTACATTATATAACAAAAACATACAATGATGCTACAGATAAAACACAGAATTGAGGTCTCTAATTTTACCCCTATCTTTCTAATCTGAGAAGAACTGACTGCTCAGGTTGCAATAAAACTGCACATCCTTCTTCAGATTGTCAAGACATAAATGGTTGGCTGTTCAAATGTGATGAAGTGGGGAATGAGTGGGATGTAGTATCATGGAAGCCCACAAGATCTCTCTTCAGTCTGTGTTTTCATTTTTGTATCTCAAAAGACTTGTGTGAGTGGATTTTGCCCACCTACATATCTGAGAACCCTGGAAACCTAGAATAAGATTCTTTGTATAAACATACAAACATCCTTCCCTACATATTTCTAGATAGTGTGAATAAGGCTTAGGAAATGTGATTCGAAAAAAGGGAACATTGTTTGGCCTTAGGTATGATTTGGAGTCTGGAAAGAAACTATTGGCAAAGAAAAGTGTAAAAAAGAAGAAATCTAGAGTTTAGATGCTGATTTTGAATAATCAAGAATTTCTTAGGGACCAGGTTTCAAGCACTATTCCTCCATCATTCATCTAATCTTTTTAAAAAATCTTTTTCCTCTCAAAAGCAACCAGCTTTGATGTTCCAGAGGGATTAGCTATTTTAGAATCAATGTATTCCACAGGTGGGAGAGTTATTTCACAGAAACAATTATTTTTTAGGCAGGCGTGGATTATGAATTAATGAATGAATTAATCTGACAGTATCACACTTCCACTTGTAGCTAATAACATTTGATTTTGGTTTTTATCCAGTTAGCACACTTAGAAAAAAAAAGGATTTTAAAGGGAAGAGAGTATAAAATGCTATGCTGCTTGAACTAGCATTATAAAATGGATATGTCTAGTTCTTAACACATTTATCAAAGGTGTAAGAATATTTATACACACATACCACAAAGAAAATACAGTTTTAAATATCTGTAGTTATATAGCCATTTTGTTATCAGTGGCAGTCTTTTTTAATAGCGCTAAGAAATAGATACCACATTTGGATAAAATTACCCTTTATTGTTCTTCAAAGATCTTTGCTATTATGTTTTCAGCTATTTTTTTCCTCTAAAACAAAATCACTCCCTAATAGATCAAAAAGAATTAAGACTGGAAAGAAAGAAACTACCAATTAAACTAAATGACATGCAAATTGCGTGTCACCCTGCTTCATTTTTCTGATTTTTTTTTTTTACTGTAAATGTTCAGCCCCATGTGAGGACAGGCTGGAAATCTAATCTTCCTTTTTGTTTCTCTAAACAACATGGTGCTTCTTGAGTTTTCCCCTTAAATCCTACGCTCCTGTAAGGATTATTCTTTTCAACAAAAGGGTTGAGAAAATGATTACCTTTTCTCTTCCTAGTCCTAATTTAGATCAGGCCACCCTGTACTTAGCATCAAGTGAATAAAATCAGATGCTTCAACAAGACAACCTACAATTTGTGCTATTGCCTGCTTCAGGGCTGAGGGAATCCAAAGAGAATAGGTTGACCCCTTCTGTACTGCAGAGAATACCCCTGATGATCTCAATTCAATTTCCTCCAGCTTTATTTCTGAATCTGGCACAATTCTTTTCTGCAATTACTGTAAAGCATTCTTAGCATCAAACTGAAATGGACAGATTTGTACCTGAAAGTACAGCTCTGCACCCCGTTGCAAAGCTATACCAGCTTTCACAGTGACCAATTGAACACAGGCGTCCATGGGGAGGTTAAAAATGGATGGCAGCGGTGAACATGTGATCAAGACCTCCACCCTTTTAAAAAGGGCGGGACTTCCAGCACATTGCTCCAATTGCCATCTTGGGCCCCGTCTCTGCTTCCTGCAGATGAGAGGTGGGATTCACTTACCTTCCCTACCAGTTCGCAAATGTGAGAGCGAATTCTGTGCATGTGCAGTAGTCTTGCATTATGCCTGGGTGGGTAGGTGGAGCCTCCCACAGTCGCCGCTACCAGTTTGCGTGATGAGGACAGAACCGGCTGAACCCCACCACTGCTGCAGATGCTGCTGCAGGCTATGGGTTTTGCCCATCTTATTGCAGTAGGCACTTATGTTGAACACAATGCCATTCAAAGACATTTCCCCCCATGTTATAATCACTGATATGATTTAGAAGTCACCAGCAACATGGTTTAACTGGGAGGAGTTTTCTTATGTGTGGTGGAGATGGTGCTTCTCAGAGAGAAGCTCAATTAATTATTTGGCAATTGTTCTGCTATCATGCCATGATGCCTTTAAATAAATGTATAGCTCACCATCTGATACAAAATATAGTACACTGCCAGATACAGTATTATACTTTTCTGTCTTCCTTTCATCCAAAGTGTTTTTGGGAAGCATATACTGTACCTTCTACTTCTGCTTCATGTAGTGGAGTACTTCTCCATCCAAGTTAAAACTAAAAGGGAGGTTTTGGCAAATACATTTTCTTCAGCTACAAATGCACTTTAAATGAAACTCATTAAGGGCAACCAGAGGGGACATTTGCAGATGGAGAGGAAAAGGCAGGTGTGAGGACAGTTAGGCAGCTGTGAGAACTGCAGGAAGAACAACAGCAAAATAAATATTTGGATGCTCAGGGTAAAAACATGAGGCAAGGAGACAGAACAGCCAAGAGAAAAACATTTAAAAAGTTATTTGTTGGTAAGATTTAATTCCCCATAATTGAACCATCAAAGCTTTTGCCAAATGACTACATGTAAAAATAAATAAATAAATGAAAATCGTTTGGATTGTTTCCCTCCCCTTCTCTTCTATTTTTAACATGAAACTACCTGCATTTAAAGTTGTAATTCCTGCTGCACAAAAGAATACGGTTTCAAGGAAGCGAGGAAATATGGACTCCATTTGTGTGTGTGTGTGCATGCACATTCAAATTCATATTCAGTCTTCTAATGCTTTTCAGATGAAGATGGTATGTGCTTTTTATTTATTTATTTATTTATTTATTGGTTCAATTTATATGCCGCCCTTCTCTGGAGACTCAGGGCGGCTTACAATGCGTTAAGCAGTAGCCTTCATACTTTTGTATATACCAGCTTAGTAGGGCTTTCACACCCCCCCCCCAAGCGGTGTTCTATTTTATACAAAGTCAGTTTATTGCCCCCACAATCCGGGTCCTCATTTTACCTACCTCAAAAGGATGGAAGGCTGAGTCAACCTTGAGCCTGGTGAGATTTGAACCTGCAGTAATTGCAGGCAGCTGGTGCTACTTAACAGCACTTTAGTCTGCTGCGCCATCAAGACTCTTTCAACAATCTTTATATGATTGTTATTTCTTTTTGGGAGTCTGTTGTGTTCCAATTCCACTTTATAGAGTTCAGACCATTTCCAAATAACACTGGGCAACAAACACAAAAGCAGTATGAAAGAAATATTCCAGCAATTTCTTCTCATAAAAGTTGACTGTATCAGAGGAAGAAACAATGCTCCAGAATTTTAACAAGAAGCTGAAATGAAAGAAGTATTTTGAGAGTAACATACTTTATATACAATCTATATAAAGATGAGTCAGTAGGGCGAGGTTACAAAGATGAGGATGTGTAAGTGTAGCTATTAAAACAAACCCAGTGTTTTTCTCAGTAGGTCACACTGAGGGCTTTTCAAGCAACTAAAAGTTAAGATGGAAGTGAGGAAGGTTAGCTTGATTCTAATCTCCTGAAGATACCAAAGTTAGGGGCATAATTAGACCCTACCAGTTATTCTGAGGCTGAAGTCATTCCTGTAAGACAGTGGTTATCAACTTTTTCTTCCCCATGGACCCCCTTTAAATAACTTTTGTGGCCACAGACCATGGCCATGGACCACCAAAACTTAACTCGAGATTGCATCAATTATTTATTTCAATTTTCTCATGAAGGTCTTTCAAATTTGGAGAGAAGGGGAAATAAACTAATCTGTTAATGCGCACATTCCTATTATATCTTTATTGCAATGATTCCATACGAATTTAAAGTAATAGTATCAACACTCTTTCCCCTCAAATGGACCATTTTAGGGTGTTCTGATGTGCTAATTCTGAATTTGATGTCAATTTTTACATTAAAAATTGATGGAAAGTTTTTACAATTCTGCTCACCTCCCCCCTCCTCTTGTTTGTCTGTGTTCAGTCACCGTATCTTTTTGTTTACGGGTCCAGGGCCACCACTTGGAGGAACAGACTTCAGCCCCGTTGTGGCCCCATAGAGGGCCTTTGGGTTAAGAAAATGTGTTTGCGAGAAAAACCACCTAATTAAAGTGAGTCCCACCAACCATAATAGCACCACAACTACAAAAACATACGCATACGAAAGTCACATGCAAATAGAAGCTGGAAAATGATATGAATAAAATTTTAGAAGTTATACTTCGCTTAATGCAAGCTGTTGGCAAAAAAGGAATACACACACACACACACACACACACACACACACACACACTGTAAGCAAAAACCACTCACACATTAATCACGAAATCTCCAGAACCGTAGAGCCTACAAACTTGAAATATGCCACGTATGTTCCTCTTGGCTTCTAGGTGCTCACTAAGAAAGGATTTTTCGAAATGACCATCAGAGCATTAATATTTCCTATATTATTATAACACGCTCTGATGCTAATTAGTTAGACGTTCTACCCCCCTCCCAACTTGAAAATAACTCTGGAGAGAATGGGATAGCATAGGACAGGCTTCTGTGGGGCAAGCCTCATGAGAGAAGGGGCTAGAAAGCCTGAAGGAGAGAAGGGGAAGGATAGGAGATGTTTCTGTGGGGCAAGGCTGAGGGAGAGAAGGGGAGAGGAGAGGATCTATGTGGCCAAGCCTGAGGAAGAGAAGGGGATAGGAGAGGATCTATGGGGCCGGCCTGAGGAAGAGAAGGGGATAGGAAAGGCTCTATGGGGCCGGCCTGAGGAATAGAAGGGGATAGGAGAGGATCTATGGGGCCAGCCTGAGGGAGAGAAGGGGATAGGAGAGGATCTATGGGGCTAGCCTGAGGGAGAGAAGGGGAGAGGAGAGGCCGATCATAACTACTCATTAATTTTCAAACTCTAAATGTTGATTTATCAAGCCCGATCACATAGTGATACCTAATGTAGCACAGTAATATCACTTTGTTTATGTCCATGCTTTTGTCCAGTTGCAGTGCAAAGTAGGGGAATAGATGAATTCTTTCTAATAATTGTTCCTTAATATTGACTGTCAAACCATCAATTTACCTCTTAACTGTGTCATTTGGCAAAGATATTATGGAAAGTTCTTGGGTTGCTCACTGATCAACGCAGAAACCATGTGTTTTACAGCAAGTAATCTAAGTACTTCAGCTATAGTGCACAGTTTTCTGGCTTTTGCTTTTAGTTGAGAAGCTTCAAATCAAGCCTCACTGCATTTTCATTGTTACAACCAGTTGCAGTTTTTTTTTTTTTATCATTTTCTTACTTTCCCAAAGTTCACATTCCCTGCTTCTGAAAAAAAAAAGTTCTTTGTGGCATGTTCCTTATGTTTTGTATCAAGATTCCTTTGCAATTTTGATAGTCTTGTTTCATAGCCTTGTTGGATAACTTGTAACTTGTAACACAACACGCTCTGTGGTAGTTGCTTGTCCTCAGAACCTGTACCCGTGAAGCCAATCGAGAGATATTCCTTGCTATAATGGTCCTACTTTTTAAAATGACTAGAAGCCACACCTTGCTTAGAACAGGATGCACCCTGTTCATCAACATCATCAGTCCCTTTACGTTTCAAATTCAGCCAGCGATCCATCCTGAGGCTAAACTGAAATGTGTTGTCACAAAAACCATGGCAGCAATATCAAAAAAATCACCTTAACGAACTATACACAAATTGTTAGCAAAAATCGAAGACAATTACAAAATTGGTCTGAATGCTCATTCACACTGATAATGACTGACTCAGCTTTCCCTGCCCCGTAGTCTCTGACAGTCTGTGCAACAGCAGGAAATGTCACACGCTTTCTCTTTGCCGCTCAGCATCATTCACTTGCATGTTCTCAGTGTGTACAGAAATACCAAACGCAGCTATTTAGCACTTAGCAATAGCACTTAGACTTATATACCGCCTTACAGTGCTTTACAACCCTCTCTAAGCACTTTTACAGAGTCAGCATATTGCCCCCAACAATTTGGGTCCTTATTTTATCTGCCTCAGAAGGATGAAAGGCTGAGTCAACCTTGAGCCTGGTGGGATTTGAACTGCCAAATTCAACGGGCCGTTTTAGTCAGCAGACTAAAAAGCATTGTGATTAAGACCAGCTGTCTGCAATTACTGTAAGTTCGAATCTCACCAGGCTCAAGGTTGACTCAGCCTTCCATCCTTTCTAAGGTGGGTAAAATGAGGACCCAGATTGTGGGGGCAATAAACTGACTTTGTATAAATATACAAAAGTATGACGGCTATTGCTTAATGCATTGTAAGCCACCCTGAGTCTCCGGAGAAGGGCGGCATATAAATCAAATTTTTTTAAAAAAATTGCAGCTAGCCAGTAGTCCGCAGAAGTAGCCTGCAGTACTGTACTCTAACCACTGTGCCACCGATACTCTCGGTGCCATCAGACAGCAACTCTCACACCCGATTTATAGCTCTGATTGTTGGTCATCAAGGCAATAAGTTTAAAAACCCAAGTTTTACAAAACAAGCATGGAGAATTAAGATTTTGTTTTATTTCCCATTCCGTCTTGCTTTCATTCGTTCATTCGGATTTAACTGCAAAAAATCATAACATTTCTTCAAGCTTTCGCAGACTTCCTGTAACAACATCACGGTCCCCTCAAGAGTACACAGACCACAGGTTGAGAACTATTGCTGTTTTCCACTGCATAAATCAGGCCTGAATAAAGAGAGGCTGGTTTTAAAATTTGACACAGGAGGGGTTGGAAGCCCACTCAGTTGAGACACCATTATGGATTCTTCTTTGGATTTCATTCCTTTTGACCTTTTTTTTTTTTTTTGCTATTCTCACTAAAATCCCACTGATTTCAGCTGGACAAAGCAGGAACAAAAGGGTACAATGGGAGATACTGAAGAGGGGTGAATTTTATACCACAGGTTCTCAGTGATGGGTAGACCTCTGCTGTGCCATACTTGAATTTTCATCTATTAAGCATAACAGACATGGCTTCACTATATTCAATAAACAAAAGGTTTTCTCCCATTCGAATTTTAAGTGCCGTGATGAGAAGAGATCCCCTTTTGAGGCTGACATTGGTAAGTCCTTAGATTAGCTCAGGGAAACATTATGAGCAGTGTACAATGGGATCTACTTTCATAAAAATGTTCATGGGATGGATAGCATGGGCTTTTAAGAGGTCTGCAGATAGATGAATACAGATACAATGTATAAATGTTTCTGAAAGGAAAACTATTCATGGTGGCTTAATGACATACTTCATTTATTCTGAAGAGGCCAAAAATCTGCCACAGCATAGCATGCGCTGGTATTGAATATCTGACGAGGACAGAAATGAATTAGAGAGGCAGTCAAACCCTATTTCAATATACAATCGTCAATCATTCTATTATTATTTCCGCTTATATAGGCAGGGATCTCAGAAGAAATGTTAGCGGCTGCTTAGGATCATTTGATGGTTGCCTTATTTCACTGCATTACAAACTGCCCTAAACCCTCATGGAAAGTTTGCATTAATTCAATATTTGGGGTTTCCCTCCTCAGAAGCATTTTAACATGCACTAACTGCTCCATTTATTACTCTTTTTGTAAGCAGCTGTAAACATAGAACTTTATAGAAAAACTAGATGCAAATAGATATACATGTTACTGCTTCAGTAGTAAGAAGAGTAATAACATTCAGAATATATACATCCCAGGTGCCTTTTTAATAACTATGAGCCACTAAGAAATAAGGTTAGTGTCACCAATGTTGGGGGGAAAAAATAAAGGAAATGCGGCAAATGCTTGCTGACATTTTTCATGGTTAACAGCACCATTCATACCATAACATTAAACATGTTCTTACATGAGGCTAAAATATCATTTGCCTAATGTGATTGGAAAACAGATGAATATCCTATCTTTAAAAAACAAAAGAAAAAACAGCTTAGTGAATTTTGAGTGAAGACGTCTTTGTCAATAAATAATAAATATAGAAAAAAGTATTATTTGCTTGGGTTTTTTAAATCAAGAAATAAACCATGGCATATGATTTGTAAAACTACTTACTGTAAAATAATTTGCTGTTGAATGTGTGGTCCAAACTGGAAATGACTACAATGTGTGTATATGTTTGAGTGTGCATAGGTGGCTCTTTTAAAACAAGAGTTTCATTTGTTATGTTTGCTTATATTTCCATGAGTATTATATATTTCCTCCTAACAATGTAGTAATTATCAAGAGTTTAAGATTTATCTGGAGCATAGAGTTGGAAATTCAAACAATCAAACTGATGTTTTATTCCTACATGAACATGTGTTTCAAGCTGGTATTTATATGGTGGCTGGAGAGCCAGGTGCACCTGGAATTATTTTATGATAGATACCTATGTCCTTGTTTTCACATCACAGTAATCACTGACCAAATTGCTGCATTCCCACATCACTGCTCAATTGCTTCCAGCTGATGAGAGTTGGATGAAGCTTCAAATAAACAGTTGGGTTTGAAGTGATCTGATCCAATTGTCTATTTGAAATGAATATTTGACCAGTTTAGAACAGTCTCTAGCAAGGCACTAGAGAAAGCCTTGAAGCACCTTTTGGAGGTTAAATCTGAAGAACTGCCACGGTCATGGATAAGCCTCAGGTAATTTACTCCCATTGTGAGATATCTGAACCACTGGAAATTTAGACAAAGCTTTCAGATGAAATTTAGTTTTTTGCTGTAAGTAAATATGATCCAAACTTTGCATACTTGATTTTCTTTCTGCAGAAGCTTTCTGTGATATATGACTTGCCCTCATGGATCTGGACTTCTACCACAACAAAAAAACCTGAGTCATCCTATGAAGAGAAACAATATTTCAAAACAATATCCACATTTTTCTAGAATTGTGGATTCTATTCCTGCTCTGCTATTTGCAATAGGATGCATGGAAAAAAACCCCACGCTGTTAGTACCTCTAACACATATTCCCAATTGCTGCAAAGCAGTTAAAATGTACTTTCCCAACAATTGAACAGCAGTGGATTTGTAGAAATGTCCCTTTCATTTACGATTTAAATTACGAATTTTAGTTTCTGTTTAATCAATGGTCTATAACGAGAGTGTCTTTTTGCATATTTAGGAGTCAAAAGAAAATTCAAACCCCTTTGGTATTTTACAAAGAGAGGGGAGAGCAATGTTTTACAGAATAGGGCTGTATCTTCTTGGAGATTATTATCTCCTTGGAGACTATTGGAAATTACCAAGATTTTTTTCTAGGAGGTTAACTGTGGGAATAGGAGTGAGAAGATTCTGGAAGGTAAACTATTCACAGGTAGTCCTCAATTTACAGTTCATTTAGTGACCGTTTGAAGTTATAACACACTGAAAAAGGTGACTTATGACCATTTTTCACAGTTATGACTGTTGCAACATCCCCATGGTCATGTGATTTACAGTTGGATGCTTGACAACTGGTTCATATTTATGACGGTTGCAGTGTCCCGGGATCATGGGATCCTCTTTTGCGGCCTTCTGATAAGCAAAGTCAATGGGTAAGGCAGACTCACTTTAACAACCTTTAGTAACAATATTACTAATTTAACAACTGCAGTGATTCGCTTAACAAATGTTGCAAGAAAAGTCATAAAATGGGGGCAAAACTCATTTAACAAACTTCTCACTTAGCAACATAAATTCTGGACTCAGTTGTGTCCTAAGTTGAGGACTACCTGTGCCTCCTTAAAACTCTCCAATCAGGCTAAAAAGCAAGGGAGCCCCTTTACAAAGGTTAGAAAAAACTTCAGAGGTTTTATTTTTATTTTAAATGTACACCTCAGAGAAAAGACTTATATATTCGTTTACTGAAAAGGAGAGATCAACAGCATTTTTCAAGGGAGCTATGATCGGCAATTTATCATGCAACAAAAGGGAGGGGGGAAAAATCCTCAAACGAACTGTTTTTGATTAGTTCCCCAAACTTGTCAAATAATATGTTCATTACAGTTGTGTTATGTAGTAATTTCTTTCCATTTAACGCATGGATGAATTTATTCTTTGATTCTTTTAAGGAAATGTAATGATGCGTGTCTTGCAGCGTTTTAATAAGTATGTGTGTACATGAAAAGGAAAGGCTCTCATAATTATGCTGAACTAGATCTCAGGTACATTACACCAAAACTTTCTATATTGCCTTCCAACCAAGGAATAAATCATGACTGAAACCTGGCTTAATACACCTCGGCCTGAAGATCAAGAAATGCATGCAAAGTCCAAGACTCAATTCTCAGCCATGGAGCTTTCTTTCTTCGGCACAAAGATTTTCCTGACACTGAGTTTTCTAAAGCAGTCTTGGGGGGGAAAAAAAGGTTGAATTATGAACAAAAGGTTTACATTTAAACAACTGCCTTTTCTTTTCCTGGCCTCTGCTGAGCCTAGATTCCTTAACCATTTTTGCTAACTCACTCGCATATTAAGGGAATTGATTTCTTGCCTCCACATAATAGAATCTGAGAGCTGGAAAGGAACATTCATGCCATTCTTCTGGCTGGGTAAAGACATCCAGTTAAAATACTCTCAGAAATTGTTTAGCTAGTGACTGCTTTAATAAATGAGAGCCCATCACTTCGCAGCTGGAGTCACCATCAAGCCATCTCCTTATGTATCTTGTGCTTTATGGAAATAAAGGTATTAGGCACAAACCTCCCCTCTATAACTCTATTCAAAGGCTTGCAAGTAGCATTGGTTTTGGGGTTTTTTTTGCTTTATTGTTCCCTTTTTTGGGTTGTTGGGTTCCTGAGGGTGATGCTGCTTCAGTTTTGGAAGGCTTTTTTCAATTTGTTGCTCAATGCCTCTGTGGCCATTCTCTAAGCCTTTCTCCAGCTGGGGAAATGTATTAGGTGGCACTGAGTCAACTTTCCTCAACTCAACCTACCTCTGAGGATTGTTGAGAGGAAAGAGCCCTATGTCACCTTGAGCAGCAGTGGGTTTCATATATTCTTACCACCAGTTCGTCACGCACACGCATGCTTACTTCACCCACATGCACCTTCCGTGCATTGCCCAGCCTTGAAAACGTGGCTAAATAGGACGGCATTATGTCCGGGCGGGCCCACTTGCAGAATTTGTCCGAACCAGCTGAATACCACCTCTGACCTTGAGGATAAAAGCTTAACAATAAATAAATAGATGGAATGGAATTATGAGACTCTCAATTCAGAACCAGTTGTTTACCAGTTGGGAAACTGGCATAAACTTTCTACTAGTTATAACAAGGAATTGAAGAAAGATTTTCTCACTCCAATTTAAAGGAGTGAAAAAGCCTTTCTTCAATTCCTAGTTATAACTAGTAGAAACAAGACTTAACATGACAAACAGCCAATCCGGTCTAGTGCTTAAGGTGTTGTGCTGGGATTGGGAAGACCCGGGTTCAAAACCATCCTTGGTGAAGAGAGTTTCCTGGGAGCCTGGCACTATTTCTGACAGGATTGTTGCTGTGGGGAAAAATTGGCGGAAGGAAGATTCTGCATATTATCTTGATCTGTTGAATAGATGGCAGGGGATAACTCAAACCAATAAACCGACCGCGTTTTATTTTGGTGGCTTCTGTGGAACAGCACCCAGGAGGGAAAAAATATGATGGTAGATTCTATACATGGATTTCAACCTGTCCAATTATGGAAGAATAATCACGCTGTGAAGAACATATCAGCCACAGGGACCTGGTTACGATGAAGCTTCCCTCACCCCACACACAAAGATGGAAGAAAGAGAAAGTGCTGTAAAGAAAGAAAGAAAGCTTCGTTTCCCTCGATATTTTCAATCACTTAAAATCAAGTCAAAAGGGAGCTCTCGGGGCTCCTATGACCCTGAACTACAATTTCTACGAACTGACCTTTTTCTATGGATGCCAATTCTGCCTGCATGAACATGGCATCTGTGGACAGAGCTTTTTTGAAGTCTCGACTGCAGCTGTTCTCAAAGCCGCAAGAAGTTTCAGCTTTAAAGCTGAGTTTTCAAAAGATTGCTCCCGGGTTCTAAGATTTCTTGAAGGGGCTGTGCAGCTCAATCTCAACTCCCAAAAGGTGATTTGAAGGTTAAGAAAAGCAACGTTATCACCGGCTTCAATTCTTTAGGGCAGCTACATCTTTCGTCCAAAAGCTCCATTCTTAGTCCAACTGATGCTACATGGCTCCATCATTAATCATATTTAGGTTTCTCTCCTTTACCTAGATGCTCTGTTAACAAAGCCAGAGACAAAGTGTGTTATTTTTAAAGTTAATTATTGCCTGCTCTTTTATATTGAGCCACAAGGAAACATAAATGAAAGTACAGCTAGATGACTAGAAATAGTTCAGTAAGATTGAATTCAGGGGCTTCTACCTGTTTATATTTTGTGATGACTGCAAACTGTGTCTATTGAATATCTGCCTGTCATATACTTGTTTAAAGTGTCAGCTTTTCAGCTAGTGTACGTGGCCAAATATTATAGATTAATGCAGAGGAAGTATGCCTTTGTAGGAAATAGAGAGAGCATGGAAAGAAATGGCTTGACTTAAAAAAAAAGAAAAAAAAGAAAAAAATATTGGGTCTTTGGCTGTATAATCTGACTTGCATAAAGAAATTGCTGATGTTTTGGGTTAAATAAATAGTTCTGGGAAATAAATAAGATCCAGACTTGCTGCCAATAATTTAGGCATATTTGCTAAACAGATATGTTCAACATTCTCTTTCCTTCATATTCTTGCATTATTTTCTGCCATGGAAAATTGGTTTAATTCCTCTACCCAAAGAAGATTTATAAAGTGATCTGTTTGACCAGAGGTAAATATATATATATTGTAGTTTCTGGTCATTGTTAATGGGATTTTCTTTTGTCTATGGTTAAAAGGTCAGATTTTAACGATTAGTTTAAAAGTGGATAAAATGTTCTTTTGCTTTATTTTTTTAAAGAAAGTGATAAATTTTGATTGTAAAATTGATTTTTCTTAAGATTAAAATATATACGTGAATATGTCTGGTACCTTTTGGTAGCCCTTTGCTGATTAGGACTGAATGATATGTTTTTGCAATTCGATTATTTATATGGGATGAGATAGGGGAAGATTTCTTTTTAAAAAACCTGCAGTACTAGAGAAGGTGTTAAGTCTGATGCCCCCGGAGAAATCAGGAGATTCAGACTGTTGAAATGAATATAAAGATTTATTGCAACCTTAAACTCTCTACAAGAATCTGAGCTACTAAAATTCAAGGGAAATTAGCAGGAGTTAAGGAATCCAAAGTGGACTGGACTCAGTTCTCTTGCGGACATGCAGAGACTCCTGATTTATGATGCATTTGATCCCTCCCTCGGGTTCAGCCTGGTCATCTCCTACATTAAGTTATACAACCAGTTATACAGCTGGTTCGCTCTCACAGAGAGGGCCTCCTCAGGGTGCCATCAACCAAACAATGTCGGTTGGTGACCCCCAGGGGGAGAGCCTTCTCTGTGGGGGCACCTACCCTCTGGAATGAGCTCCCCCCAGAGATATGAAGGATCCCGGACCTACGCACCTTCCGTCGCGCTCTTAAGACCTTTTTATTTAACCAGGCTGGCCTGGCCTAATTTCTCCTCTTTTAATAATTATGTAATTTTGTAATTTTAACTTGTTTTAAATTATTAGGGTTTTAAATATTAAGGCCAAATTATTTAATCGGATTTTAATTGTTTTAAATTTTGTATGCATATTGTTTTACTATATGGCTGTTCACCGCCCTGAGTCTCTCGGGAGATAGGGCGGTATACAAATCAAATAAACCTCAAACCTTATACTTGTCTTTTTTATTTTCTTTTCTTATCTCTTTTCATTTTTTAAAGATACTTTAATTTCTATTTAAATTAGAAATTAATTTCTATTTAAATTAGAAATTAATTTCTATTTAAATTAGAAATTAATTTTTATTTAAATTAGAAATTAATTTCTATTTAAATTAGAAATCCAGGGGGAGAGCCTTCTGTGTGGGGGCACCCATCCTCTGGAACCAGTTGCCCCCGGAGATAAGGAGAATTCATGACCTCAGTGCCTTCCGCCGTGCCCTCAAAACACATTTTTTCCAACAAGCCGGGCTGGCTTAAGAAGAAATTTTAAATATTTTAATTGGTTTGTTAGTTTTAAATTTTGGAGCCAAATTTATATATATTTTAATTGTTTTTAATATTTGCATTTCATATTTTTATTTCTGGCTGTACACAGCCCTGAGTCCTCAGGGAGAAGGGCGGTATATAAATTGGAAATAAAATAAAATAAAAAATAAAATATTAGTTTTTTTTTAATTTTTGTATTTTTTGTAAACATTCATACAAAACAATTGGTTTAATTGCCCTATCCAAATTCACCTTCAAAAGATAATGGTTTCTTTGTATATGAATGACTATTTTGCTGACTGTTAAAATAATAATTTAAAAAGAAAAGTAAAGTACAGAGTCAGTGTTATGTTAACAGATGGATGCAGGTCAGAATCATGGAGGGGCAGTCAATACAGCTTGAAAGGTTAATAATCTCTTTCGCCTTTACATCAGTGGCATTTTGTGGCCTTTTACAGGCGGGGATGGTTTTTTTCTGTTGAGGCAAGGCAAGGAAAAGGCTTTGAATATTTGAAACAAAAATGATTGGACCTTTGGTTCCTGATTTGCAACTCAGTGAAGTTTGGAAAATACACTTCATAGGAATGAGGGGGGAAACTGGATTTCTGTGCTAAGTTCAGCGTTGTCTCCTGTATCTTTTCTTTACAGCTTTGCCCAAAAGACACAAAATCCTTTGCTGTAATGAGAAATCATTACCTAGTTGATTACTTAGGACAGGGATGTCAAACTCATGATGGCCCACAAGGTTCTTAGATCTGGCCTGCAGGAAACACCTGGAAACAGCAAAGGACTGACCCATGGTGCACCTGCCAGTGAAAACGGAGCCTGGGGAGGATTGCGCAAAGCCCTCCCAAGCTCCATTTTCAGCCGCAATGGTCTCCTGGAGTCCTCTGCCAGCGAAAATAGAGCTCGGGGAGCGTGCGGCCTCCCGAGCTGCATTTTTGCTGGCAGAGGGCTGCAGGAGGCCGTCGCGACATGAGTGACGTTGAACTGTCCATGGCCACTCTAGCCATGCCCACCCAGCCTCCTGAGGTCAAACATAACCCTGATGCAGTCCTCAATGAAATTGAGTTTGACACCCCTGATTTAGGACTATTGATCATACAGATTTCTTATTTTTTTAAAAAAATTAGGATTTAATTACTATGTGGTGCCCCATTGGCTGTACATGTTTGTCATGCATACGTTTTCTATTGCATAACAATACATTGGCAGAATCGGGGAAGTGCTGTTTTCTTTTTTGTCGGTTGAGGTGAGTAAAAAATGAAAGAGACACAGGAAGAACTTACTTTATACTTACTCAAAATAATGATTTCTCTCTCGGCACAGGGGTTTAGATCTGCCTCTGTCTCTGCAAATTGCCTTCCAAACTCTGATATGGAAGGAAGCCAAAATAATTCCTAGTGTCGTAGCAGAAAAGATTTATCTTTGCAGCTATGCTGCTGGAGTCTGGCTTGGGTCCAGGGTATCACTACATTGCTTCTATTTAGGCTGGAAGGATTTTCTACTCATCCCTTCTGGCCTTGCTTTCCACAAAATTGCACCGAAGTCCCTTTCGCTCACTTTAAAAGATGCGGCTTCCATTCATTATGTTTGGATTGCATTCCATTCATTTCTGTGGCTTAGTTATATAAGAGTTACTACTACTACTACTACTACTACTACTACTACTACTACTACAGTACTACTACTGCAAAGAAGAACAGCAGCAACAACATTTCATTTCACTTGTGTTCTGCTTTTCCTCTGAGGGCTCGAAACAGTTTATATTGAGATCTCATGTAATTTTTGTCTGCTGAATAACAATCCTGTGGGATGCAAGGGACTAAGAGAGTAACTGGTCCCGTATCATCACAAAGGCTCTCTGGTCAGATAAGGACACAAATGTGTGTTTCTCCAGTCCTGGTGCAAAATGCTTTAATTACTATATATCATTGGCTCCAGGAAATGGAAAAGAAGAGGCCATGGGAGACCCGTAACTGAGATCATCAGATTTTGCAGCTTTGTTTTGTTCTCAAGAATTGGCAGAGGAGACCAGCCACTTATTATCAATCTTATTCCTTTCATTCAAGTGTTTCTTTTTAAAACAGTGGGGATTTTAGTAACTATCAGCCACGGTGGCACAGTGGTTAGAATGCAGTACTGCAGGCTATTTCTGCTGCCTGCCGGCTGCCTGCAATTTGGCAGGTCGAATCTCACCAGGCTCAAGGTTGACTCAGCCTTCCATCCTTCTTAGGTGGGTAAAATGAGGACCCAGACTGTTGGGCGCAAGAGGCTGACTCTGTAAACCGCTTAGAGAGGGCTGTAAAGCACTGTGAAGCAGTATATAAGTGCTATTGCTATCAAATCACTCTGAAAGAACTGCCAGCCGTGATGAATGACTGGCATTAAAACTTTGGAATGGATTAACACCAAAATTACATTTATGAATTCACTCAGAAGTGCAGAATGTAGTCCCAACTACTAGACTGCAGTTGCTTTCCCCAACCAGGTGCTTCCAGTTGAGTTTGGATGTCATCTCCCATTGTTCTCAACCAACAGTTAACCATCCTGGTTTGAAGTATTGGGTGAAAACCAGGACTTCTAGAAACGCTGGTTTGGAAAATAATCCATTCCAAAGTTCTCCATTAATAATGACAGTTGCAACTAGATTTGCTATCAGTAAGTGATGCAGTCAAAGTATTAAATCACCACGCTATTTAGCAATGGCAGTTTTGGCAGTCCTGGTTACCCTTGTTAAAATTGTTACCCGTCATGCAGGTCATAAAGCAATAGCACTTAAACTTATATACCGCTTCACAGTGCTTTTACAGCCCTCTCTAAGCAGTTTACAGAGTCAACCTATTGCCCCCAACAATCTGGGTCCTCATTTTACCCACCTTGGAAGGATGGAAGGCTGAGTCAACCTTGAGCCGGTAAGATTTGAACTTCTGAACTGCAGCTGCCTGTCAGCTGAAGTAGCCTGCAGTACTGCACTCTAACCACTGTGCCACCTCGGCTCTATGTAAGCACAACCAGCGACTTCCTACTGGCTTCCCCACTGACTTTGCTTGTGAGAAACTGGCAGGGAATATCGGAAATCCCAATCACATGACTGCAGCTTTCTCCATCATCATTATTGTGAACTAGGTACTGAGCGTCCAGATTGTGATCATGTGACCTGAGGGACACTGCAAAAGCCCGAACTCCAACACCAATCATAAGTACCATTCATTAACACCATTTTAAATTTGAAACATCATCTTATGAGTTGTCATTAAATGAAGACCACCTGTATCACGGTCATTATTTAGGATTCCAGTTACAATGGCCACCAAAAAAAAGCCATTTAATTTCATGATCAAAAGTTGTTTTGAAAAATGACATGAAATTAAAAGTAAACCCTTTCTTGAATTTATCAATTATTTGCTCTGAGAAGTTGAATTCTCCTCTTTAGCATAGCTAAACATTTATTTAACAAGGGAACAATTTCCTGCAAGGTAGATTTTTCATTTAATGAACCAAGCAGAAAATCACACAGAAAACATTCTCCCAATGAGAATAACTACTGTAAAGGAAGAAGACAAAGGAGTTCAGCTTTATACAAATGACTTAGTCATATTTACACTTTTAAGCTGAAGTAAAAATGTAAAAATATCACCAAAACTCCAATAGAAGCAAATTTGGATGCATCAAGAAAATGCAGAAGTCAAAGGACAAAAACAGGGTGATGGGAACTAAAATGGTCTGTACAATCGATATACTGGTCATCAACAGCACTGTAACTTCTGTACATAGCAACAGCACTTAGACTTATATACCACTTTACAGTGCTTTACAGCCCTCTCTAAGCAGTTTACAGAGTCAGCACATTGCCCCTGACAATCTGGGTCCTCATTTTACCCACCTCAGAAGGATGGAAGACTGAGTCAACCTTGAGGCTGGTGAGATTCAAATTGCCAAATTGCAGGCAGCCGGCAGTCAGCAGAAGTAGCCTGCAGTACTGCATTTTAACCACTGTGCCACCGAAGCTCTTATATGTTATCTTTTGCTTCACTTTCACAAAGCCATTTGAGGTTGCCTCCAAACTCATTTTCTTCTTCATTTCTCTGATACTGGAAATAATTTTGAAACCTGCATCGGTCACGGTACATATCTCCAGCTTCTATAAGACCCACTCTGTCCTTCACAGAGGTTGTAAATAAATCATTAGCTTTCAAGACTCTGTCCTTATTGAATGTCTTATCACCCATCTTCTGATGAGGAATTTTCCATTGAAACACAAATGTCCCTTTGAAAGCACCCATAAATATTTGCCAAAAAAAATATTGCTTTTATGTAAAATATTCCCAGGAAAAAAGAATGGAAGGAATATGGTTTTATATCAGGTGGTTCTCTGCAATTTCTTGGATTAAGCTATCTCATAACTGAATATGAGATTCAGCTCAGCTATTTATTATATCTTGAATTTAGAGCTGCCAAGTGTATGTTTGCATGAAGGGAAAATGCACATTCTAGAGACAGGAAGCAAGCAAACCATAAATCAGATATATTTCTTAAACAGGATTTCCATAGAAAGCTGCAAACACACACTGCAGCTATAACTGAAATGTCAGACTGAAAGATAAATGTAATACCCTTCTTGCATCTGTTCATGCCACGTATATATCAACACATTACATTGGACTATAAGCATGGCCTTTAGATACAAGTGAATTCTAACTGCCCAAATATCTCCTCTTGATCATCCGTTTTGTGCCTTGCCTCATTCATTTTGCCTCCTGAATCTCTCTGTCAATTTTGCTGCCCAAAGTTAGACAGAAACCTGCCTTTTGTTTCTGTTTTCCTGTGGAGTAAAAGGTCATGTTGATTGTAGCACAAAGGTCTTTGCCCCAAATGGATGATACATGGCTGAAGGTAGCAAGTCTTAAATATAAGAGCTCCCTGCTCTAGGATTTGACAACTTCAGATACAAAAAATTGGGATGGAACTATACAATTGAGGAGCTATACAGAGTTTCCTGTCAAGAGATTTTTGCTTGGGTTTGACTTCTTGGTCAAATGTCTGACAAGGTTGTTATGTATCTTGTAATGTACCAATTGTACATTGTTGATAGACTGTCTTGTATTAAAAGCTATGGAACAAAGGATGTGGAAAGGCATCCAATTTTTTTTTTAAAAAAAGGCCTTGATACAGAGTTCATAAATGTGCTCTGACACAATGAATCAAGAACCACTATTGGGATGGGAGAATGTAACACACAGAGCGAAGACTCTGGGCAAAAGTGTAAGTACTGGATCAGAACAATGATATTCTAATGACTTCCTTTGCGTACTGTTTTTACACATGCCGCCTTTTCACAATAATATAGTATTGAAAGTGATTTTATCCTTTAGCAAACAGACGGTGTAAGACATGTGAAATCGCTTTTTTAAGCATCAGCAACACAGAGCTCTTAAGAAGCATAGGAGAAATGTTAATATTATGCAGTACTAAACATTATGGAGCAGTGTCTGTCTAATGTTTGTATAGATCAGGGGTCAGCAACCTGTGGCTCTGGAGCCGCATGTGGCTCTTTCACCCTTCTGCTGTGGCTCTCTGGCACTCAAAATATGTGTCACAACCGCCAATGTGAGACACCCGCTGGCACACGATTTATTGAGCTTTTCAACCCCCAGTAGGCCAACCATGGATAAATCCAAGAAAAGAAAAGTTTCAGAAGAAAAAAGAATGTTTAATTCAGCTACATATACTAGTTTTGTGGCCGCTCAAGAAATAGTCAGGCACAGGTCTGGCTTCCGGTTCCGGATGGCAACGGACGCTGCCTGGGTGAGCTCCTGCCCCAGCGTCTGACCCCCCCACTTGGAGGCCCCTCGGGGCCGGGTGCCCTGGTTTCGGGGTATCCGCCGTTAAGGGCAGCTCACCAGGGGTCCCCTGCCTCAATTCCAGGGGCTGGGCGGCCAATGCTGGCGCACCCGAGGCTCCAGCGAGTGGGGGCGGCGCGCAGCGGCCATCCTCAAGGCCACTGACCGCGCCATTGCGCCTGTAGGACCCAGTGTATATTGAAATTAAGGCAGCATGTAAAGAGGCGATCGGAAGAGGAAGGGATGCAGGCCGGAGAATAAGCAGAAAAGGAGAGACCTTGATTGGCGAAGCGACGAGGCGTCCTGAGAGTGAGAGGGGGGGTGGAGTTTTTCTCCCCCCCATTGTAGCTGGGAAGGGCGCTGTGGCTGAGAGGGAAGATGAGGAAAAAAGAAGGAGACCTCTTATCTCGCTGATTTTTTGTGGAGAATGGTGGAGGCGGAATTTGAGAAGGGAGGCTGGAGGCCTCTCTCTTTGCCGGAGAGTTATGGCCGGGGCCTGATTTCCTGCTTCTTTGTACACAATTGATGACATCACCCACCTCTGGTTTCCTGTTTGACCTACTCTACGAGCCGGACTCGTTGCTTCTGTGAGCGCCCTCTGGTGGATTGTGAGGAAAGAGTGCTGACCTTTAAGAAAATCTTTTGTTCTCTGGATGCTTGTGCCTACCTGAGGACCTCTCATTTTTTATCATTGCAAGATGGCAAAAGGACAAAGACCAGCTGCAGGTGACATGGAAAAAATTCTGGAGAAATTGGCAAAATTGGATGAGTAACTTGTGTAACTTGATAAACTTGATGACCTGCAAAAAGGGCAACTGGAAATAAAATCTGAAATTGTAGTTATGAAAAAAGATTTAACTGCTGTTCAACAGGTGGCAGAGGAGAATAAGAAAAAGGTGGGAGGTTTGGAGGGGGAGGTGCGGGCAATCCAGAAGAGGGAAGAAATGAGAGGAAATGTAATCTTAACTTCGCAGCTGGATAGAATGTCTTATTTTCTCAGGTTTCAAAATGTGGAAGAGGTGGACCAGGAAGATTTGCGAGAAGTGATGGCTAAATTGTTGGGCAAACAATTTTACTGAAAGAGGTTTGGACTTTATGAGATGGGATATGGATCTAGTTTATAGAGTAAACTCACAATATGCAATTTTACACAGTGTCCCAAGAGAGGTCCACATTAAATTCGTGAGAAGGGTAACGAGAGATGAAATACTGAGAAATCAAAGATCGGGGGCGCTGATATACAGGGGCAAGGAGGTCACCATTCTGAAGCAGATCCCTAGACAGGTACGAGAAGAAGAAATTATTATTTTTTATCAAATAAACTGTACCTTAAGGGAATTGGCTTCAGGTGGTTGATGCCGGAAGGTTTGATGATTTTCTGGGAGGGCAGTAGGAAGAAAATTAATAGTGTGGCGGAGGCTAAGGCCTATTTGGAGCAACATAAGACCCTCCTAGAAGGGGAAGATACAGGAACCGAGGAAGGGGAGGTACCAGATGATCAAGGAACGGGGGCGGGTGAGGCCGTGGCGGTCCGGGAAGAGGGGGGTGCTAAGGCCAGAACCTTGAGACCTAGAATTAAGAAATGACGAAGTGGGAGGAATCTATTATCTTGTGCCTTTTATGACATCTCTTATTTTTGTAAACTTTGATATTACTCTGGATACCGAACTGATATTTTTGTATAAATCTGGTTGTTAAATTTGAAATTCTAATAAGGGAAGATCTGCTGTATGTGAAAAAAAAAAAGAAAATATATATATCTTTGTAAAAGGATAGCGAAAATTCCACATATTGTAAGCGATAATATTGTTTATTTTTAACCAATAAAAACTTTTATAATAATAATAATAATAAAAAAGAAATAGTCAGGCACGGGAAGGGTTTTGTGGCTCCTGGTGGTTTTTTTTCTGTGGGAAACGGGTCCAAATGGCTCTTTGAGTGTTTAAGGTTGCAAACCCTTGGTATAGATTTACATATAACAGACTTAAATAGGAGACCTGCCGACACTTCTTCATCCCAAACATTCATCCTTCAAATACAATACCTTTATGAGTTTAAATTTAAATTACAACATTTCATATTTTACTTGACATTTCTTAATCCCAAATTCCTATTTCCCTCCAGAAGGAGGGAACAATTTTCAAATTTTTGATAATATAATGCTCTTTTCAAATTATCAAAATTTCTTTTGTAGAAATACAAGGATTTTTCTTTGTTCTTTGGGGTGTAAAATACAAGTATTTTATCAATCAAAAGATAAACTAACTTTCTGCAAAACAGTTTTAGGAAACCTCCCCTTTATTTAATGCAAGTATGCATCCTAACTTGTGGTTGTCTGGAAAATGTCTATATTACCATCCATTCCTTCCATATTCATTACCAGAATTATCTAAAATGCAATGAGAGAAGGGAGAAAATGCATTTTTACAAAATGCCCAAATCTGCCATCTGAATATGGTGTTTCATTCTACATTCTACATATAAGAGCCGTGGTGGCGCAGTGGTTAGAATGCAGTACTGCAGGGCTAACTCACTGCACATTCCAGGAGTTCAATCTTGATGGTCTCAAGGTTGACTCAACCTTCCATCCTTCCGAGGTCATTAAAATGAGGACCCAGATTGTTGGGGGCAATATGCTGATTCTGTAAACTGCTTAGAGAGGGCTGTAAAGCATTGTGAAGCGGTATAGAAGTCTCAGTGCTATGGCTATTATCAAAGGGTCATATTATACACAGACATGAGGATTTAAGGCATTACAGGTAGTCTTCGTTAACGACTTGGGGTTAGGAACTTCTTCACTAAGTGTTCATTAAAGAAGATATCACATGACCATGATGGACTTAGTTCCTCACTTCTGCAACAGACCTTTAGTGAAACATCAGAGGCTGTTAAGTGACATGTCACATGACCACAACTTGTGATTTCTTCGGTTGGCTTCTCCAGTGACTCTCAGTGTTGGAAAGTGTACAAATGATGATCATGGGATCATGGGATGTCATGATGGTTGCAAAGGCCCACCAGTTGTAAAGTGTCCAAATCTCAATTTTATGACCTGGTTGCAAAGTTATTTTTTACTGTCATAACTTCAAAAAGTCACCACAAGGGCAGTCATTAAGTAAGGACTACCTGTATTCAGCCTATACAAACATGATCTTTAATCTTTTAGACCTTCGAAACCATCAGCGTTTCTAGCTGGCCAGTTGTGTTAACGTAGGTGATATTACTTATTATTCAATCCTTGTATTTTGTTTATACTATTATTTTGGACAATATATTCTGTTCAAACAGCATAAACATTTAATGTCCCAAAGGTGCTTTTTTCAAGAGGCAATTGGACTTCGTTGGGTTTTTTTGAAGACGTTTCGCTTCTCATCCAAGAAGCTTCTTCAGCTCTCTTCTCTCTTCTTGAAGAGAAGCACCTTTGGGACAACCATGACCTGGATGTCTTAAAACCTCCATAGACATAAACATTTAATATTTGAACCTTTTCCTTGCATGTTTTGCTATTATTATTAGAAGCTTAAGTTTTAGAATAATAAATTAACACTTTAAGAGGCTTTGGGATTGAAGCTTCCAGAATTCCTAGCCAAAAGGGAGTAAATTCTGAGAGCTACCATTAAAACTCTTCTAAAGGGATCAGGAGCTGTGGTAAATCATGAATTTACGTGATTTATTTTCTGATTTCATTTAAAATGTTGACAAATGTGTATATATGTATATCCACTCATGCATGCACACTCATTTATCAGAGTTTTGTGTGTGTGTGAAATTTAGGAATATATATAATATCCTTTTTGTCCTCCATTTATTTACTGGTGAACCAAAATAGGGAGGGAGAATTCTTTGGGAAGAAAATGAAATAATATCTGCGCAGTAAGATCTTAAACACGTCTGCTTGGTTCACTAGCGCTTGGTTTCTGCAAAGTGTGTTTAGGATTACAGCCTCATTACAAGATCATTTGATATTTTCAATTGCTTTGGCAAATTATGGTCTTTCAATTACCCACAGTCAACACTGAAATGGGTTTCTTTACTTTCCAGTTTCATATGTTCAGCGTCAGTACTGTCCAACAAAGGAAAGGATATTATGCTACAAGACACTGCAGAGGGGAAAAAAAACCCCACAGTACCCCCTTCCTTTTTCATTTTGTTTTAGTCAGCTCCGATTCCTCAGTGTTTGCAATCAATATTTTGTTGCAAGCAGGTATTTGCACAGCAGCAGGAAAGCAGAAGCTTTATAATTATAACGCCATGAGGAAAATTGGCAGGGAATTTGGCTCTGAGCAGCCAAAAAGACCTCTTTTGCATCTGCTGCCGAATCTACCCTGGAGCATCTAAGCATTCAAGATGACAGAACACATTTCAGATATGTAGATAGATAGATAGATAGATAGATAGATAGATAGATAGATAGATAGATGATATAGATATAGATGATATAGATATAGATATAGATATAGATATAGATATAGATATAGATATAGATATAGATATATAGACAGACAGCAGACCTTGGTTGAATCCTCTATTGAAAATGAGAGAGTGCCTAGGAATTGAGTCATACATACAAACATACATACATACAATTTATATTTTTGCTTTTTACTTTTACTTTGCTTTATTTTGGATTTATATACTGCCCTACTCTGAAGGACTTGTGGCGGTGAACAGCCAAAAGATAAAACACACATAATACAAAATTTAAAAAACAATGTAAAAGCACATTAAATCATTTGGCCCATACAGATTAAAACACCCCTATTGTTTTAAAAACAGATTTAAAATTAACAATTAAAAGGAAGTTAGGCCAGGCCAGCCTGTTGAAATAAAAAGGTCTTGAGGGCACGGTGGAAAGTGCATAAATCCAGGATCCTCCGTATCTCTGGGGGGAGCTCATTCCAAATAGCAGGTGCCCCCACAGAGAAGTCTCTCCCCCTGGGGGCTGCCAGTTGACACGGTTTGACCGACGGCACCCTGAGGAGCCCCTCTCTATGGGAGCGTACTGGCCAGTGAGAGGCTACTGGTGGCAGAAGGCGTCTCGTAAGTACCCAGGTCCTAAGCCATGGAGCACTCTAAAGGTGGTAACCAAGACCTTGAAGCGCAATTGGAAGACCACCAGGAGCCAGTGCAGCTCACGCAGGAGAGGTGTTACATGGGAACGCCACATCGCTCCCATAACCACCAGCGCGGCCACATTCTGGACCAGTTGGAGCCTCCGGGTGCTCCTCAAGGGGAGCCCCAAGTAGAGAGCATTACAGTAGTCCAGGTGGGAAGTGATGAGCGCATGAGTGACCATGCGTAAGGAGTCCCGATCCAGAAAGGGACACAACTGGCGGATCAGGCAAACCTGATTGCTGGTAATAAGGCCAAGCGCTTATTTCAGGGTTCCATAAAAAATGAGACAGGGTCTTATTTTCGGGGAAACACGGTATGTATGTATGTATATATACACACACACGCACACACACACACCACTTGGTTGAATCCTCCATTGAAAGTGAGAGAGTGCCTCGGAATTGTGTCACCAAGTTTGTCTGTCTGTCTGTCTGTCTGTCTGTCTATCTATCTATCTATCTATCTATCTATCTATCTATCTATCTATCTATCTATCTATTTGATTTATCTGTTGCCTCAATTGTAACAGACTGTGTCAAAAGTTATTTTCTGATAAAAGGCAATCCCAGTTGATATAGAAGAGAGTGAAGCTGTGATAAGATCCACAAAAGGGCTTCATGTCATCAGAAGAAGAATGGAAAACCTTTCTGAAAAGTCTTGGCCTGAGGAGAAGTAAAGCTCGGTATAATAAAGCAATTCGCATTTTGTGGCCAAACAATTTCTGAAATATGGGAGCTTAGGAAACAGGATAACTATTTGTAAAATGTGGGCAAAGGATATTTGTATATTTTTCATTTATCAGGAAGAAGAATAACCATCTCCCTACTATATCAACAGATAGTTAGCAAGAGGATCAAGAAACCTCCACCCCAATATATTAGGAATAATTGGATGCTTAATTAAATGTAGCTTATTGTCACTATTTGTGCAATCTAATTCCTTTTTCTCTTTCTGTAGATCTGATGAAAAAAGACTCTGAGAATCTTCCTTTTTAGTTATAAGAAGCTGCTAAGGGCTTAATAAAACCTAATTAATTCATGTTTTGGTAGAATATCCAAGATTTAATGCAACAGATCATATGACCTGAATATGAAGATAAAGCTTACAGAACATCCAAAGCACTATTTCTCAAACATCTTTTAAAAAGAAAAGAAAAGACTCATTTATCAAACACTCTATCAATAGTCAGATACCTCCCAGTCAGCTAGCGTAGGAAAAAAAAAATTAAAGCTGAGAATCCGGTATGCTTTATCTTGTTTTCCTCCAGTTTTCTGGAACTACAATTCCCAGACTTCTCAAACAGTAAGACCAACAACAGCTGTGTTGGCTGCAGATTTCTGGGTCCTAATCCAACACAATACCAGATTGAGCGAGAGTACTGCTGTTTTCTTCAGCCACTACCTGCAATTTGTATAACAGTCATACTGATCTGAAGTATGGGTTTTACGTTTAGAGGAATGATCACCCTTATCTAAATTTCAAGTACTAAGCAAAAGTAATTTTCAGTGATTGTAGATTTATTTTTTAATTCTTTTTGTTTACATCCCACTTTATTATTATTATTATTTTTTACAAATAACTCAAGGCGGTGAACATATCCAACCATCTTTGTCCTCCTCTTTTCCTCACATCACCCTGTGAGGTAAACTGGGCTAAGAGAGAGTGATTGGCACAAGGCCACCCGGTTGGCTTCCGGGGCTAAGGTGGGACTGGAACTTACGATCCTCCTGCTTTCTAACCTGGTGCCTTAACCACAAGTTTCCCTATCATAGAAAATTACCCTGTTTTCACCTCCTGCCTCCTCCCCAGATATAGTCTCTGTGTGTCTGACCTGGGCAGTCTTTCTCCATGCTGGTCTGGCTCCCAACTCACTGCAAGCAGAAATGCTATGGGAGAACTCATGGCCAGACTATCTGTCACAAGGTTCTCCTTGAATGGAAACGACCATGAGCAAAATGGTGACTCATTCCCAGGACAATCATATCCGTGCAGACAGCCACTGGTTCTGTAGCCTCTTTCGTAGCTTCAGAAGTGTTATCCTGTACTTCCAATCAGATTTGTGGTGAAAAGGAAGTCAGCTCTGCTTGCTACGTGGCTGCTGTTGAAGAACAGGCTCTGCTGTGAATGCATACCTGTGACAAAATAGATATGACTTGAGGGTGTTTATATCTATATACCTGACGTTCCTGTCATTAGGCAGGATGACACCTCAGGCAGCAAATACCGAACATCTTGAAGGGCAACAAACAATTATTCATTTAATTTATGTTGATGTTTTCATTACCAGGTATGGAATATACTACTTAATGGATTTTCTGCTTCATCTACAATATATCCTGACATGCATGTTGAAGAGAGGAGGGCTGGTTAATGCTTCATTGATAGTTGGAATGGTATCCAATTCTAGGTACCCCAGAAACTAATACTGAGGCCTGTGTTTTTAAACTTTTAAGAAACGTGGACTTCAATTCCCAGAATCCCAGAAGTATACTGCAGATTTCTGGGAACTGAATCCACATATCTTAAAGTTGCCAAGTTTGTAAAACACTGATTTAGATCAGTGGTGGGTTGCCCCTGGTTTGGACCGGTTCGTAAGAACCGGTAGTAAAACTGGCGGGAGGCTCCGCCCACCACCCCAGATGTCATCATAGGTGATCTACGCATGCACAGAAGCTTGGCGTGCGTGCGATCCTGTTGCAAACCGGTAGTAAAGGTAAGTAGAACCTACCCCGATCAAGAACTACAGGAATTTTATCTCATTTTATTCATCTACCAGCAAAAAAATAATTTTAAAATGCTGGAAAGAATATTTAGAACTACTGAATGCAACATTAATCCTAATGGCGAAACAGGTTTTCTATATCCCCTTGAACTGTGATAATTCAATCCCCCCCACCTCATTTCTGAGCACATTGACCTTTCCTTGATTTATTTTTTCATCGGAGATACAAATACACTGGAAGAAATTTTAGCACCCATATTCTTCCTCTGACGTGCTAGAGCATGATAAAGAGTAAATAGTCGTTAACAGAAATAATAAAAATAAAAAAGGTGGGTTATTGGGGCAGAACCATATATACAGGATAATAATGTCTTCTGCTTCTCTACATGCCCAGTGTCTCACGTAAAACAATAATTGATTGTTCTCTGATGATTCTAAATACTACTTAGAAAACAAAAACCCAACACTCATGTGAAAAGTGTAAGAATTCAAGAATTATAGAACTTAAGTAATGTAACCTATGTAGATTGAAAGGAACATGCAAACTGCATTAGCATCTGAAATCTTTTTTTTTCCTCAAAAAAGAATTGTCATTGTTTTCAGTACTATTACTCCCTAGAAAGGGCCTTTTGGAGCACCATTTTTAGGTGTAGCAATGCAACGCTCTACACTGTACTTAAAATATGATAGATACTACTACCACAGCACTTGTTCCTTACTCACAGAAAAATCCACCCTCCATCAAGTCTCCCTTAAAATAAATATCAAGGAGATTGGGAGTGGGTGTGTATGTGTCTCAGTCCTAATGACTATGCAACAGGGAGTTTGATTGATTGTGTGCCATTAAGTCCTCGTCGACTCTTAGCAACCACACAGATAGATAGATTTTCTCCATGTATTTGGAAATACTTGCAATTTTGTTGTTTTTAAAGGAAATAATCTTGCTTCTTTTATTGACGCAGCCATCCATTATTATTATTCAAATAAATGATCATTAACAGTATGCATATGTATTGAAATATGAGAAAGATTTCTTTCTCCCTCCCCCCTTCCAAATCTTTGGTAAATTCTAATGATTATATATGTAGACATTTTTATCAGCTGTCTCCAAGAAATGTGGTAAACAAAGGCAATCCATCAGCATTCCATTTGTGCTTTCTTTCACATTAAGCAAAGTGTTAAATAGTTATTTCCATACAGAGTAGGATGAATTTTATTATTGCCAAGGATTGCAAATTACTTCAGAGACTCCCAGTTTGAACCATTCAGGGTGGCAGATGTAGTAATAATTCAAAAAAGGCAAGACAAATGTTTTAATAATGAAAATTGCAAAATTCCAACTTAATGGGACAAAAAAAATCAGTAATACATTCATAGCTGAGGGAAGTCTAAATTTATCATTGTTGTAAAAGGGAACGCAAATCAACATTTCCCCTCTACTTTCCAGAGTGACAAACAGTTTATGTACATGCAGGATATAGTGGGGGCAGAAACCAGATTGAGGAATAATTGGGAAAACTGGATTTATTTAACCTGGAGAGGACAAGTTGAAAGGAGCCAACAATTGTAGTTTTAATATATGTGAATGTCAGATGTGTTTTCTGTTGTCCCAAATAGAATTATTAAACAAATTGATAGAAATTCAAAAAAAACCCCAAGTTTTGTCCTCAAGCACTGTATAGTTGGAATTCACTTCCAACTTATAAGGATGTAATGCTCCTGATGAAATCATGAGGTGGCGTGTTTCTTTTCCTCCATGCTTTATCACTGTGTGACGAAACAGATTTAACCCTAGATTTTGAGTTCTTCCTCCTTGATCTACACGTTATTTATTTTTAGATATTTTTAATCCTGCCTTTTAGCTATCAGTCTGTCCATCTATCAAGATGGTGAACATACTAATATTCCTGTTCATCTATTTTTCCCATAACATTAGCTCCGTGACATGGGTTGGGTTGAGAGAGAGAGAGTAACTCAGCTGGATTTCATGCTTAAAGAGGGTCTAGAACTTATAGCTTTCTGGTTTCCTCGGCGGCACCTTCATCCCTATAGTAAACTGGTTTTCTGTATTGGAAGCTGGAGAAACATATATCATGTCATGTCCAACATTGAGTTTATTTTTATTTATTTATTTATTAAACCTCTTGCCACCCATCTTGCCTAGAAGTAAATCTCCAGTAGGTGGCTTATAATAATTGAAAAACCAATATGAAACATAAAAATTAACAGTTTAAGGACTAGCTATGTAAAATCTATAGGTTCTGTTTTTATATCCTCAAGGAAGTTCCAATGAATAATCGTAATTGCTGTGTACTTGTATTAATTCCTCTTCCCTCTTTAAACACATTTGTACACCAAAAACTAAGATCCACCAATAAAATAGCAGTCAGAATAGAATTTAAATTTGACGATGTCATACATTGTTGTGCGTTTCTCTTACAGCTCATGTGTTGATCACAACTCTCTCTCTCTCTCTCCTCTCTCTCACACACACCCCTGTTTTTTTCTGATTTGTTTTCTGATTTGTTTTCTTTTTTCTTTTTTCTTTTTGCTATTGTTGTGTTTTCTAAAACTCCAGTTTGAGCCCACATCTCCATAAATTCTACATGGTTGATGATTCTGACATAGTTCCAAAACTGTTGCTAATTATATTTCTTCAGTAGCCTACTACTAGGATGGCCAATTCACAGGTTACTTAAATATCTAGTATTTCACCTGTAGTTCCCTGGGATTTCAGAGCAGGCACAGCTAAAACGTTTGGACTATTTTAAGTTTTTAGGACATAACTGAAGACTTTACAAGACAAAGTTTATGTCACTGCAAATATTTCTCACTGCCAACTTTTTCTGTAGGAGCCTTAAGGGGTAAAATAGGATCCTTAATCATCTTTAAGACGTGGCCATTAAGTTCGTACTGAATAATTCAGGCCCCAACTCCCACCAAATAAAAACAACAACAGTCCCACCCATTCTGGTGATGATATATCACACGCTAGTTTTCATCTACCAGCAGAAGACAATGTTATTAAAAATCCTATCTGGCTGAAAAAGATAATTTACTTCTGGCCCGTATAAATGGCCTAGTAGAACTGTGCTTTTGCTGGAAAGAGTTAGGAATAGCTCCTATTGATTGATGCTCTGAAGCAGTTTATCTTATGCAGCATGTCTTTGTTTTTGAGCCAACAGTGGCATTAAATTAGAGGTGTTTGAATGGCACTGTGGTTTAGAGTTAAGATTTCTCTCTTTCCTAAAGATGGATCTAAAAGAACTCATTCATGGTTTTCATGATCCAACATCTTGGCTTGGTACAGTATATATTTGCTTATGCTCGCTTATCCCTCTGGGTTGTAAATGTACAACTCTGACATTACCATCCAGCCTCATTTCACAGTCAGTCTATTCCACAAGCAAAATGTGTGGCTCTGGGTCATGTACAGAGTCAATTTCCCTTGGCTCCTTCCACAATTAGAGATAGAAAGGATTTGTTTTTAAAGAATAAAGGGTAATTGAACTGGGAAATAAGCCATGGGAGAGCAGTTGGACGTGGTGTGATTAAGGTGGAATCTCTCCAAATACTGGCCAAAACTGTTACTGTTCGGATTATCTGTTAAATTTTCCCTCCATTTCTTTGTTTCCTCCTTCTCAATTAACAATCTTGACATTTACCCTTTTTTTAAAAAAAAAAAACAACAGAAAACTGAATTTGAATGGATAGGAGAAAAAAAACCACAGAAGAAATTTCTGAAACATTACTAAAACTGCCTGTGAGTCAACTAAACCTTGCAGTCACGTTGGGTATCACGTGGAGATTATTAGTCTGTTTCTTCTCTTTTATTATTTGCTAAAAATCTTTGATATCACTTACATCCTGTTGCCTGAAACCTTTCAACTGCAGCCGTTTCCTTTTTAGTATTATAAGGAAAGTACAGCATCGTCCTCGGCAAAGCAAATAAAGAGATTAGGGCCCTGAGCCCTTGCTACCAGTTTATCAATTTATGATAGTCTCCAGCAAAATGGGCTTCAAGGAATCTCTCTCAAGGACTTTTCCACTATAAAGTTGGCAGAGATACTCCATTTGAAGGAGATGTTTTCGACACTGCATGCAATACTTTTGAAAATATTGCTATTAATAGTTATTAGAAAATTTATTAGAAAATTTATATTGTCACCTATTTGCACATGGTGACTCAAGGCGGCTTACAGAGATATAAAACATCATATGTAAAAAAATAAAACTAATAAAAGAAAATAATCAAATAATACATTAATAAAATAATATAATAGCCCCCCCACCCCTCACCCCATCACACAAGTCATTTAATGGGCTCCATCCCGCTTTGGATTCCCCAGGCCTGATGGCAGAACCAGGTCTTCAGCGCCTTCCGGATGAGTGTTAGAATGGGGGCCATTCTAATCTCTGTGTTACCTATCTATATGTTACAGGGAAAGCCAGTTTTGTGTAGTGGTTAAGATATCAGGCCAGAAGCTGGGAGACTGTGAGTTCTAGTTCCGTCCTGGGCACCAAGCCAACCATGGGTCAGTCATTTTCTCTCAGCCCTAGGAAGGAGGAAAAGGCAAACTATTTCTTGCCACAAAAACTGTAGGGTTTGTTTAGGCAGTCTTTTGAGAACTGGACATGATTGAAGGGAAGAAAAAAACCCCCCATTACAATACAACTTCTTTGCAAAAAGAAAAAGTAAAGCTAGCAACTCTGCAACCTTCATGACTAGTAATCTTGTTTGATCACATCTGTTTGCATTATGCAGCAGGTAACTAGAACTGGGGTATTTTGGCATTAAGATGCTGCCGTAATCTATCATTATGATGAATGTCTACTCTTGCAAGAATTTTTTCTCCTTTCTCCCATCACTTTGTTGTTTGAAATTATCTTCCCCCTTTGCGCAGACAGATCAGCCTAAGATATTTGTATACATTATTGTCACGCGTGAGTAAGTACATGGTTGAAATGGAAAGCGATGCAGTTAATAGGTTCCAGAGAACAAAATGTGAACGATACCAATTATTTAGGCTAGAAAACTGATACACAGAAAGGTTTAGTGAATAATAGAGAAGGAATATAGTAATACTCTTCCTAAGTGATTCTGTTCTCACTAATCAGAACCCCTTAATGGTTCAATAACTAAATTATGGTTAGCCGTCTAAATTGCCTGTTATGATAGGAGTAGCTTCAAAAAGGAAAGTTGGAACTGAACAATGAATTACAGTCACTTCCTGTGAGGACTGGCCAGCACGGCATAATGGTTAAGATTCTGGATAGGTATCAAGGAGGTTTATTCACACTCAGCCATGGAATTTCATAAGATAAATTTGGACCAGTTGTTAATGCTAGAATGCCAACAATTTACAGCAGCATTATGCATCTCTCTGACAATATAACCACTCTACTGATACATTATGTGGATGATGTCTGGATGGTGCTATAAATCATTAACCCGATACCTGTTCAACCTATCCTCACCCTGACAGATAAAAGCAGGGTGTAAATTTAGTGCATAATATGTAAATTGTGCATGAGCTTTGCTTATATTAAAATTTAAAAACATTGAATGAATTTACATCTCTTACAGGTTTAGTTGGGAAAAAACATGTAGGAGCAACCAACCCAGCACTAAAGAGTATTTGTTAAAGGGCTTTAAATAAATTCTAATAAGAGGCAGGGGATAATTAAACACTCTCTGTGGAGTTACTCCTTTAACAGGAAACAGGCATGTTATTATTACAGTAGTTTACTGATCATATAATAATCTTTGCCTAATAAGCTTTGGTAAATGCCAAGAATGAGCATCTGGCTTTTCACCTATTCTTACAGAGCTACGGAAATGCTTTACATAAATATTTTAGAGGAGGACAGCTGTGTATTGAGAGTGTGCGATAAGAAATAAAATGGAAGATTTTAAGTGGAATGTAAACTATGAAAAGGGTGCTACATACAGAGTGAAGAACAATTACAAGCATGAACCAAAAGAAAACTGATGGGTTTTAGGTTATGTTTTCCAAAATCTGATTGATTTCTCAACAGCAAGTCGGCTCCGAAATCATACTGAATGTGGGCCTGCAGTGACACCATATGATCATCACAGGCCTGGAAAAGACCCTAGCAGATGGCAATCTCTGATTCTATAAACATTTTAATCATATAGGAAAAAGGACAGAGAAAATTCCACCTGCACTTAACACGGGCCAGTTTGTGGGCCAGCTCAGCTACTTGGTTGCACCTCCATTGCATTAGGCGTTCTAGTCAAATGCATCATAATCAGAGGTGGGATTCAAATCCTGTTACTACCAGTTCTCCCGGAAATGTGAGCATGCGTGTGGTGTTACAAAATACGGCAATTCGCTCGTTCGCGCCATCCGCAATGCGTCGACATCAAAAACAGCGATATAGGACAGGATTGCACCCTGGTGGGTGTGCGGGGCGGGTCCACCCGCAGGTCGCCACTACTGATTTTCCCGAACTGGTCCGAACCAGCTGAATACCACCTCTAATCATAATGTGAACATGAAGAATGAACAAATACCTGAACGACCAGGGTCTACATGAGATGGCTTAGCATCACAGTGAATTAGAGACACTTTGCCCTGTGAACTATTTTTCTTAGGAAGACAAAGAGTCTTCACTAAAAGAACTTCTTGCATGACAGTGTCAGCTGGAAGATGAGAGAGTTCGTGGAAGCTTCTGAGCATCTGAAAGCCACGTCTAGAAGCCTTTTCCAGTTATGGAAACTGCCAGACAAATCCTTAGAGAAACAATGCAGCTGCTGTGTTTTGAAAGGTGGGAGTGGGAGGAAAGGCTATGAAAGTTCACAAAGCAACTTTGAACAGGTGCTTTGCATGAATCTAGAGTGCTGACATAAAGAATTTTCAGAGAAATTTAAAGCAAAGCACCCCTTTAAAGCTTTGCACAGCCCTAGTAGGGAAACAGAATTATTTAGGTTTATAACAAACTCATTGTCTACTATCTGTTTCACATAGGAACTTGACAATATTTTATACACTTATAAATAAAAGCTTAAATAAAAGGGGAATAGAACAGCAACCAAGCCTCTACAGTACATATCTCTTTCCTATGGACAATTTAGACAAGTTACAAATAATATTATCATGCACTATCTTTCCAGTCCACTCCTAATGAATTGCCCTGTAATGAAAGCTTTGCTACCCTGTTTCCCCAAAAATAAGACCTCCCCAAATAAGCCCAATCAGGCTTTTGAGTGCATGTGCTAAAATAAGCCCTCCCCGAAAATAAGCCCTCTCTGAAAATGAAAATGTTTAAATGCATGGTCCCCGCCATTTCTTCTGGTAAGGGTTAGGGAGACAGAGCTGGAAATCAGGTAAGATGGCAAGAGGCGTGTCTTGCTCCACATGCCCCAAAATAATAAGACCTCCTCGAAAATAAGGCCAAGCACTTATTTCGGGGTTCAAAAAAATATAAGACAGGATCTTATTTGGGGGGGGAAACATGGTAATCAAATTGCTAATTCCCATCAATTAGATTCTAACTTGTGAAACCTGCCTGTCTTTAAAAAAACAAATGCAAGGAAGAATTTTGCTATCGAAGTTTGGTGAGGGCCCAGTTTTCTTTGACAGAAAGTTTGCTGACAAAAGATCATTCCACTCCAACTGCACAACTTGCATTTCCAAAGCACACAATAACTAGAATAGTATCACTTTATGGCTTGCTGTTATAGAAATCAGCAATCTTTTCACGTGCTGAGAGAACCATCTCCCAATTTCCCATCTAGGGTTGCCAGGTCTGCTTCCAAAAAATAGCAGACAAGCGGGGGTGTGTGTGTGTGTGTGTGTTAAGTAGTAAAAAAATTAAAATTTTTTTTACAATTAAGTTATATATTTTCTTACAAACATTTTAACACGTATTAAAATAATCACTTCAAAACTTTACTTAAAATTCAAAACATCAAATATATTATAATAATATGTAATATATTAAATTACATTTTACTTTGCTGTCGTGTGTATTTTTTATTTTCCTGAGCAGGAATAATTCTTTAATTTCAGTACAATGTTGAGAAATATTAAAAAATATACAAAGTTCACTTCGAACTGATGGTACAAGCAGTCGGTTACGTTCGTCAGTCCACAAATTTCCCATGACGCTGAAAATTCGTTCAACGTTTGCATTTGATACCGGAATTGATGCACAATACTGGAACAGTTTCAGTAAACTTGGAGCTGGCTCTTTCTTGAAAAAGTACGTCCACTTATCAAGGGATGAATCGCCCTGCAGATGAACATAAAGTTCTTCTAAGGCAGAAATTTCATCGAAGAGAGTGTTGGGTGGAAGTTCTTCTCGCCATGGTGATAATAACCAGATGTTCGTCATTTCTTCTAAAGTTGGAGGATTATTGCGATCAATTAGATTGAAACAATTTTATATACTTTTATTAAATGTCTTGTGAAACAATTGAGTATGATTAATAATTTTTTGGGAGAATCGAGTTCAATGGATATTCGATCTTTGTCTCATTCTAACTTATGAAAAAAAAGACAAAACGTGATTCTCCTAGCCTTATTCTCTTAGACTGTACAGCTTTAGATTACGTACCATTTCATCATAAAGCTTTTGAATAAAAAAAATGTCCACTATTTTGTGAAAAAAATAGTGAACATAATGTGAAAAAAGCGGACTGTCCGTTCAAATAGTGGACACCTGGCAACTTTATTCCCATCGTGTTATGAGGGTCAATGAAATATTTGAGCTGGCAGCTAGTGAAGCAGATTGCCAATTGGCCTGGTGGGTTCTTCTTTGCTAGAGGTCTTCAAACAGTGGAGAATTAAGGCTCACTGGTGCCCTAAGCACTGACAAATCTTGGTGTCCCCCTCCTTTGTACATACTCTACAAACGAAACCAATCTTCATTGGGTTTTTTCTTTCTTTCTCAACTTTGTGGTGCCCCCTTTGGGCCTGGTGCCCTCAGCACGTGCTTAGTCTGCTTAATGGTTAATACACCACTGTCTTCAAGCCTGGATGGTCATCTGTCCAGTGCGCAGTACTCCTTAGCAACTCCACGGTTTCTATCATGACTTCAGTTATTTGCTGATAATCTTGGCTGGGAAATGAATAAATACAAAATGGCTGACTTGCAAAACGTTAAAGTTAGTGAAGCATGACATATTATCCTGCACAAAACTGCAACCTCCCACATCTTACATGCCTGAACGGTGCGGTTTTACTAACAGATGGGGAAAGCCCACTTAGCATCCAAAGAGCAACCGTCCCATTTTTAAGGTGTTACTGGTTCATCCCTCATGTTTTATCTAAATTTTAATCTAGATATTTGCAAAAGCGCCTATGGATAATTCACTTTTGTCCAAGCTAATGGGTAACAGGTTTGTTAAATCTTATTTAATTTACACAGGGCCAAAATGAAAGCGCTTTTTAAATAATAATTTTAAAAAGAAAATCTTCAGAGACATTGTTGCATAAATTGTCAACTCTCAAGGGTAGCCATGGGTAAAATGCCCTTTCTTATTAAATGTCACAAGATTGAATGTCATAGTGTAATTGGGATGAAGGGATAATTGAACTCGGCTCAACATGTCTTTTCCTGCCACCTCATTATTAATCTGCAGGAGTTTTGAAATACATTAGAGAAAGACCCAATTCTCACAGAACTGGTTGGCAGCTTCTAGAAAGAAAAAAAAAATTATAGCATTTCATTTTGGAGTACTGACATAGGGAATATGCAGAGAAATTTGATTTGCAAATGAAATGCGAGAGAATTAGGCACTTATTTGTGAAGCATATAATTTTTGTGCAACAAAATGCTCATATGCTTGTTCTGTAGCATTATAGTATCAAGCTAAATAAGCTTGAAAAAGAATCTCAGTACCAAGCTTATTTTTCAAATTTCTCCTGAGCTTTCAAAGATGAAAACAAGAGAGTGAAGTGTGTATGTGTGTGTATTACTCAGAACCCGCTTACAATGAAATATATTCATTTATCTTTCTCTCGGAATTCATGTTGTCAAACAACACCAATGAAGCTGAGTACTCTCCAAGAGAAATTTATTAATTAGGATTTAAGCATAAGGCATACAGTCTCTTTTGAAATTTGAATAGAGAAAAATGGAGTTTGATCACATTTTTGCCTGAGCAGTGCCTTTCTTTTAGTGCCACTGAACAATTCACATAGGCCTTCATTTTTATTACTTAAAGCAACATAATGGAAATGTTATATGTTCTTACAGGTGTTAAGGCACAGTATTATACAGGTCACAATTAAGCATCATTGCTGCCTTTATCGTGTGCTCCGTAACCAAAATATTCTCATAGTGGTTCCTCCCATCCATTTAGAATACGAGTATCAAACTCGTGGCATCACATTGCTATCATTTGATGTATCATGACTTTTTTTTCTTTTGCAGAGCTGGGGTGAGTGTGGCCTGCATGTGATGCATCTGGGTCACTGGCCACCAGTTTGACACCGCTGGTTTAGAATGACCAATGAAATGACAGCAACTTTCCCTGCCCCCCCATCAACAAAGCCCTCTGGAACAATTTTTATTTCTCTGAATTTCACAGGTGAGAAATTGTTAGAGTTTGCAGCAATCCAACCAGCACATAAGTAAATAATTCAGCGGGATTCATGTATAAAGGAAACTTCTTTATATACAGTAATATAAAGCATGATGCATGTATACAATACCCATGCATCAGAAGCCAGAACTCAGAATCCAGAAGCACAGAATCTATATAATCACAGAAGCACTGAAGCAATAAAATCTACCTACCTACCTACCTACCTACCTACCTATCTATCTACACATACACAAAGACATACACATACACATACACATACACATACACATACACATATATATATAGATCAGTGAAGCCAAGCCACGCCCAGGCTCCGAGCCATCTGTCATGGATCTCAGTCACCAAACAGTTCCCATTGGCTGACTTGCTGTAATGACTATCCGAGCTGATAATTACACTGACAGAAATGGTCTTACAAAAATGGAATGCTATATTCATTTTGCCACTTAGGGAGCACCAATATCATCAAAATATAAGAAAGCAAACTGTGTTACTTGGTTAACTTGGTTAATTGTGTAACTTGGTTAATTTTAGAGGATGGTTGACTTGCTCTTTCTCACTTTTCTATTTTATTATTCCTAATTTTATTTCATTTTCATGTTTAACAAGACAACAACCCCAAAATAATATTTATTAGTTTTAATCTCCCTTCAGAGAAACACTTGCATTTTTCCTCTCAAGCCAAAACAACGTGAGCGACATGTGAGAAATGCAGCTGGTGTCTCCAGCAGCAAAATACCGTATTTTTCGGCGTATAAGACGTACTCTTTTCCTTCCTAAAAGAGGCTGAAAATTTGGGTGCATCTTATACTCTGAATGTAGCTTTTTTGAAGCTATTTTTCAGCCCTGAGGAGGCTCTAGCAAGTAAAGCAATCTCCGTGCTAAGCTTTTTTTCAGTGAAGCGATTGTGCTTTGCTTGCTCCCTCCGATTCTCAGCTGTGAAGCTTTTTTTCAGCCCTAAAGAGGCGCTAGTGAGTGAAACGCTTTGCCTGCTCCCTCAGACTCTCAGCTGTGAAGATTTTTTTCAGCCCTAAGGAAGCGGTAGCAAGTGAAGCGATCTCTGTGGTTTGCCTGCTTTTCTCATTGCTTCTCTCTCCAAAGATCAGTTGTGCTTTAGAAGCTGTTTTTTATCCCCAAGCAGGGGATAAAAAACAGCAAACTAATGTGCTGAAGCTGACCAGACTAAGGACGCTAGCCAGATGAATACCTGGTAGGCAGATTCCACCCCCCCCCCCTATTTTCCTCCCCAAAATCTAAGCTGCGTCTTATACTCCGGTGCATCTTATACTTCGAATAATATGGTATCTTGGATTACAACTGGTAGCATGATGATTAAATTGATACAACATTGTATTACAAAACTTGCATCGCATATTAAGTTTCGGATAACTATGTGTCAGTGTAGACCAAGACATGTTTTCTCTAGGATGCCCTCACATAAGAAATGAGCTGGAGAAGTTCAGATCAATATTATGTTTCGGAATGAAAACCTTTTGCTTTATTGACATACAGGCACAATGAATAGCTAGATTATTTGCTAGGACCTTCTGGCTCTGAAGGCAATTGTGACAAGTTGCATTTTGTCTCACTGCTGGTCCTTCCTTATGGCCCATTTCATCTATCACCACCCAAGCTGTTGTCTTTGATGATAAGGAATAAACGCAGAAGGAAGCTTGTAATACGGAGCAAATATCACAGGGCTGATAGGAAAGACAAAAGAAATGAAGCAAAAATGGTGCTTGTTCTAAACCAGCTCCCCAAACATGACAAACTCTCTGACATGAACTCAAAATATTCCTTTATTAGGAGTGCCAGCATCCCTGGCAAAATGTTTCTCTCTCAATGCAGGCTAACAAGGCCTTCTGGCCAGAAGATGAATAGTTGTCTATTCATCTATTCATCTCCGCCCCCTGCCTTTTATCTCAAGCGCTAGGGTGGGGCATCGTTAGCAGAGGTGGTTCTTCCTTCCCCAGGATCGGCCCACGGCTTTCCACTGCTCTCCTCTTCTCTGCTTTCTGTGCAGCCACGCATCAGGCACTGGACCCAGCTGTTCCTCCTCTTCTTCATCAACCACCTCCAACAGGGGGCTGTTGACTCTCCATCTGAGGGCTGAAGGATAGCCCAGGCTCCTCCTCTGTCTCTGTCTCTCTCTATCAGCTCCATTCCCTCTTTCCCCTCGGAGCTCCCAGGTTGCCCTGATGCTGACCCTGACTCCCACGCCTCCTCCTCCTCTGATTTGGCTGTTAGGGGGGCTGGCGGCTGACAGGCCACAACAGTGCTTTAAGAAGGGCATCTTTTGGCACCTCTTGAACAAAGCTGCCTCTTTTCCTGGCATCAGATAGCAGCTGCATGAAAATAATCTTCAAGATACATAGGCATAGCATGGAATAAACTGTTCTGGAGCAGGCGTGGATATGCTATGAATGCCTTCTTAGTTTGTAGGCATATTTTCCTGGGATCATGCAGCTGCTGTGCCAGTCCATAAGAGTCTTGGCTTCCTTTAAAAGAGGGGCCCAAATGTTCAGGGAGTCTGCCTACATCCCCCTGAAGGATCCTCTTCCACTCCAGATCTGAAGAATTGTGTGTTTCTAGCAAATAGTAGAAATATATTCAAGTACTGTTCATTTAAACAGTGTCTTGTTTAGCAACCGTTTCTAGTTATGACGGTGAGGAAAAAACTTTATGAGCAACCCTTGCATTTACTGAAATCCTTCACAGGTGTGTAAAACAAAGCAAGCTGAAGTAAGATTGTAAACACTGTTGCGGTTAGAGACCACAATTCTCCGCTGAATTGCTGGTCCCAAATGTGGCTGCTAAACGAGGATTACCTGCGATTGTTAAACATTGTTTGCTTCTGTTCGAATTCCAATACGAAGAGCTGGGATATACAGTTGTTCCAGGGCAGTCTGTGAGAGATGGAATTTCCCACTAGGAATTATAACACCATGCAAGGAGTAACTGGGAAGGATTGGGGAAGATATACTTATCCAGGGAAATTCAAGGAACTGGATAGACAGCCTGTAATGGAAACAGACATCTAATCTCTTGTGTCTATATTCTTGCCAACACTTGAAATGGGGATTACTGAAATCCACATCTGTTTTCCTTCCTTCCTTCCTTCCTTCCTTCCTTCCTTCCTTCCTTCCTTC
>WNWU01000006.1:28216879-28305449 GCA_012654045.1 Ptyas mucosa | reverse complement strand
TTCCTTCCTTCCTTCCTTCCTTCCTTCCTTCCTTCCTTCCTTCCTTCCTTCCTTCCTTCCTTCCTTCCCTCCCTCCCTCCCTCCCTCCCTCTCTCCCTCCCTCCCTCCTATTCTGAAACCTTAAAGAAAGAGTTAAAATAAAATAAGTTCTGAATAATTGGAACTGAAGTATTGTTTGGTATTATGAAAGCAATAGCACTTTCTTCCATTTCAAAGAAATATCTACTGTACAACTAAAGAACAGGAACTACTGTGGGCCGGATGCCAGTGTGAGAACTGTGTTCCACTAAATGCACCCTCATCTCCACATAACGAGAGTTAAATTGGGCTGAGGCAGAACTTAATACTTACCAATTCAAAAGCCTTTTCTGTGCTGCACGTTTCTACATGTGTCAGATTTACTGTTCGGATTAGATCAGTAATTGGGGACCATTCAGTACAATTGCATTTCTCGAATATATTGATTTTAGATGCCATCAACTGCAGAGACTTCTATATTTTGCATATACAGCATGTCCTTTGGCTGACTTTCCAAAAAGGGGTCTAATCTCAGTGGGTGGTTTTTTTTGGTTTTTTGTTTTTTTCTAGTGGCAAATACCTTCACAGAAAGAATTATTGTGCATAATGAGTAACATGGCCTTCACAAAATGAGAAAAAGGCTGAGCATTTTGTTTCTTGCAGTATGGACAGACGATTCTCTCAAATCAAGGTACAGCTGGAAGTAGAATACACAATTTATGAAAATTGAACTTTTTAATATATATATATATTAAATATTATATATATATATATATATATATATATATATATATATATATATATATATAATTTATATTTTGCTGATAAAGAAATAAAGGGAGACTAGTATAGATCTATTTCAAGCTTTTTAGCTTTCATCAGCAAATCCGTTACTCGGGCTTCCTTGTGAACTTGGGCTTCCTGCATGTTAGGCAGTTGAATTAACCTTCTAAGCCACAAGTTCTCCTCCCTTCGTCAGCTTGAGCCAGGGGAAAGATTAAGTGTTTTTCTATCGAGACACCTGGTCTACCCCAACATGTGGGAGGGGGCATTTATCAGCAAAATCTAAATCTGGTATAAAATGGTTTGCCGTGAATGCGACTGCTTGAGGGTTCCTGGATTGGAGCTGAAAGGCGAAAGGGAGCAGAATGCCCCTCTCACATGTTGGGGTAGACCAGGTGTCTCAATAGAAAAACACTTTATATATATCTGTGTGTGTGTGTATGTATGTTTAGTAATATATATACCGTATTTTTCAGACTATAAGACACACCGGAGTATAAGACGCACCTTAGTTTTGGGGAAGGAAAATAAGAAAAAAGCTGATTGGGGATGGCTCGGCCTCTTGGAATACCCCCAATCAGCTGTTCCCAGAGGCAAACTTTAGCAACAGGTTTGTTGGTTGTGAGCTTTGTGCTTTATGCCTTGTCTTTTTTTCAGCCTCTCAAACAGCACCTCCTGCTCAGGTGAGGCTCCTTCTCCTTCCCCAGAGCCCCGTTCCTCCAGCTCTCCCAGGAGCAAACTCTGGGGCTACATTCGGACTATAAAACGCACCCAGATTTTCAACCTCTTTTTTTGGGGTAAAAAGGTGCATCTTATACTCCGAAAAATATGGGGTGTGTGTGTGTGTGTGTTTGTGTGTGTGTGTATGGAGTTCTCGACTCACAACAATTTGTTTAGTGACTGTTCAAAGTTATAACAGCACTGAAAAAAGTGACTCATGACTGTTTTTTCACACTTGTGATGATTAGAGCATGCCCATGGTCAGATGATTAAAATTTGGACACTTGGCACCTGGCTCATATTTATGAGGCTCGCGATGTCCTGGGGTCATGTGATCACCTTTTGTGACCTTCTGACAAGCAAAGTCAATGGGGAAGCCAGATTCACGTAACAACTTAATTTAACAAGTGCAATGATTCACTTACCGTATATACTCGAGTATAAGCCGACCCGAATATAAGCCGACCCTCCCAATTTTACCCCCCAAAAGTGGGAAAACTTATTGACTCGAGTATAAGCCGAGGGTGGGAAATGCAGTGGCTACTGTTAAATTTCAAAATAAAAAAAGACCGGTCAAAAGTGCGAGGACCTGTCAGAAATCACCTTTTTCAGCCCTCTGGGTAGTCCTTTTGTGCATATGGACTACTCAGAGGGCTGAAAAAGTAATTTTTGACTGGTCCTCACACTTGTGACCAGTCCTCGAACTTACGACTGTCCTCACATTTTACGTTTTTGCCCTATCTTGTCACCATGGTGAAGAGAAGCAGTTGTGAAATGAGTGACATGGTTTTAAGAATGCTGCACGGGCATTTTGCATGGTGACAAGATAGGGCCAAAATGTAAAATGTGAGGACAGTCGTAAGTTCAAGGACTGGTCACAAGTGCGAGGACCAGTCAAAAATAACTTTTTGAGCCCTCTGAGTAGTCCATGTGCATAAAAGGAGAACAAATATGAATAAATAGCAATAATTAGAAACACACATACAAACATACAATGTATTTTCTTTGAATATTGAATATTCCAATTATTTCCATGCAATCCAATTTCTTACAAATCAATTAATTATATTTACCAATAATAATAAACCAAATGTTATGTTATGTTATGTTTATTTGATTTATATACCGCCCTTCTCCCCGAGGGGACTCAGGGCGGTGAACAGGCAGAGATAAAAAACATAAATACAAAATTTAAAACCGAATTAAAACCAAATTAAACAATTGCCCAACAATTCAAACCCATTTTTTAAAAAATATATAAATCCCAGATCTAAAAATTTGGATTATACAATTTAAAATTTTCTTATAAAAAGGGGAGATACTATGCCAGGCCCGCTTGATGAAATAAAAAAGTTTTTAACTCACGGCGGAAAGCACGAAGGTCCGGGATCCGCCGAATCTCTGGGGGGAGATCGTTCCAGATAGTGAGTGCTCCCACAGAGAAGGCTCTCCCCCTGGGGGCCGCCAGTCGACATAGTTTGGCCAATGGCACCCGGAGGAGTCCTTCTCTATGGGAGCGTACCGGTCGGTGGGAGGCTATTGGAGGTAGTAGGCGGTCCCGTAAGTACCCGGGTCCTAAGCCATGGAGCACTTTAAAGGTGGTAACCAACACCTTGAAGCGTACCCGGAAGACCACCGGGAGCCAGTGCAGCTCGCGCAAGAGCGGTGTCACATGAGAGTGCCACGTCGCTCCCATCACCACCCGCGCGGCTGCACTCTGCGCCAGCTGGAGCCTCCGGGTGCTCCTCAAGGGGAGCCCCATGTAGAGAGCATTACAATAGTCCAGGCGGGAGGTGACAAGGGCATGAGTGACCGTGAGTAAGGAGTCCCGATCCAGAAAGGGGCGCAACTGGCAGATCAGGCGAACCTGATGAAAAATCCTCCCGGACACAGCCGTCAGATGGTCTTCTAAGGACAGCCGTGAGTCCAGGAGGACGCCTAAATTTCGCGCCCTCTCTGTGGGGGCCAATGATTCGCCCCCAATAGTCAGTGATGGTACCAGCTGACTATATCGGGACGTCGGTAACCACAGCCACTCAGTCTTGGATGGATTGAGTCTGAGCCTGTTCTTCCCCATCCAGATCCGCACGGCCTCCAGGCACCGGGACATCACTTCAAGGGCATCGTTGGGGTGGTCTGGGGTGGAGATGTACAGCTGGGTGTCGTCAGCGTACTGATGATATCTCACCCCAAAACCACGAATGATCTCACCCAGCGGCTTCACATAAATGTTGAACAGGAGGGGCGAGAGAACCGATCCCTGTGGCACCCCGCATATAAGGGGCCTAGGAGTCGATCTCTGCCCCCCTGCCAACACCGACTGCGACCAGTTGGAGAGAAAGGAGGAGAACCACTGTAACACAGTGCCTCCCACCCCCAACTCTTCCAACCGGTGCAGCATGATACCATGGTCGATGGTATCAAAAGCTGCTGAGAGATCTAATAGGACCAGGACAGAGGAACACCCCCTGTCCCGAGCCCTCCAGAGATCATCAACCAATGCGACCAATGCCGTTTCCGTGCTGTACCCGGGTCTGAAGCCCGACTGGAACGGATCCAGATACGTTGTTTCCTCCAGGTGCTGGGAGAACTGTCGCGCAACCACACTCTCAACAACCTTCGCCAAAAAGGGGGTATAATTTCCCCCAATATTCTTCCAAACCACAACTTAACCATTTCTGCTTTCAACACAATATACAATTAATAATATCTCAATTATTACAATTCCCTATTTAAATAGAGCTTTTTTTTCTTTTGTGTTTTAAAATCTTGAACTCCCCTCTTTTGCCATTTGCCATAAATTTCCCATTGTTTGCACCAACCTTTTTTGATGAGGAAAAAGAAATCAAATCTGCCTTAGCAAACAGCAAAGCCAACAAGCTGTTTTAGTTTCGCTTTGGGTTTCAGCAGGAGAAAAAAAAATGTGCTCTTTGCAGAAGGCACCTTTTTTAAAAAAATGTGTTCTTTGCAGCAGGCACCTTTTTTTAAAAAATGTGCTCTTTGCAGAAGGCACCTTTTTGTAGCCGGCACCGATCTTCTCATTTGTTTTTTTTTAACCCTGATCAGCTGTAGGGGGGGGGCCTTTGAAGCCCTGCGGCAAGAATTTAAAGTGTTTTTTTTTCCCTCTAGCCATCAGCTGGAACTCAGGAGGCAGTCCCAATAGATTGGGAGTGGGCGGAGTAAGCAAACCCCGTTCTCCCGCTGTTTCCTAGCTTGCAGGGAAAGTCATTTTTTTGTGACCCCCGTATAAGCCGAGGGGGCGTTTTTCAGGCTGAAAAACGGGCTGAAAAACTCAGCTTATACTCGAGTATATACGGTAACTTCTGTGCCAAGAAAGGTCACAAAATGGGGCAAAACTCACTTAACAACCGCCTCACTTAGCAACAGAACTTTTGGGCTCAATTGTGGTTGTAAGTCGAGGCCTACCTGTATCAGTCTACTCTCTTGGGTCCTATTTTGTAGCTGTTGATGAAACTGGCTTATCAGCACAGTGAAATGTGTGAAATTTAAGATTATCCCAGATATTAGGACCCTTTTAAGTGTATATGATCTGCTGAACCATTAAAATGTAACATATTTGAAAATGGTTTTTGTGTGTGTTCCTCCATGAAGTTCTTTTTCTACTTGTACTTGATAGTAGAGGCCCACCAGAACATTATGTGAATCAAAGGAAAGAACGTTTACCTACTACTAGAAATGCTAAATTGCATATAACACCATGAATTTTCCTAACATGTCATTTCTTTCGGAGAAACCTCAGGTTTTTATTGTGTTTGCCAATCAACCCAGAAGCGCTGTCTGAAACATGAGGCTGAGATGAATCCCAAATCAGAGAAACGTATTTCAAAGGCCGTTCCAGTATTCTGAGCATCTGAATGATTTACAGTCGGCATATCTAGAAAATGTAGCTTAATTGAATAGGGAGCAATTTGCAGCCTATAGGTTACATCAGTTCTTCCATTTGCTATCCCCAAGAGGCTACAAATCATAATGTACATGCTTCCCCGCCCCCTTTTTGGTTCTTCGGTTATAATTAATATTGAAATGGACCTGGTATTTCTTTCTTAGGGTCTCCCCCACCACATACACACTCCAATTATCACATGGCTGAATGAGCAATCACAACTACTGCTTCTGCTCGTTGTGATCAACAATTGAAATTTGGTAGACTGCAATGACAATTAAGAAACTTTTCCTAGCAGCCATTTCATCCATCATCTCTGTTTCATTCACCTTAAGTTTCCTTAGCCTCTGTTAATATTAATTAAGACCTCTTTCTCCACTGTTGAGCGGTTCTCAACCTGTGGGTCGGGACCCCTTTGGGGGTAGAACGACCCTTTCACAGGGGTCGCCTAAGACCATCCAAAAACACATATTTTCAATGGTTTTAGGAATAATTTTATGGTTGGGGGTCACCACAACATGAGGAACTGTATTAAAGGGTTGCGGCATTAGGAAGGTTGAGACCCACTGGTTAAGCCCATTCCATTTTCTCCAGCATCCATTTCCAACTGAGACGATGCCAAATGGGCACGGGGATATTTTGAAGCAAGCTCTACCCTTTTGTACTTGTATTATGAAGTCAGAAGGAAGAAAGGGCCACCTTCACAACATCACTTCCCCTTCCTGCTTCTTGCTGTGGATTCTTAAACTCAGCTCTGGAATGCTGCAGATTTCTCCTTACTGTATTGATGTGTGATTCTTTTAGCTTTACTTTTAGTTTTTCTGTGCTTTGCATAATTCTGTTTACTCTGAAAAGGAAATAGCATAATGAATACGTATTTATATGTGTGATTATGTATGCTGAAAGATCTATCTATCTTATCTACCATCTGTCTGTCTGTCTGTCTGTCTATCCATATCCATCCTTCCTTCCATCCATCCATCCATCCATCCATCCATCTATCTATCTATCAATCATATTGCGTGCTTAGGATAAAGAAGACAACTATATAATATAAAAGAAAAAGAAGAAGAGGCAGCCTTTTGACGTCTAGCATTTGTTGTTCTGTAGCACTTGAAGCAACCTGCCAATATAATTCCTGTCTTTCTGATAACTCAGTGAAATATCAATGCAATTTAGATGCTGGAGTGTAGTTAAGACCAAAAAAACACAACACAACAAAACAAACCCATTAGACGTAAAAGCCACAATCTGCTTAAAAATAGTCGAAAGAACTGTAACAAAAAGAGAGTCTTCAAGTACGACATTTGTAGAAAAGTAAACCCAGCTGATAAATGAAGAGACTGGAGGGAAGAACAGATATTCCCCTCACGCAATTACTGAGCTTAGCTTGAGATGATCAGAAATTGCTTGATTAACTGCCTATTTTGGAAGTCACAGAAAGGTAAGATAAAATGAACTTCCGACAGAAGTTTGTTCTTAGTATTAAGACTTTGCCACTATATGGTGTGATAGTTTTTTTTGTAAGCAGGAAGGTTTTTTAAAAATAATAATAATAATGGGAAGGATAACTCAGATGTGTGCAACTCTTATTAGACATTTAAAGTAGAATAACTGAAAAGCTCTGCAATCTACAATCTGCAGTCTACAATCACGCTGCAATTTCCAACTTCATCTTAAAAACCTTCTTGACAAAATTCTGAGAATTTCAATCCTCACATAATTAGAAGGTAGTAGGTCAGGAAGGCTGGCCTCATCTACATTGGCTGAGTGAGAATAAGATGTAGCCTGATTCCAGAATGTGCTGCTGGAACGCAAGTCTATCCCTCATTGTCCTGTTATAAGACCCTGCTACTGGCACACAGCATGCATTCAAAATGCACACATACTTCCAGGGTAAGAAAAAGAAATGTTATTTTACTCCTCAATAGATTTAACAGCAAAAGTACCAGATAATTAATCATTATCCAACTGATCTATGTTAGAATGCCAGAGAGGATACTTCAAAGAATGTAGGACAATTATCTCCTAGTTGAAAGAGCTCCTACCTTTAAAATACATGCCATTTTTAGAATTGGAATGAAATAAATAAACCAACTGTTTGAAATTTATGGAACTGGCAGCATAAAAATAACACACATTCCTTCATTAAAATAACTTTTTAAAATGATGTAGTTCATGGATGTTAAGTCTGCCCAAATCACGTAGCAGTTCTATGAATGGACTTGACTATTATTTGTGGATTAAAACCTATATCTGCTCTGGGCGAATTTATTGAAAGAGGTTTGGACTTTATGAGATGGGATATGGATCTAGTTTATAGAGTAAACTCACAATATGCAATTTTACACAGTGTCCCAAGAGAGGTCCACATTAAATTTGTGAGAAGGGAAACGAGAGATGAAATACTGAGAACTCAAAGATCGGGGGCGCTGATATACAGGGGCAAGGAGGTCACCATTCTGAAGCAGATCCCTAGACAGGTACGAGAATTAAGAAGTAATTATTATTTTTTATCAAGTAAATTGTACCTTAAGGGAATTGGCTTCAGGTGGTTGATGCCGGAAGGTTTGATGATTTTCTGGGAGGGCAGTAGGAAGAAAATTAGTAGTGTGGCGGAGGCTCAGGCATATCTGGAGCAACATAAGACCCTCCTAGAGGGTGAAGATACAGGAACCGAGGAAGGGGAGGTACCAGATGATCAAGGAACGGGGGCGGGCGAGGCCGTGGCGGTCCGGGAGGAGGGGGGTGCTAAGGCCAGAACCTTGAGATCCAGAACCAAGAAATGACGAAGTGGGAGGAATCTATTACTTTGTGCCTTTTATGATATCTCTTATTTTTGTAAACTTTAATATTACTCTGGATATCGAACTGATATTTTTGTATAAATCCGGTTGTTAAATTTGAAATTTTAATAAGGGAAGATCTGCTGTATGTGAAAAAAAGAAAATATATATTATCTTCGTAAAAGGATAATGAAAATTCCACATATTGTAAGCGATAATATTGTTTATTTTTAACCAATAAAAACTTTTATAATAAAAAAAAACCTATATCTGCTCAATACTCATATAAGATACAATGCTTTGTAGAAGTTGATAACCATTTTGCAGCCTTCTCCAAACCTAGTTATTGAAATTATAATTCCCAAGAGGTAAAGGAAAGAGCTCTAAGATTGAAAGATTGAAATATTTCAGTTCATTTTCTGTGGTCCACGTTTAACCAAAAGTACATGTGTCTAGAACCACACTCACTAGAGAGATCCAAAATTAGTATAAGATATGGAAAATAAACAAGTAAATTCTATCATAGAAATTACATTCTTCAATAAAAATATCTGTATCTCTTAGAGCCTGCCGTTCTCATGATGGGAAATGGAAAGGATTACTGAGGAAACAGGTGGAAGAGTAGGAATCTAATCAGTGGTGGGATTCAGCCAGTTCGCACCACTTTGGGAGAACGGGTTGTTAACTTTTTGAGCAGTTTGATGAACTGGTTGTTGGAAGAAATCTTTAGGGCAGAGAACCGGTTGTTAAATTATTTGAATCCCACCACTGAATCTAATCAGAGGAAAATACAGCAGAGACTAAGAGAGAAACAAACACTGCAAATGCCTTAAGTCAGGGGTGTTAAACTCACGGCCTGTGGGCCGGATGCATCACACGCTGGCCACACCCACCCTCTTTTTAGCAAAAAGGGAAAAAAGTCGTGACCACAATGTGACGCCGCGAGTTTGACATCGCTGCCTTAAGTGGTCAAAAAGATGAAAAGTGCAAAGAGTTAATGCTTTTGGAGTTACATCTTCCACAGTAAGTCCCCATCAGAATGCAACTAGGGGTGCTGGTTTCGGATTCTTGTCTCTCAGACAGATTTATGAAACTGTGATAGTTGGCTCTAAGATTATAATAATTACATTATTTCACACAATGTATTGGTTTGCATCAATAATAAAAGCAGCACCTTTGCCTTCCAATGTCTGCCTGGATAAGAAGCCGAAATTTGGAATAACAAATAGGAGCAGCTTTCTCTCTCAAACAAAATCCAATGAACCAAAATATTTTTGATCAGCAATGGTTTATTAAAGATTAGTTAATAATGGGTTTGTTTTTGTTTTTCCAATTTACACTGATTTTTCCATTTCTGTCGATTCCAACACAGGAGCCTGACAGCAATTACCACTCCAAAAAGGAGATACTAATAGGTGACATGGCAGTTCTTCCTGCAGTGCAATAATTAATTTTGAATGGAAGGACAATAAGCCGGGGCGCTCCTGTCAGCCTGCTTGGTTTTCCAATCAAGTTGAAAAACTCCAGACATTTGGATCGTATGACATGAAAAATGCATGAGAAAATAAGGTGGGCAGGAAGTTACTTCTGCCATGAAAAGTTTAAAAAAAAACAAACTTCTACAGCAACAATAATACAGAAGGAATAACAATTCTGGTGTTGCTGCAAAGGAGCTGTCAATACCTGGCAGAAACCTGTAAGGCATCTTTGTTGCACCATTCTGAAATGTTTCTACTACGATAGAATATTCTTGAAAATATAAGAGCTTGAGGGGGGAAAAAATCATATTTTCCAACTGAAAACCTATTCGGTAATAAATATTTTCAGCTTTGGTGATTAGCAGGATGTCGCAGAATTTAGGACCAGATGGTCGCCCTATTGCTTAATTGATACAATGATCCACTACCAAAATTAGGGGCCTTCCCACCGGATGTTGAAGTATCCTGTTTTTATTTTCATAATACCTGATTGCCGAACTCCAGATGTCAAACAGGTGGAAACAACAAGAAAGAGAGTAAAAGACAATTACCACAACAACAAGAAGTAACTCGGCTACATCCAGAAACAATATTGGTTAAGGACCACTGGCTTCTTAGATACCTTAATTATAGATCGATATGGAATAATTTATTTATTTTATTTATTTTATTCGGCTTATATGCCGCTCTATCTCACAATGGACTCAGGGAGGCTCACAACAATAAAACACAAGCCACAATATAAAATAAGACTAAAATCTAAAAAATTTAAAATTAACCCTTAAAACCCCATCATCAGTCCAAGTCGAGGGATTTGAAAAGCCAAGTTTTTAATTCACGGCGGAAGGTGTGAAGGTCAGGCGCTAATCAGAGCTCCAAGGGAAGTTGATTCCAGAGGGTGGGTACACTCACCGAGAAGGCTCTACCCCTGGGGGCCGCCAGCCGCCACTGTCTAGCCGATGGCATCCTACTATTTCCAATACCTGGCACATCATTTTTCCCATTTCAAGTCTGAAAAACCTTTAATTCCTTCCGAAATGGGGTGTTTACAATGTTGACTATTAAGGAAAAAAAAAATTTCAAGAATGGTGGCCAAGGAATGCTGCAAACTTTTATTGCAAGAGAGTGTTTGCAATGGGTAGGAGAACAATGATGAGAGGAGTTGTTTTTTTTTCAGAAACCAAATAGAATTTCCTTGCTTTTAAAGAAGCCTTTAGTGTTTATTCTGGAGGATCCTGTAGAGATTTCCTATGTTGCTTGCCTTGAATGACAAGAATCGGCGTTATCTGTTTTTTGTCAAATGTACTGCTGAAATTCAGCACTAAGATGGGGCACATTTTGGGGCTCTGGAGGCCCAAAAATTGCTTGCTTATCAATAGTCTATTCCATACTGAGTCATCCTTTCACAGTAAATCCATGGGGATTCTGTTGTAACCCTTTCCAGACTAAGTTCAGGGTTAGGGTTAGGTCATCTAGTTAGCTCCCATACCTAAGAGAGACCTAGATTGTGTCCCTGTGCTATGGAGGAACTGATGTCTTCACTTAATAATATAATACTCTATAGGTAGAATTCTGGTAGTTTACTCTTAAAGAGTGCAGAGAAGAGCAACCAAGATGATTAGGGGACTGGACCAGTGGCGGATTGCCCCCGGTTCAGACCGGTTTGCAAGAACCGGTAGTAAAACTGCCAGGAGGCTCCGTCCACCGCCCCGGATGTCGTCATTGGTGATCTGTGCATGCGCAGAAAATGCGTGTGTGAGCTAAGCGAGCACGTGCGTATGATCCTGTTGTGAACCAGTAGTAAAGGTAAGTAGAACCGACCCCTGGACTGGACGCTAAAACATATGAAGAACGGTTGCAGGAACTGGGTATGTCTAGTTTAATGAAAAGAAGGACTAGGGAAGTCATGATAGCAGTATTCCAATATCTCAGGGGCTGCCACAAAGAAGAGGAGGTCAAGCTATTCTCCAAAGCACCTGAGGGCAGGACAAGAAGCAATGGGTGGAAACTAATCAAGGAGAGAAGCAACTTAGAACTAAGGAGAAATTTCCTGATAGTTAGAACAATTAATCAGTGGAACAACTTACCTCCAGAAGTTGTGAATTCTCCAACACTGCAAGTTTTTAAGCAGGGGGTTGGACAAGAAGACCTCCAAGGTCCCTTCCAACTCTGTTATTCTATTCTAACTTTTATTAATTAGACATTTGTTTTTAGCAATTAGGTTGCACTCTTAATATTCTGCTATCCATATTCATTGAATAAATTTTCCTCTTTATATACGGGAAACACCTAAACTTTTGGAAATGGATTTTCTGTGAAAACTCAGAATGACAGATCAAGTTGGATCATTTTGCCCATCTCCTGGTTGTAAGAGACAGTGACTGGCCTTGGGTAAATTATAAGTTTTCTTTTTCAAGAAATAATTGTGAATCTCAAGGCTTTAAAAGAGGGATGGAGTAAAAATTTAAAAATGAAAAGGAATGAATTGGTAATATGACTTGTAGAGGTCTACACCCATTTTTACCTATGAGTACATTCAAGTGAGCCATCATGTGATTTCTTGCCCTTTATACCTAAGCATTCAAATTCCACCAAAGTCTATTATTTTAGAAAGTCTGAGCACACACATGGATCTTCCTTTAAAAAAAAATCATCACTATAGCTATAAATTATTCAAACAAATTCTAGCAGAAAACCTGCACAGCTACTTCTGGATACTCGGTTCCTTAGTTTTAGCAGATTTTCTCCTTCCTCAGAAACAGATATGACTTTTTTCCTTCCTTCAAACTGACCCACCTAATGATAAGAAATTTGTACTGTCTAAAAACTAAAAACCCAGGAAGCAGCTGCCATACTTCTGAGGCCAGTGGTTGCAGGGGACGAGTCATTAAAACCTGCACCTGGTAACAAATGGGATTGGCAGATGCAGTGGAATGTTGAAGTGGAGTCTGCTGTCCCCACCAGTAGCATAAAAGTCTTCATTTTCATTCATTAGAACAGAAAATCCAATAAGCCTCTTCCTTCATATACTCTGACCAGCTGTTTACATGACATATTAGAAAATGAAATATGTGCAAAATTAGCAGATGTGCACCAGCAACAATTTTTTTTCTGGCCCTGCCTTGCATCAAACTTCCACAAGAGGAGGAGTTTTAAAATGTGATTTATCGGGGGGGGGGGGGGGGAGAGCTTTCCAGCAGGAAACTGCAAAGAAAGAAATGTGGGAGTATAAAAAAAATGCACATATTTATTCTTATGGATCATGATCCGATACTTGCTAGCAGAGCAGAATGTCAAAGCAATAGGTTGCAACCAATAGAGTTCAGCCCCCACCCCGACCCCCATTGTAGTGGAATGGAAGTGATGGAAGTGATTCCTTCTTTGCTTTACAGAACCTTATGGTCCTTCCCTCCCTCCCTCCCAAAAATATAAATTTTTGGAGAGTTCAGCAAATGCAGACCGAGTGCTGTTCAGCAAGGATAAGACCACTTATTTGATCCTTGAAAAAGCTTACTCTACTTGATATTATGAAGTACCAGAATGTACCTTAATCCTGAAGGATTACAAATTACCATCTCAACGCTTGTTTTAAAAACTGACTAGAAAGAGAGAGAGAGAGAAAAATCCAAATTATATAGATTTTCTTTACAATTCTCTGAGTATCTTAGCAAACTGTTGACAGAATTTGATTAGAGACATTATTGTCTCCGGGTAATCTGCTCTTTGACTCCCAAAGCTATTTTCCTTAACTGTTCCTAATAAAAATTGAGAAAACATATAATGAGAAAGGAAAACTTTGGACTAACAGCTGCTGAAATAGGGCTGTCGTTCAGATAAATAAATATTTATTGAATTAATCAAGCAAAGCTTAATTGACAATCCAATTCTAGGAAGTGGATGTAAACCACAGAATAATTTTAAATAAACAGTTGATTTTTAAATGAGTAATTCCTTCTTATAGAAGGAGAAAAGAAAACTTATGGACTGTATTATTGTAGAAAGTTAGCACCCATCCCTCTCCTAGAAGAATGAAATATTTTAGGAAATATTAAAAAAGGCAGACTATTATATTTTCCTGGATGAGAAATGGAGAAACATATTTTTTTAGCAGCAGGAAGCAGACTCACTATTAATAGCCCCCACCTTCCTTAATAGCCCACAGCAAATGTCAGCACTTAAGAGATAAACAGATAGATAGCAAATCCCCTGCCGCAAGGTCTGAACAAAGATTAGCCCTCAGCCACAATAGGAATTGCCCAACAAGCCCCTTCATTGCATCAACCAAACTTCAACCAAACTTAGCTCAGACAAACTCCTAGGATTTGTACATGGCAACAAACAATTGTATTGACAACAGCCAATAGAATACATGTTCTTGCACAGGAACAGGAAGTTCAAATGCAAAGCCCAAAAGAAGGTATAAATACCCCCCACTCTCAACTCCATGTGGTCAGCTACCCAGAATCACACGTGCTTGGTGGTTCTGCTTCATCAATAAATGGACCCTCTTTTCAATCAGCCTCCAGCGTCCATTTTGTCTCCAGTGCCTTTCTCCCGGCTTGGAACTGAACCAGATGGATATTTCTCCCAACATTACATTACGATTATATCATTTAAACATTCCTCCTGTATACTTAGGCCAGTAGCTTCTGCTCATATGATTTTTAAAAGTCAATGTAACTTGGTCACAAGAATGAATCTTACTGAAGGTTGCATTGTCTTAACATAGTTTCTTGACTGCTTACTGGTAATAGTAGGGCTAAACTTGAAAGGGGCTAGAGCTACAGTGAATAAATGGGATTAGAGTCAACGTAGAGCCAAAAATTGCCAAGTGGAAAAGAAAGAGGTCTCTCTCTCAGCCGAACCCACCTCACAGGCTTGTTGCTGTGGGGGAAAATAGGAGGAGCAAGGTGTCTGGGACATATTTGCTGCTTTGAGTTATTTGTAAAAATGATAAAGCTGGGATATAAATAATTAAGAAAAGAATAAAATACAATTAAATTAAAATAATAAAATAAAAATTCTTGAGAATAGCCAGAATTAACTGTTAATTTCTCAAAATGAAAAGTCCATCACTGAAAGCCATTATTTGTGTTCTGCTGATTAAAGCATGCCCTAGAACCGTGATGGCGAACCTATGGCACGCGTGCCACAGATGGCACGTGGAGCCATATCAGTGGGCATGCGAGTGTTGCCCTAGCTCAGCTCCAGTGCGCAAGCGCACCGGCCAGCTGATTTTCGGGCCATCCGGTCCCACTGGAAGTCAGGAAACGGGCTGTTTCTGGCCTCCGGAGGCCCTCTGGGTGGGTGGGGAAGGCTGTTTTCCCCCTCCCCAGGCTCCTAGAAAGCCTCTGGAGCCTGGGGCGGGTGAAAAATGGATCTTCCGGTCTCACTGGAAGTCGGGAAATGGTCCGTTTCCAGTCTCCAGGGGGCCTCCGGTGGGGTGGGAAAGGCCGTTTGCGCCCACCCCAGGCTCCAAGAAAGCCTCTGGAGCCTGGGGAGGCCTACTGGACCCACTGTGCCATCGTGTGCCAAAAGCAGGGGGGAGTGTGGGGGGCGGTTGCATGCACATGCGTGGGAGGGTGGGGCACATTGAATTATGAATGTGGGCATGTGCTCCCACGACCCCCCCACAGTTCCCCCACTTTTGGCACGTGACAGCAAAAAGGTTAGCCATCACTGCCCTAGAACAACGGTCTCCAATCTTTCCAGCACGGGTATGTGTGTGTGTGAGCGGCTGGTGCACGGGCATGTGCACAGTCCCATGTGTGAGTGGCAGGTGCGCACACACTTCACTCACGTGAATGGAGCTTTCTTTGCACGTGAGCAGAGGGTGCTTGCGCTCACATGCGAAGGTGCACTTACGTGAGCGGAGGGCACTTGAGCTAGAGGACGCTTGTGCTTTGGTGCGAAGCTCCACTCACGCTTGCCCATCTCTCCCACGCCCCGGTTTCAAACAGGCCGTGGCCTGGTAGTAGGCCACAGCCTGGGGGTTGGGGACCCCTGCCCTAGAAAGTTAAATTCTCCTGCTGAAGCACATAAAAATATTTCACTTTCACTTCATCTTAGAATACTCTGCAGACAAACCAGAGTTCCATAAACAAAGGAGTCCTATGCGTTAGATATTCCTTTTTGTTTTCAGGGATTCCATGGGGCATACATTCCAAGTCCTGAAATGCTAACATTATTCAGGATTATTTATTAGGTAGTTTATCTCAGTTCTGAGGGAGGATGGGAAAAAAACCCCAAAACCAAGCTTCTATGCATGACTCTCCCAGATTCACTTGAAGATTGTTTCTTATCTCTTCCCATCACTCAGTTGATTAGTGTAGGATGAACTCAAGAGAGTGTAAAACTGTATTTCTTCCTCACTCCAAAGGGTATCATGCAAACAATAAAGTTCTAAATTTGAGCTAGATTGTAGAAGAAACCTCATCTCAGAGTGTCTTGAGAAACTTGTTCCCACACAAAGCTACAGAAACAAGAAAACCAAGAAGATTCAGCACTTGGAGAGCTCACCTGGTCATGTGCTTTTCAACAGTAGGATGAAATGTATTGTATTAGTACTTGAATTATGCAGTAATAAATATTTCTAATGCATTCCAATCTGCATCTATAATTTGTATAATAATTTATAGTAATTTGCACTTAGGCCTGTTAATCAACATCTGAAAAAGATTTGCAGATGTCTGTCTGTTTGTCTACGTGATGTGAAAATGATCCAACTAGTTCTGGTCCACATTTTTTTTTCCTATTGCAAAACAAAATGCTATATGCATTTCCGGCAGTGGTGGGTTTCAAAATTTTTTACCACTGGTTCTGTGGGTGTGGCTTGGTGGGCGTGGCATGGCTTGGTGGGCATGGCAGGGGAAAGATGCTGTAAAATCTCTATTCCCTCCCCAATCCAGAAGGTTACTGCAAAATCTCCATTTCCTCCTGATCAGCTGGGACTTGGGAGGCAGAGAATAGATGGGGGCGGGGCCAGTCAGAATTTTTACTACTCAAAATTTCCACTACCCATTCTCCAGAACTGGTCAGAACCTGCTGAAACCCACCTCTGATTTCTGCATTTAATCAACAGATTTGAAAGAATTTTACCTCCAAAATCTTGAAAACATCCTATTTTTAATCTGATAAAGATTATGATTCCCTCCCCTACACGTTTTATTTTTATTTTTTTTTTGAGTGGGATGGAGACAAGATGCATCTCTACAATAAAACAGTTTGTATAGATGTTGCCCAACAGTCAGTAAAGGGGATAATAAAATTCCATTCTCACCCAAATTTTAGTTTCCTTGGATCAATCAGTCTGAAACTCAGCAGCTAGATTTCCATATATCATATAATTGTTTTTTTTCCCAAACAAGAGAAATAATAATTTCCTTGATTAGTAGTTAAAACATAGATATATAAAAAACAGAGTAGTGTCAGTTATTACTCTGAGGAAGAACTTTGTGATTATTCAAAGATTAAAATGACATTTAATATTTCTTATTTAGAAAATTTACAGGTTCCTTATTACAATTTTGAACAATTTCAGGCAAGTTTGGTTTCATTACTTTAAAACAGTATTCAGTTCTTAATTAGCAAAGCAAAACTAGATAGCTGAAACAGTCATCAGTATCTCCTGCATATCTTTTAAAAATTACTTTAAAAGCAATGATTACATAGAATGTTTGAATCTTAATATCTATAATAATGGCATTTTAGGAAAGGCACATGCATATGTGATTTGTCTGATTACAATGTAATAATCCCTCATCATTGGTAACTATTATAACATTGTAAAATATTATTCAGTAAACTATAAAAATTCACAAACCTAATTGAAAATGCTAGTTTAGCATAATTCCCACAAGCCATCATTCTTTAAGATTGTAAAATGAATTAGGTTCTCGTGGAGCTATTAATTGATACTGACAGCAATAACCACTCAAATGAAACTCCAATTATGAGCAGCAATTAATCACTTTTACTGTCATCTGTAGTGTCAAGCAAAATTCAATAAAGTTCTAACCATTAAAGTGAGAGAGGGCGAGAGAGAGGAAGGAAGATAACTTTTGTGGCTGACCATATTTCATTTTTTAATAAAAAATTTAAGAAAAAATACATTAGAAAGATAAAAACTAATACAAATTAAAAATAATAGAGAGAAAACAAAATGCAGAAAAAAGAAGGGAAAATAGAAAAGGAAGAAAAAATAAATGTACAGTAAAGAAAAAACTGTAGAAATGCCTCCTCCCTTCATCAAAAGAAGTGAAAACAATTTTAGTAACTTATCACCTCTTAAAATGCAACAAATGATCTCTTCTTTCCATATTCCATTTCTGATTTATAAACAATTCCTTAACTCCTCACAATTCGATCTTGATCAGCAAAGTCCATTAAAGGATAAATCAATGTAATATTCCTTCCTTTTACTTTTAACAATCTTGATCTTTAATCCCTTCAAATAATATCCTAGAACTTGAATTCTTTTCATTTTCTCATTGTCCCTTCTCACAATTCCCCCTCCCCCCCAAAGCTTAATGTCATTGGCTGTGTTTCAAACAAAATCCAATGTCTTTTTTTTTTTTTGGTAGAATCATGACATTTAAAGCATGCTATTTTTTCATAACAAATAGGATATTGGACTTTTTATTTTATTTCCTGATACTATATTTTTATCTGATTTCTTTTATCTGATATATTGACATATTACAGCTCATTTAAAGCCCCTTATATTAAAAAGCATGACGATGTATTTAACGGCAAGTATAATTTATGGCAGATAGATCACTTTAAGAAGTCTTCATTATCTAGTTTTTTCTCCAATTCAATAACTGTAATTGTAAGGTGTTAACAATGGACATGGCTTATGGTAAGACTGGATTGAACATATTTATTATTAAGAAAAATGACAGGGCTTAAACCAGTAACTTTTGGTCCTTTGGAATTTTTTATCTTTCCCCTGGCTCAAGCTGATGAAGGGAGGAGAACTTGTGGCTCAGAAGGTTAATTCAACTGCCTAACATGCAGGAAGCCCAAGTTCAATTCCGAGTAAGGGTATGGCTAGCTGATGAAAGCTAAAAAGCTTGAAATAGATCTATACTAGTCTCCCTTTATTTCTTTATCAGCAAAATATTGCATATATTTTATAAATGCAATATATATATAGTGCAAGAAATTGAAATTGCACATAAAGCCTACGAAAAAGAATATATATATATATATATATATATATATATATATATATATATATAGACAGTGGGTAGATCTCTACTATAAATTGTTACACAAACACATACACCCCTTCAGTCTGGAAGTTTAATTAAAAATGCTTTTCTGTGTGCTGGGGAGTTTCTGGCCACTCTGGTCCTAACTCTGTGCCAGGTGTTTTTAGATCAAGACTCTCTGGCTCAACGTCTGCTCCTCTATGTCTATTACACAACCTTGCCATCTACAGGCTAAACAAAAAATCAGCAGAGCTGAAAAAAGCATTCTAAGCTGAAATACATGTAGGAGAGGACCCATGAAATAATATAATATAAATAGTATAGTATAGTATAGTGTAGTGTAGTGTAGTGTAGTGTAGTGTAGTATAGTACAGTACAGTACAGTACAGTACAATACAATACAATACAATACAATACAATACAATACAATACAATACAATACAATATAAAACATAACATAAAATGTAACGTAACATAACACAATGAAAGGTTCTAAGGCAGTCACAAGATAGTTGATTTAGGTGAGTGCCAGTAAATAGCAGCTAGGCCAGGAAGGGATCTTGGGAGTCTGAAGGTATGGAAAGCGTTATCCCAGATGAGAAGTATAGAGGACAAATATAAAGCCAAACCTATAACCTGGGTAATAGACTAGCTTAGTGTTTCCCTAAGTGCTGTGTTTCAAGATGTGTACTTCAAGAAACTCCCGCATTTCCTCAGCCAACATTGCCATTGCTCAGAATTCAGGCAGTTGAAATCCATACACCTCCCAGGTTGGGAAATACTGGGCTACCTCAACCCCAACACCATCAATAATGCAAGCAAGAAATCTGAGAAAGCCAAGGAGAAAGAGACCTCACAAAGCTGAAAAATGTATAGATGGTAAGATGAACAGCAGTCCCAGTCCTGACCCTGTGATCAAGTTCAACTGTCGGCAAATGGTGAAGACCAGCCCCAAGCAAGATAATTCTGTTGGCACTAGACCAACAGAAGAAGAGTTGAAAACAAGCCGAAATTACACCTGAATGCTACATAGTAAATTTATATTATAAGGAAGTAGAAAGCAAGAGATAGAAAGCTATAGAAACAAACAAGGTAAAAGAACTGTAGATAGAAAATAAGCAACTAAGAATAGGAATCCAGTACTTTGGATTCAAATAAAGTGACAGGAAAATAGAAATGTAAGCTAGGACAGATATAAAGAAAATGGAATAGAATTAAGAAGATTTAAGATAGTCCCTAGGAATAATAGACACAGAAAGGATAAAAAGAATGTAAATAAGCAAGTGCCTTTTCTTTGCAAGTAAAATAAACTCTGGCATTGAATTTATCGGCATACCATCTCTGAAGCTCTCACGGGGTGAAGGACTTAAGACTTAAGAAGGGTCCACCTGGAAGAAAATAAAGCAATTCCTATATGACTAATGGGGCTGCTTTAGCAGGAGAGTTGCTGAATTCACAGAGGTCATCAAAAGGAGGAGGGGAGGATTTTGGAGTATCAGAAGTCAAAATAAAAAAGCTGAAAAGCCCAAAGATATTACCAGAAAAGGGAATCTGCAACCAGTGGTGTATGAAGGATGTATGATCTGTGCTGGGGAACCTCAATAGCAGAATAGGGGAAAAGGACTGATGCTGGCAATTAGAAACAATACTTTGGAAGGACTTGGTGATGGTGGGCCTCATCTAAGCCAGGAAGAGAAGAAAAGGCAATGGCCCAGGAAGGTGGTACCACATGAGGTACCACCTCCAGGTTCTCTGGAGGTCACAGGGGAGCAAAAAATCTAGTAGGGATCAGCAATGTCTAACTTAGAGAAGGACCAAAACAAAAAATGAAAAGCAATGAGTATTCTCCAACTTGGGAGGATCAAATAGCCAATAAGAAGTTAGATTTTTAAAAAAAACCTTGAGAGAAGAGCTGGTATAAGCCGGAAGCTCCATCCTGCACTGTGTTGGATGTTTATGGTCTTGGTAGCCATGGGACTTTGCTATTGACAATTGTTGTTTTGTGATATTGTATTGCTGTTTTAATCTTCTTATGGAGAAAAGGAAATGTACGCTGCTCAGAACCTCTCTGGAATGGAGTGGCAATAATCTCCTATAAGTACATAAGTAAGTAAATTTAAGCAGAGATGAGACCTAGGAGGCTTAGTAGAAGAGTCTTAAGAGGGATCTACAAGAGTGGGCTGATTGTGCCAGAGTCACAGTCAACTAGTGCTTTTATAAGCATGCTAGTTATCTTTGAGGGAGGTGGACGGTCAAGAAATGTAAAATATAAATAGATAAATCTTAACAGCCAGAAGGCTGGAAAGGAACAAAGCAGCATGGCAAAGAAGAGGTATAAAGGAAAGCCTGAAAAATTTGGATATTGCAGTGGGAGGAAGCCAGGTGACTTCAGGATGGGTCAGGATGATAGGCCCTTTGGTGTTGGCTCTTAGGGTTTTCTTTTTCATGACCACCTGATTTAACCCTTTCTTTGATCTGTTAGTGTTGTTGCAACCACATTCAGAGACAGAAGTGGAAACAGCAATATGTGACTCTGGTGGGGATATCAAGCCACCCCAGCAGGTCGAACATCATGATGACCAAGTCCACCTGAGGCAACAGACTGCAGAAATCAGCCCACAGGTAGAGACAGCAAGTGAGATGTAGTTGATAGCATCTGGATCTGGGATCAGGATAGATAAGAGTTAACACAGAAGTGAAGGTAGAATAAAATGGTTTATAGCAGGGGTCTCCAACCTTGGCAACTTTAAGACTTGTGGACTTCAACTCTCAGAATTGAAGGGGCGTGCATAAGTGCACCAGTGTGCCTACCATCCCTGTCCTAATGTTCTCTTATATTTGTATCCATTTCATGTATTCATAATTATGTTTATACTTATATCTGTTATCTAATACATGCTTGACGAAAATAAAAATAAAAGAAAGAATTCCTCAGCCAGCTAGCTGAGGAATTCTGGGAGTTGAAGTCTACAAGTCTTAAAGTTGCCACAGTTGGAGATCTCTGGTTTATAGGTATTGTACGGTAAAAGAAAGTAAGTATATTCAAAAGTTGTAGATTGAAGTTAGGCAGGTAAAAATAAAAGTCAAAATAGAAATAGAATAGACAATTAAAGTAGCTTATAGAAATAGGAGACATGTGATAGAGAAACTATAAATAAGAAAAGGACAGATAGTCTTTCTTTTATAATGAAAAACTATTTATTTTCTAATAAAACATTTCCCCTTTTTAAAATGGAAGTTATTAGAATTTTAAATACAGAATAAAAACTGACAAGAACATTCTAATAGTAGTTTGTTAATTGATTAGTCTTAATGATCATATAAAAAAACAAAAATAAAATATAGGATCTAATCCCAGGGTAAAATAGATAAAAAGAAAACATAGTAATAAAATATGTATGTAGTAAAGTATAAAGAATCAGTATTCAGTACATCATTTTTACATCGTATGCTGATCTGTTCAATGTAAAGGGCTTTTTAGCTTCTTTGGACATTAATATCTAGGATTCTTTGTTTCAAAAATGTTCTTGCCTGTGAGGCAGTTGGAAGTAAACAGTGGTGGAAAACCCATGTTGTGAAATAACTTTGGTAAGTTGACTTCTAATATTTAGAATGAAAAAAGAGGAAGAAAACAGAGAGAGAAGAGAAGAGCAAAGACAAAAGTGCAGAAATAAAGAAAAGGAAAAAAGGGATTAAAGAAGTGACTTCCAATTTTCCTCTACAGCAATCATAAATATAAGTGTTACTCTATGTTACAGCATTGTTTACATTTTATAATCTACTAGTTTTATATCATTTTATATCATTATATATTATATGTTATTATATTATATATTATATTATATTATAATATACATTACATTATATATTATAATATTATAATATAATATAATATTATAATATTACATTATATATTATATGTTATATTATTATATATATTAATATTATATTATACATTATATTATATGTCATGACTTCATTTTTTTCTTTCTCGCAAAAATCAGTAAGAGATTTCCAATCATCATTAAACTTAGATAAATTCTATCCCTAATTAAAGCAATTTCCATCATCTTTATTACTTTTAGTATCCTTTACTACCCATTCCTCCATTGTGGATAAAGTTGAATCCTTCCACTTTTGTGCGTATAACAGTTTTGCTGCATTTATCATATATAAAAACAAAGTTCCACATTTTTCCCCAGCTGCTCATCCATCAATCCCTAAAGAAAAGCCTCTATTTCAATTGGATATGAATCTTTAGATCTTCTGTATTATTACCGTATATGTATTTGATGATATGACTTTTTTACACATCTACCCAAATGTGCACCTACAACAACAAAAATCCTTTTTTTTAGCTAGTAACTTACATAAGCATTGGAGACTCTGAGGTACACACTCTTTAAAAATTCAGTATCAAGACATCATAAGCATCCCTATAGTTCCTTGGTTATTTAAGTGCTTCCAACATTCAATAAATAAAACATCATTATGAATCTCCCATTAGCTCCCAAGCTAATATACACACACTAACTTTTGCCTCCAGTTCAGAGTTCTTACAATGGCCTCCTAAAATGATCTCAGACCAGAAAGAAATCCTTTGGGGTAGGGCAGGAACTTATTATACAGATAAAATGGTGTATGAAAGGGTAAAGCTTTTGTTTTTTATTCAATTATGCAAATATTCAGTATTACTTCAACTGCGTTTTAATAAAGTAATGGGAGGTGGTACACAGACAAGTCTCTTTTTTTCTGGGGATTAAAAGTTCTTGTGGTTGATCTGATTTTGAAAAGCTGATATACTGTAATTGGGCATTGTAAAACTGAAAGTAAGGCACTAAGCTAGTTATAGAGATACCAAACAGGCTGCAATCAAAGGAATGGATTATTATTCTTTGAGCTGATTTCAAGCAACAACCAAACCCATAATCGCAGTTAATTTTTTTCATGCTTAGTTTTCTTCTTAACACACACACACACACACACAAAATTGTTTTTCATTGTTCCAACATCAATTTTGAATGCTATCCTCAAAAAAAAAGAAAAAAGAAAAGAAAGAATAGAAAAGAAAGAAAAATAGCAGAAGGACTGCTAGAATTTAATCTTCTTAAACTTGAACAAGGCAGCTTTATTATCAGAGCAATTGTCATTTTCCATATCATTTGAAATTTTTTATATTAAGCTCACAAGCATATACACACACTGAGAGACAAGCATGGACATTTTAAATGTGCAGCTTTCATAGAAGTGCTTGATGTGATCGGTCAAACATCCATTTTCTTCCATACGTTAAAAAAAAATAATGGAAATGCAAATACAGAGAAACCAGACATAGCAAAATTCAGGAACTTTAGAAGAAATTGCAATTCTTCTTTAACTGGTCAAGTGGGCTAATGGGGTGATGATAAAAGTCTGATCTGGACACAGAAGCAGCTCAGCTCCCTTTTTTATTTAATTTAGTTTCATATATTGCTGTCCAACCAGTTCAGGGACACAGGATTTGCACTGTTGCTAGGTGAGTTCAGAGGCTAGAGAAATTACTCACTTTCCTCCCTGAGTTTTGCTGCAATTAGCAGGACTTTCAGCATTCATCACTTGCTTCCTTCTTTGATATTCTGCCCCTGGGTACATGCACCACTGTGAGTTTATGGCAGTTAATCCATAAAAATGCTCTATTTTTGCCTTGGGTATAAAATCCATCTGGATTATACCTCCAAGTCTCCCCACAGATGTAGCTCACTTCTCTTATTCTGCCAAGAACAGGAAGGGGAAAGTTGATGTCTTTTTGCCTCTTCCATGTAGATGGATCATAAGGGAGCAAATTACACCAGCAATGTTCACAATTGCTAACCTTCTGAAGGAACCAAGTTAGGGAATTCCTTTTTTTAAAGGATTACTTACATCCATGGGACCCAACAGTCAGGGGTGAAATCTAGCAGGTTTTGACAGGTTCTAAAGAACTGGTAGCGGAAATTTTGAATAGTTCGGAGAACCGATAGTGGAAATTTTGAGCAGTTCAGAGAACCGGCAAATACCACCTCTGGCTGGCCCCGGAGTGGGGTGGGAATGGAGATTTTGCAATATCCTTCCCCAGGAGCGGGGAGGGAATGAGGATTTTGCAGTATCCTTTCCCTGGAGTGGGGTGGGAATGGGGATTTTGCAGTATCCTTCCCCTGCCATGCCTACCAAGCCATACCCACCAAGCCACACCAAGCCCACCAAGCCATGCCCACAGAACTGATAGTAAAAAAATTTGGATTTCACCACTTCCATCAGTGAATGACTCACATTTGGCTCAGAGTGAAACGTAATTGCTAATGGAGAGACCATCATGAGATTTTTCAGTGCAGGAGAAGGCTGTCCTACATAGTTGTCTCATCCCCAGTAGATATCCCCAAGTAGTCTTCTCTGGATTAAGACAGACATAAATGGTAGAACATAGCTGAAGATATACTGCAGCAGGGATATATTCCCTAAGCTTGAGGGAAGACTGGGGTTTGCATAGCAAGCCATAATTCCCCAAGTCAATTAGATCAGGCGTCAACCCTCAGAACGACTTCAGCCATGCTTACTTTTGTTTTGTTTCTCAGTTGCCACTCTTGGGGGGGGGGGAGGAGGGGGAGTCAGAAAGTATTGGAACATGGTGCCTTAAACTGCTAGACAAAACATCGGCCAGCCAAGGTCATGGCAACGAACATCTGCTGTGACCGAGAAGGAAGCTGCTGCCGGACTGATTAGTTAACGTGACCTAAGACACCTGAGGGGGGTGGGAAGTTTCTATTCTTTTAAATTACCCTAAAGCATGGGAATTGTTAAGTATTGAATAGACGGGCACAGGGACCAATCAGGAGCCAGTAGCTAGAGCGGGAAAATCAAGCACGCGTCAGTGGCTGACGTCGCAAATAGCTCCGGTTTAAAAAGGGCTGCCGTGGCTCGCATTGCCGTTGCTGTTACTGGAGCTGAATAAAGCTGTTGCACTGCCGGACATGTTTTGTGTCCTCTGTCCGCACCCCCTATTCAACAGGAATTACTTAGAGCTAGTTTCACCTTTCTACGTGCCGATATGGTGTACTCAGTAAAAGGTCTTTGGAGCCTGACTAAAGCCTCAGATTCCTGATTCGATTGGGTTCATTACTCTGAACCATGACATCAGGACCCTTAAAAAATAGAAAGAATCAGGGATGTTAAAAGAATAATCCCTGCAGAGATTTAAGGCACTCCTTTTGCTCCTTAAACTATATTTTCCAAATCCCAATAATAACATGGGCCTCATTTTGGGGCTCCATACAGTCTTGGGGGCCGTGAGGGTTGCAAAAGTGTAAATAGGGCATCAAGATTCATAGACAATGTGATCCACATCATGGAAACAATTTTTGCTTCATTCTTTTAAGTTGCTTCATGACAGGGTTAAATTGGGTCTAAAGTAATGATGACCCACATCTGAAGTCCCAAAGAGCCAATCAGTATAGAATAGGGTGGCTAACTTGAGACATTCATGTGTTGCTTAATCACACTTTCCAGCAGCATCAACTAGCATGAACAATAACAATAACAACAACAACAACTTTGTTGTCATTGTACATGTAACACAGTATACCCGTACAATGAAATTCACTTAACACTCAAAGACCAGGTCCAACACACATAACAATCCCCAAACCCATTCCCACCCACCACAATTCCCCACCCCTAAACCACCCAAACATCCAGACAACAGACCAAGTAATACTGTCCAACAGATCACTGATGGTGGCCCTTTAGTTCATTGTTGAGTGCAATTATAGCTCTGGAATAAAAACTATTCAGAAACCGTATGGTCCGAGTTTTAATTGTTCTGCTCTGTTTAATTGTTAACAGTGAGGAATGCTGGGAGTGGTAGCCCAGGAACAATCTGAGTTACCCAGTCTTGGTGCTATGTATAATACTGAACTAGCTGTAATAATGATCTTACAATCTAAGATTTTTTTTTAAAAAAAATTCCCTTCCTCATACATAGATGTAGCAATGAAACTAATAAATGTAGTTGCAAAGCAAGAGTAAAATGCGGTCTAATGGTGAACTACTGATAGATGTGGGGAAGATATAACAATTGACATAAATATACAGTAGACTCCATGGTGGAAGCCATCCCCATGCAATAGCTTTACTTAGCAGCTATGTGCAAAGTTTAATCAGATATACAATATTTTGATAGTGGATTAACCTGACCTTTTGAAAGGGTACAATCAGCTTTTTCCCCCTTCATTTTTTAATATAAATCCTTCTTTCTTGCCCTAATTTTGAAATAATTTAAGAATTTTTTCCCTTAATCCATTCTATAAATGTTTTTGTTAATGCTAATTCCAACCAGTATATGTAGATATTTGCTACAGCTGTGCATATGGAGAATCTCTTTTGGAGATTATTGGATTAACATTTTTGGAGATTACCTAGAAAATCTGAGGCACAGTTGTGTTGTAGTTGTCAAAGAGCCAGCTTTGGATTTTTAAATTTTTTTTTAGCTCTGATTACACTTGATTTGTCTGAAAGGCTCCGAAATAAAGTAGCTAAAATTTTCTTCTTGTCCAGATAGTTCTAATAGGATTACATTGTCTTTCAGGTACTATGTCTTTAAAGTAATACATTAAATCCCAAGATCCTGCATCCGTTTTCCACAGCTTCTCAATACAATGCTATCAAAAATTATAACCTTATCATTGTTCAATTCACCATTATATATTAACTTTTTTTTTCATTCTTGATGTATTCCTGGAAAAAGTAAATAATATCATGCTACACATGATAGGACCAATTGCTATTCCAAGGAATTTGTGGAAAGCTACCTCTAATAATTTATCTAAATTTGTTAGGTTTGTATTCTACAGCTTGCTAATAGAATCCTGATTTTGAGGATTCTATTAGCAAGAATTCTGAGCAGAAGGTGTGAATAGGTGAACTGTAGACCTATAGTTCTGAGATCTTAGCATCTAGTGAAGTAGAAAGAAAAATCCATTTGTCTAACTCTTTTAGTACACTTCATTTTTTCTCAGGCCCCTTAATACAAAACTCAAAGTTGCCATGCAACCAGTGGTGGGTTTCTACCAGTTCGCCCCAGTTCGGGGCGTTCAGTAGTGGTGGCTCCGCCCACCCACCCAGACATCATCACGGCTGCTCTGTGCATGTGTTTATATCAGATGCAGAGAAGGTGCTCCATGCTCCATCACCTGAGGTTTTCAAGAGACTGGACAGCCATTTGTCTGGAATAGTATAGGATCTCTTGCTTGAGCAGGAGGTTGGACTAGAAGACCTCCAAGATGCCTCCCAACCCTATTATTCTATGTTCTAAGAATAAAGGTAGGTTTTTCGCTTTTTCAGCAAAATAAGATTTTTCTAATACAGGTGCCCAGAGTTAGCTGGAGTTGGGCAGTGCCTAAACTGAATTAAATAAATAGAAAGACACTGCATGAAAAATACATATAGACTATAAAGCCTTTCTGATAACAACATGCCTTTGTTCCCTCACTGAGATGACAACAGTCTTCTGAAATATTTCTTTCATTTATGATGCCAAAATCAAGGGAATAATAAAGTATTTCTTTTTCATCACATCAAACCAAGAATTTCTGTTCTCTACAAGCGCTTACAAGCAATTTTACATGCTCTTATAAGAGGGTAAGTTCCATGTAAATCTGTGGAAAATATACATCACAAAGTTACTACCACCTCTCGTTCCTTTCAAATTCCTTAATCTCAACCTAGCCTAAATATAATTAACACATGAGCACTTTTCCATACTTATCACTTGTTTTCAAAACCCTTAAAATTAATTAACAGCTGCATAAAATGCATCTCATATAATAAGGTAGCGTAAGATAAGAGAAACTAAGCAGTGACATCTCTGTACAGCTCAGATAAATAATTGCAGAGTTGAATTCTCTGTAACATGCTAACTTTTTCTACCATTATGAAGCACCCTAATTTAAGAACTCTGTCCACAGTTTCTTTTAACTCATATGAAGACAAAGTGGTTGACAGAAAAGCAAAAAAAAAAAAAAAAAAAAAACCCCACAATGACTTATTACAACCTGTCATCCTACAGATGTCCTGGCTTGAAACTGCCAGAATTTCAAAATTTTAAACTTCAACTAGCAATGGAATAGGGTGAGGTGGGAGCCTGGCATGGGTCTGTTGCATGCATCTGAGAAACATGGTTGCGAGACACCAAGTTTTTGTTTGTACTGTTTTGTTGTTTTTAGTGTTGTTGTGAGCCAGACAGAGTTGTTTCCTTAGGATAGGCAGCCATACCAATATTGCAAATACATACATGCATACACATAGGCACATTATTTTCATACTTGAAGTCCTATTCAACTATTTCCCTTTAGATGTTTATATTTAAAAGCTTGGAAAGAGAGAGTGGAGCTATGGCCATTGCTCTTTCAATGGGTTATTAATCTTCATCCTCCATGTGACATCTGCAGTATGCATTTCAATCTATGGTTTGAAGCTCTTGTCATGGACAGTTGGTGAGCCACATGGAAGGGACCACATGGTGATAGACTTGGTCATGATCATATTTGATGAGGCTTCGATTTAAAAAAAAAACGTATATAACTTACCTATCTTCAAGTTGCTTCTGTTTAAATTTCGGATGTCATGCCATGGCTTTGCTGCATCCATAATGCCAGTAGTTCTTCAACGTCTGCCATACTTGAGCATTTCTAACTTTAATATCAAAGTGGGTTTTGTTGCATGCTGCTGAACCTGTGTGCTTTAAGAGAAAGGGGGGGGGAGAGATATTGAGATTTCATGAGCTGCTCAGAGGAAACTAGCATATACATTTGCAAAGCTAAACACAATGCATTGAAAATAGGTCCTAATAAATTACTTTCCCAACATACTTGCAAAAAAAAAAAATTAACATGAATGATAATGTTGCTTATTTCCAGGGCTATCCATAAACAAGGGCAGAAGACATGTTTGTCAGATCAAATTCACTTATAGATATTGTTAGGGATGATTGAGAGTTTACAATTCAAACTAAACCAACCAGACACAATTTGGAGAACATCTAGCCTTCAAACTGGCAAATCCACAGATGTGCTAGGACACATCTAGAACTTCTAGAATTTCCCAGCTGAGCATTGAGTTGGAATGCCAACACAACTGGATGATATTTGGCTGAGAAAGGCTGGTTACGATTTGCCAAAGGCAGCTTACAATTTGCCACCTTCACAAGTGACTTTTGAGGTGGGACTACATTTTTTAAATTGCTTTCTTGTCTTTGGATTTCAGAAGGAAATTCCCCCTTGGTCTGCAGTTCTACAACATATATCACAAACCAGAGATGTTATAATGGTTTGTGAGAATGACTTTGGGAGACAGGGGGAGGAGTCACAGCAAGGAAACAATCAGATAAGAGGCAGCTTACTGCAGGAAAGTGGACTTGACGAATGTTTCAGAAGGGATTCTCCTTAGTCTCATGGGCTGTAAAAGCAACAGGGGAGACTTGCAATATTGATTTCAGCCAAATGAGGTAGCCTGGACTAGAAATACAACCAAATGAATAGTAATTCTATTTTATTGTAAAGTTACATTAACACAAACTTGAAAATCTAATAAAGAAGAATGTTTGTAGCTCAGGGCTGACATGAGGGTCCTTGGTGCTCTCTGAGCTTGCTTGTTCTCTTGCAGATGGTTCATTACCCAAACTAGGTAACATCATCAGTGCTAGATTAGCACCTAGTTTGAGTAATGAAACATCTGCAAGAAAATCCCAAAGGTTGCTTTTTCAAGAGGCAACTGGACTTCCTGGTTTGACATGACTGGACAGAGCTGAAGAAGTTTTTTGGATGAGAAGTGAAATGTCTTCAAAAAAACCCCAAGAAAGTCCAGTTGCTTCTTGAAAAAGCACCTTTGGGACAACCATGACCTGGGTGACTGAAAATCTCCACAGACATCTGCAAGAAAACAAGCAAGCTCAGCAACCTCTCACTTGAAAGTCTGAAAGGACATCACCCTTTCTGTGATGTCCTGCTGCCTGGAAGCGGTACGGGCCTGGATGGGAAGAAACAGACTCAGACTCAACTGAGTGGCTGTGGATACTGGCATCTTGTGATCTCGTGGTCCCATCACTCGTGACAAGAGGGGAGGCTCTCACTCCCTCAGAAAGGGTCTGCAATCTGGGTGTCCTCCTGGATTCATGGCTATCTTTAGAAGATCATTTGACAGCCATGACCAGGGGGGCCTTCGCACAAGTACGCCTGGCACACCAGTTGCGCCCTTTCCTAGATCAAGATGTCCTTGCCACGGTCACTCACACCCTTGTTACATCTCGGTTGGACTACTGTAACACGCTCTACATGGGGCTGCCCTTGGGATACACCCGGAGGCTACAGCTAGTCCAGAATGCGGCCACGCAGGTTGTTACGGGGGCTTCTCATTACTCCCGTGTGACACCTCTTCTGCGCGAACTGCATTGGCTACCGGTGGTCCTTCGGGTCCGTTTCAAGGTGCTGGTGCTCACCTATAAAGCCCTACATGGCTTAGGCCCGGGGTACTTGCACGATCATCTCCTGCCATCCTCCCATCGTCCTGTGTGCTCCCATAGAGCGGGCCTCCTCAAGGTGCCATCAGCCAGACAATGTCGGCTGGCGGCCCCTAGGGGGAGAGCATTCTCTGTGGGAGCGCCGACCCTCTGGAATGGGCTGCCCACCGGCCTTAGGACAGCCCCTGACCTCCTCTCCTTCCGCCGCGAATTGAAGACGTGGCTTTTTCATCAAATGGGTTGATCCGCAGGGGTGATTTTAAATAATTTTAATCAATTTTTAATTGGATTTTTAATGTTTATGTAATTCTTGTTCCATTCTTTGTAAGCCGCCCTGAGTCCTTCGGAAGAAGGGTGGCATATAAATTACATAAATAAAATTAAATCAATCAATCAATCAATCAATCAATCAATCAATCTCTATCCCCAAGCCTTGCCTTTACAGGCCAAGAAATTAGACAGAGTCCTTTCTGCGATATTTGCCCATTACTTCTGTGGGCTAAGCTGTCTCTTCATTGATAGGTCCCCTGGCCGTGGCTCTTTCCCATGTACCAAGGTCATTCCTACCTACCATTAAAAATGTCTACCACACAGACAGCCAGACCTCCCACACAGAAAGCTGCATTAACAGTCTGTGGAATGCTGTAATTATTCATGCCTTGATGTAATTTGAGGCCTGCTCTGCTTTTCCTTAGAGCATGCCACCTTCTATTAACGCGTCAAGCATTTTAAATGAAAGCAACTCATAATTTGCCTCAAAATGTGTAAACTTCATTAAAAAGCAGCAATTTAGTTTGCCAAAGATTTCTCTCTCTCTCTCTCCCTGGTTCTTTCCAAAGCTAAGGCAGCATATGGAAGAGATATGGATAGAGGGATGTTTACTTTGATAAAGGCCCCTGCTTGCTTGCTCTTTATTTCGGTTAGCTTGGAGGAGAAGGACAAACCATCAAAGGGAGAATCTAATTTACAAGAAGAGAAGAATGCCGACTGTGGACCAGCAGGCTTTTATCATCTTGAAGAAAGGTGACCGGGTTTCAGGAAGACAGGTGCACACTGCTCCAATTTACAACTAGAAGGAAAAATCAAGGTGTGTGACGAGGCCCAAGTAGCAAGGAAGGAGCCTTTCCAACAGGCTTTTCCCCGAACAAGTAAATAATTCTATTCTAATGACAATAAGAAAATACTCATCTTTAAATTAAGCCTAGCAAGTAGGAAGAGCTTCCACAGATGTTGCATATCCATGCCCTGACAAAGATATAGGTTGTTTTTAATCGTTTATTTTTTTTCCTTTGTATTTCAATGCTTAGCAAAGTGAAATGGAAAAGGGGTGAATGACTAAGAAAAAAAAAGTCAAAGGTAAGCTGGGCTCTTCACAGCAATCAATCATATGATTCCTATGTATCTCCCACATATTATTCCCCGTACTTCCTCTCTGGAAATCTCATATGCAAAGTCTTTCCATCCTGACTTCCATTGAGGACCTGTATACTGCACGAGTCAAAAAGAGGGCTGTGAAAATATTTACAGACCTCTTGCATCCTGGATGTAAATTGTTTCAACTCCTACCCTCAAAATGACGCTATAGAGCATTGCACACCAGAACAACTAGACGCAAGAACATTTTTTTTCCCGAACGCCAGCATTCTGCTAAACAAATAATTCCCTCAACACTGTCAAACTAGTTATTAAGTCTGCATTAATCTTCTCATCATTCCTATCACCCATCTCCTCCCACTTATGACTATATGACTGTAACCTTGTTGCTGGTATTCTTACGGTTTATATTGACTGTTTCCTAATATGATTTGATTGCTTATTTGTACCCTATGACTATCATTGAGTGTTGTATCTTATGATTCTTGATGAACATATCTTTTCTTTTATGTATACTGAGAGCGTATGCACCAAGACAAATTCCTTGTGTGTCCAATCACACTTGGCCAATAAAAAAAATTCTATTCTTATCTATTCTATTTCATGCTTCTACTGGTTGACCTGGTCAAAATGGCTCAAAAGCCAAGGAAAAATGGAAAGAGATATAGAGGAGCCATCAAAAAAATATAAGAAGTCATACAATGCTTAACAGCAAGACTTTTTTTAATGTTTTGTATGGGATAGGCAACCTTTGGTGATGGGTCATTTTTTTTCCTCCTCATTCTTAAAAAAAGAATGTTGGGGACTTTTTTTCTTTACTTGTTGATGAAGTCAAACCTATTCTATGGTTTATGCTATTGTTTTTTGTGCATATCCTGCCAAGAGGAAAAAAAACCATAGCCCCAATTTTCACCAGAGCAAAGAGAAAAAACAAGAAGTTGGGGCCCAGTTGCTCACTTCAATATATATTCAATTGGGATTAGGTTTCAGCTAAGCCTGTATAGCAAAGGCTATGTGGTAAACTGAAATTTTTACTTCAGGGCTGCACCATTGATATACTTATCTAATACAGACAGACATTGATGTAAGGCCATAGCAGTTTGAGAGCATGCCAATGCTTGCAAGATAAATAGGTGGGAAGTATACTTTGGTGGGAAGGTAGCTGCGTTCCAAGCGCCTCAACGTAAAGCCTCAACATGACCACAGAAGCGTCTTCAGACAACTCCATCAGCTAGGAAATGGAGATGAGCACCGCCCCCTAGAGTCAGATATCATTGGACAGGGAAGATCTTTATCTTTCCCTTTACTTTAATCCCCATTCCAGTGGAACTTCCTTCATTAACAGATTAACAGAGTTGGAAGGGACCTTGTAGGTCATCTAGTCCAACCTCCCGCTCAAGCAGGAGACCCTACACCATTTCTGACAAATGGCAGCCCAGTCTCTTCTTGAAAGCTTCTAGTGATGAAGCTCTCACAACTTCTGAAGGCAAGTTGTTCCATTGGTGAATTGTTTCCACTGTCAGAAAATTTCTCCTTATTTCTAGGTTGAATCTCTCCTTGATCAGTTTCCATCCATTATTCCTTGTCTGGCCTTCGGGTGCTTTGGAAAATAGTTTGACCTCCCTCCTCTCTGTGGCAGCCCCTCAAATATTGGAACACTGCTATCATATCTCCCCTGGTCCTTCTCTTCACTAGACTAGCCATGCTGAGTACTTGCAACTGTTCATCGTATGTCTTAGCTTCCAGTCCCCTAATCATCTTGGTTGCTCTTCTCTGCACTTTTTCTAGAGTCTCAACATCTTTTTTATAGTGTGTTGACCAAAACTGGATGCAGTATTTCAGGTGTGGTCTTACTAAGCCTTTATAGAGTGATATCAGTACCTCATGTGATCTTGATTATAAACACATTGTGAGTTGCCTTCTAAAAGGCAGAATAAAGTACTACAGTTAATGCTTCTTCTATTGTACTACAATAGTCTGCTGTTCTTGTTTTCTTTTATGGTGTTCTTCACTTTATTGTGGCTATAACAACATATTTTTACTGAATTCTGTTTCTTCCCTTTGTCAACATTTTGTGCAATACCCACCTGATAAACCACTGCTTTATGGCAGCTCATAAAGAGATGAATTGAACGAAAAAGCCATTCATTTTTTGTTATAGTAGTAGTATTTCTATTATTTGATATTACTATTTTAGTCCAAATGATAGGCTTGTAGTTGACATGATGTTTTTTAGTTGTTTATTTGTCCATCCTCTCACGCGCCCCCTCCCCCCCAAGATTCTGTTCTATTTGTTGATTGTCTCTGTCATCAGAGGGATTGAGCCCAATATTTATGTTGCTAAGTGAGAAATTTATTAAGTGAGTTTTGCCCCATTTTACGACTCTTCGTGTGGCATTTTTTAACTGAATCACTGCAATTGTTAAATTAGTAATATGGCTGTTAAGTGAATCTCGCTTCCCCATTGACTTTGCTTGTCAGAAGGTTGCAAAAGGCCACCACTTAACCCTAGGACACTGCGACCATCATAAATGCGAGTCAGTTGTCAAGCATCTGAATATAAATCATGTGACCACGGGGATGCTGCCACAGTCCTAAGTGTGAAAAATGGTCATGTCACTATTTTCATGCTGTTGTAACTTCAAAATGGTCACTAAATGAACTATTGTAAGTCAAAGACTACCTGTAATTGAAAGGTCTGTCCACCCAGACAGACACAGGCCATAATTGTCAACTCTGAAGCTGGCCTGATTGAGGCTATCTTGGGGGCTTCAGTGTTGTCACAATGGTGCTGAGGGATAGGGAGGGGGGGGAATAGTGATAGCTGGGTTTTGTAGCCAAAACAAAATAGTTTCCCTTGAGAACCAAGGACATTCCCACAGGTGGCTGAAGAAAGGAAGAGTGACGTTTCCAAGCAACTGGACAGCACCTTGATTGGACCATGTGACTGGTTGTTTCGGAAAGGAGGGAAAACTTTTACTTCTAATTAGGTGAAAATTGTGGGAACCTTTAGAGTCGGTTTTCACCTGTCTGTGCCAATATGATATATCCAATAAACTTGTTCTTTGAGGAAGCTGCTTGCCTCAGAATTCTGTTTGCTGTGGTTGTATTATTTGGAACCCTGACAATAATCTTTCTCTACTAATAAATGATCAGATTCTCTGAGATGAAGTTTGGGGGCAGACATAAGACATGCATTGAGAAATGTACTTTTAGCAGAAATTGTGTGATGACAGGATGTGGCAATACAAATCACAAACAGTGATTTATTGTTTATGGATAGTGTGATGTTTGTGTGATTCATCTTCCAGGTTACAGATTCTAAGTGAGGAAAATATATGGATGACTAGACCTTAGTCTTCAGAATTCTTATTTTCAAAGATTCTAAAAGGGAAACATTGAGATAAAAGCATTGCATATAATAGACCAACAACCTGTCAACATTTCTCTGAAGAATTAAATTTTTGGTAATAAAATAACGTATGTGGTGTTTGCATACTGTACTTAATTTTATAGTTAAGGTGAAGCTTTCCTTCATCTCATATTAAAGACTATTTATATTTTTGAAAGGTGCCTTATGAAATATTCAGAGAGTTCTGAAAGTGGCAGAAAAGCAATCAAAACTGTTAACGTTGAAAAAGGGAAAACTACCATCTAATCAAGGATGGGAAAAACTAAGCTAGACATATGCTCAGAAGTATAAGCCTGTGCTTAAGAGCATGGGACTTGTAATTTCTGCTTCTGAATTGAATCATCCAGCAAAGAAAATTGCAAAACTCATGTTTCAGGGTAGAAATATGACATGGCACTCTTCATAAAGAGACTGGATAACCAGTGTCTACGGCAAGCAACCTTTTCCTTCTCAAAATAAGTTTATTCCTGGGAACAGCAATACCTGAAATGCAAGATTAATTAGTAGTTGCAGTCAGTCATAGTTTGATCCAAGAACGAATACAAAGAATTTGGGCAAAGTGTGAAATGAGCTGTATTTTTCACATCACTGTAGTCTATATTTCAAATGCAGTTACACTTCTGCTCTCATCACACCTTAAATTATGACATGGTGCCAATGCTAAGCATCTAAGCAGGTGTCATTAGACAATACTTCAAGTTTAGGACTACCAGAAGTAGGTCACCAAAGTTCAAATTACCATTAGGTGGCAACAAAAGGATATATACAACTGCATATGGTGCCATTTATTGATTATTCAGATTTTTACAGTATAGAGTAGAAACTCTACCTCATAGGCATTTTGATTTGTTTCTTTTTTAGCTGTTACATCCTAATGACACATGGTTCATAAATTAATGTAGACTAAATCTATGACCTTTCTAGAATATAACATGGCAGTAACATCTTAAGCTACCCCTGATTGATAGAAAAGTATGGTCTGTTTTAACTGAATCAGTATGAGTGACTTTTCTTCAAATGCTTCATTCCTTAGTGTTGTTCTTCCATCACTTTGATGTTATGCTATTTTATATTATTTACATATGGTGGTGAAAGCAAGACCATACTATCCATCCTTGATAACCTTCTTAGTATTTTTATTTATTTATTTATTGGTTCGATTTATATGCTGCCCTTCTCCGGAGATTCAGGGCGGCTTACAATGCATTAAGCAATAGCCTTCATATTTTTGTATATACCTGCTTAGTAGGGCTTTTGGCCCCCCCTAAGCGGTGTTCTTTTTTATACAAAGTCAGCTTATTGCCCCCACAATCCAGGTCCTCATTTTACCTACCTCGAAAGGATGGAAGGCTGAGTCAACCTTGAGCCTGGTGAGATTTGAACTCGCAGTAATTGCAGGCAGCTGGCAGCTAAGTGCTACTTAACAGCATTTTAGTTCGCTGCACCACCAAGGCTCTTAGTAGATTAGTAGAGGAAATTGCAGCCAAACCTATCAGAAATCAACTCTCACCAAGATCTGTGTAAGAACATTATTTAGACAGCACAACCACACTGCAGTAACCTGGAACACCAGAAAGACAAAAAAGACCACCTATGCAACATCTTCTAACAAAATGGATACCAATAAAACTTTATCAAAAAATGCCTGACCACAAAAACTGCAACAGCACAATCAGTATAACCTATGGAAAGAGTAACACACTATACATGAAAAAAACATTTCAGAAACAACCAAAAGACTATTACAACCATACAGTATCACTGCAGCACACAAACCAAGTGAAGCTCTCCAAAAGATTCTAGGCAAACTAAAAACCCAATAGCACTAGAAATAAAAACAGGAATTGTCTACAACATGTAATGAATGGACTATATGTAGGACAGACAGATGGAAGACTAGCAGAGAGCACCCACAAACCTCAGCCAGCAGTCAAAGAAAACTTCTAAGCTAATGCCTTAACCATTAAGAACCAAACTGGCTCTTTAGACCAAACCAAATCCAAAAATGCTAGGCAATTCCTAGAAGTTTGGCATTCAGACAAATCAGCCATCAACTGAAACATAGAGATAAACTACATTTACACATGGCTCAAAAGGAACATCTAATAAGGAAACAAAAAGACTAAATCAAATTCCCTCCACGAGTCAATTCAGATAAGCATGGATCAACATTAGACAAATTATTAGGCAGAAAACAATATTCTTATCAAGAACCACCAAGAATGAACCCATCTCACATCAAAACTGCAGGGTACATACCATCCACCAAAACTTCAAGGTATAAGCTATAGTACAGGGGTGTCAAACTCGTGTTGTCATGGTGTTATCACGTGATGTATCGTGACTCCCCCCTTCACTAAACCGGATGTGGGTGTGGTCTATGCGTAATGCATCTGGCTCACAGGCCATGACTTTGACACCCCTGCTATAGTATATAGACAGGAAGAAAACCCCACATTCACTTGCACTGATGACATTATCTAGTTAGTAACATCTAACTAAGTATAATGCAAGCGAACAACTGAGCTCAGAGAGCACCAAAACTCCACAGTTTGACCTTGAGCTGCAAATATTTTCCTCTACTGGAGTTTTTACATTAAAAATGATTTTCTTTTTATGAGACTACTAATCTGGATTAGTTTTACAGTTTTCTCTTCATGTTGATTTTGTTAAAAACATTGGTAACTTTTATCTCCTACAGAGAAAATAAATGAACCAATGGAAGATTGTAGAAGGAAGGTGGTATGTTTTGTTTGATTTATTGGTTTTGCTAATTTAGCTTTTAATAAAACAGATATTTGTCTTTTTAAATCCAGGTAATAAATTAAAACTCTACGCGTAATTACTGAATTTAGCAATTTTCTTCTGAGCTGGTGTAGGATTGCATTGGAGATTACTTAGTCTAATTTCAGTTTATATGCCATCTGACCATCTGTTAGTGAATCCCAGACAATAAAACAAAAGCCCACTTAAGCCTTTCCCTTATTTTGACACTTAGGCTGAAACTGACTAAGCCCATCTTTCAATAAGGAAATTTTTTTAAAAAAATTATTTATTTATATGCCGCCCTTCTCCGGAGACTCAGGGCAGCTTACAATGCGGTAGCATTGGCAAAATTGGCAAATACTGTCAACTCAATTAAAACTAAGGATCCCCTTGGGTTCACACACAAAATAGGACTCCCCCAACATTTAAACTCATCACTGAAGGTCAACACAAAGGCTCAAAGATTATCATACTTCATAGGGTGAGAAATTGCATTTCCTCCCCACCAGATTCAGCCTACTCCCCAGGGTGGACCTTATTCACACACTTCTTAAAACAAAGAAAAGACCTTCCTATAAATATAATCAAGGTTTAAAGCCAGCTTTGATTGCTAAGATGTCTGTTTTGCTGTCAAATAAACCCTTCCTATCAACAAGCAGTTGTCCTATATCAGGAGTGTCAAACTCATGTCGTCACAGTGGCATCGGGTGTGGGTGTGGCCAGTGCGTGATGCATCCCACCTGCAGGCCGCGAGTTTGACAGCCCTGTCCTATATTCATTGGAACCCAGCTTGAAACAAACCATAATTTTCTCCCGATGGCATTTTTCTTCCACAGGCATGCCAATAGATTCCACATCACTGTGCACAATGCTGCATTGCACATATACCATGGAATACTCAACCATGCAGTCAAGGAGTTGGGTTGGAGACATTTCCATGTAAGGAAAGCTAGGAGTTGTAAAATTGGATGTTATTTGCTCTTCAGGTGATGTTCTGAAAACCAAGGAGCAGGGATTCCAGGGTCTTTTTCCCCCATATTAAATAATGTAGACCCAATACTTGTGCAGATTGTAGATATTGAGATGAATATTCCAACTAGAATAATGGCAATGATCTTTGATTAACCAGTTTTGGGGGCATATACTTCAGAATGCAGGTAGCTCTGACAATATTTTTTCTCTCACTTTTTTGTCCAAGAATGGATCCCTTCTTCCTGAGTAGGTTATAAGAAGTCAAGACTGATTTGATTTTGTTGGAATATATTGGGTATATTAGGAGGTAAGAATCTACACAAAATCTTGGGTGTGATCTTGATGCCCCAACGAGGGTGGGAGGTGAATTTGAATAACTCAATCAATAAATTTCTGTTTTAGGGAATTAAAACAATACATCCATCTAAACACTATGTACCAGCCTGGATTGTAAATAAGGGGGGGGGGGGGGGAGAGACACAAAATTGAACGTATTCACCTTTATAGAGGATATTTCCAATTACTTTGTTTAAATTATGTTTTCTTCCTTTCTTCATATATTCATTTCCCCTACTCCCTTGTCTCATTTTTAGTTCATATGCTATTTTCACAGTGTCAGCTTATTTCTTGCTCTCTGTCCTTTGAAGCAGTACTTATAAACATTTTAAAGTCAGCAGGGATACTGTGATTACACAAGAAACCTATTTGCATAAACTAATAAACGCATCTTATAGATTCGTTCCTCCCTCGCATTAGATGGTTTAGTAGCTACAGTTCATGCATCAATATTCAGATAAATATATGATTGGAGGCTGTTTTTCCTCCTTCCAAAATCAATAAGCCTTTGTTAAACTTGACTCAGTTTTCTGTAGCACATTTCTGCATAATTAGAATAAGTTAATTGCAGTGAATGGGCAAATTACTCCTTCCGCAGCTTGCCTGCCAAACGCCCTTAGGCCAACTCTGACTGCCATCTCAGGCATATCCAATATGCATTCTTTCTTGAGCACAGCACACTGCCAAAGGGGGTTCTCCAACCTCTGGGGACAAAAAAGGGTTTGTTTTTTTTAAAATCCAAGTTGGGAACCCGGTACAAATTTGGAGGAACAACTTTGCTCCTCTGACCTCCAAAGAAAGGAATCTACAGGGAAGGAATAATTGAAGAGTGTTTGTCTCTAAGAAATAGCTAACAGATTTAACTAGAGAAGAGTTGGAAAGGACCTTAGAGGTCTTCTAGTCGGATCCCCTGCTCAGGCAGGAAGGCTTATACCATTTTAGACAAATAGTTGTCCAATCTCTGTTAAAAGCCTCCAGTGATGGAGCACCCAAAACTTCTGAAGGCAAGCTGGTTGGTTGTTGATTGTTCTCACTAGTGGTGGGTTCCTCCCGGTTCAGCCCGGTTCGGCCGAAGCACATGCACGAAGAGGTGATTGCGCACGAAGCGCATACACGAAGAGGCGATCACTCACGAAGCACGTGCACAAAGAGGCGATTGCGTGCAAAGCGCGTGCACGAAGAAAAATGGTAGTAAAGCCGATTAGAACCCACCACTGGTTCTCACTGTTGCTTGTTGCTTGATTGTTCTCACTGTCAGGACATTTCTCCTTAGTTCTGCTGTAGGTAGCTTCTCTCCTTGATTAGTTTCCATCTATTGCGTCGTGTCCTGCCCTCAGGTGCTTTGGAGAATAGCTTGATTCCCTCTTCTTTGTGGCAACCCCTGAGATATTGGAAGACTGCTATCATGTCTCCCTTAGCCCTTTTTTTCATTAAACTAGATATACTCAATTCCAGCAACCATTCGTTATATGTTTTAGCCTCCAGTCCCCTAATCATCTTGGTTGTCAACTAGAATGATTGTGTAAGATTGTCTTTTGTTTTTGGAAAGTACTGTTAGCCTTGTGAAAGATTTCAGATAAGAAGCATGCCCAGAGTGCTAGTTCTATGTTTATTGTAAGGTTACATTAACCGAAAGTTGCAAATCTGAATGTACATTTCTCCCCACTCCCCTTTACAGTCCAGGAAATTAGGGAGGGTCTCCTCTGAGCTGTTTGCCATGCCTCCATTGTTTCTGCAAACTCTTATGTGACACTAACTAGTCTGTAATTTTTCCTCCTGTCTCCCAAGGTTATTCCTATGCAATATGTGTGGTCTTAATAATGCAGCCATTTGTTTTTTATTATTATTCATAAGTTTTCTAAGATCCCTTTGTTCAATTTTACCTCCCTTAGAGAAACTATTTAGAAAACCAAAAATTGCAAAAAAAAGGGGGGGGGGGAGGCAGAATCAGCCAAAGGGAATTCAAGGGCTTGCTCCAGAGAATATTTGACATTCACATCTCCCCCCCCCCACTTCCTAAAAGGCAAAAAAATATTATCATTTCCCAAATTACAGGTATGAAAATTAAGTCAGCTGGAGGCATGTGTCTAAAATATGCATTATATTTCTGAAACCCTTTGTAATGTTAATGCCAACCTAGGGAATGCACAACAAAAACAAAAAAATAATGAAGTAAATTAATGAACTAGAAAATCATTGGTACTGGCTAATCTTGCAAGGTGCTCTGAATATAAAACAACAGCAGATCTTCAGCTGCTGACTGCCCCTTTGAAGCAATGATCAGCAAGTGAAAACTCACAGGCTCTGGGTATGTGTTATATGAGCAGAGAGCGGACTATAAAAATGGGAAGATAAAGAAAAGTATAAGTGGGAAGACTAATTGTAAGATGAAGAGATGGGATCAAAATGCCCATGGTCACTCATGCCCTTGTTACATCTCAGTTAGACTACTGTAACGCCCTCTACATGAGGCTGCCCTTGAGATGCACCCGGAGACTACAGTTAGTCCAGAATGCGGCTGCGCAGGTTGTTACGGGGGCTTCTCGGTACTCCCGTGTGACACCTCTCCTGCGCGAGCTGCACTGGCTGCCTGTGGCTCTCCGGGTTCGTTTCAAGGTGCTGGTGCTCACCTATAAAGCCCTACATGGTTTAGGCACAGGGTATCTGCAGGATCATCTCCTGCCTTCCTCCCACTGTCCGGTGCGCTCACACAGAGCGGGCCTCCTCAGAGTGCCATCAGCCAGCCAATGTCGGCTGGCAGCCCCCAAGGGGAGAGTGTTCTCTGTGGGAGCGCCGACCCTCTGGAATGGGCTGCCCACCAGCCTCAGGACAGCCCTGGACCTCCTCTCCTTCCGCCACGAATTGAAGACGTGGCTTTTTTGCCAAATGGGCTGAATCCATAGGGGTGACTTCAAATATTTTAATAATTTTGGGGCTTCCGGTGGGACTGCGACATTGCCGGACGCTTCTTTTGAAGCGCCAGCCCAGGGCTTCGTAGAACTGCAAGAACAGCGACCATCGGCTGTCTTGCGGTTTGAAAACTTTCCCCCTGGTATGAGGGGGGAAAGTGAGTAGACGGGTGGGGTAGAGCTCCCTGAAAGTGCCAGATTTCACCCATAATCTGGCGCTTGAAGATGAGAGCTCCCCGCTAAGCCTGTCAGTACTCCGGACCCTGGATGCCTCTGCTTTGCAGAGCTAGATGTCGTTACCATCCCAGCACCAACTTTAAACAGATATTTTTTGAATCAAGCTGGCGGAGCACAAGCAGTATGAATCAAACAGCAAGTATTTTTTTTCCCTTTTAACTCCAAAGATTTATTTTCTTTAAAAGATTCTTCCTAAGCTGAAAGTGAAAGCAAGATGGCGTTTGAGTTTTAACGGGGCGTGAAGAAGTGAAAGCTAAAAGTAATTATTGACAAGCCCCTGTTTGAAACGTAAAACTCCTTTTTGAAAAGTGGATGTAATAAGAAAGGAATAATAATAATTGAAACAGCAATACAAATTACAAATTGTAAAGGATTCCCTTTTTTTTTTTTCTTGAAACTCTTTTTTTCTTTTCTCTTCCCCCTTTTTTTCCTGTCCTTCTGGAAGGGAAGGAAGAAGGGGGGCAAGATGGCTGGGCTTCTTGAAAGTAAAGGAGGGTTATTTAACCCTCAATGGTCTGAATTTGAGGAAGCTTTGAGTTCAATTACCTCTGCTTTATTGAAAAGAATTGATACTATATTTCAAGCTTCTCAAGCTGGAAACAATGAAATACATGGAAATACTGAGTTGCAATCTAGCAGTGGGGGATTGAATGAAGAGTTGGGAGATGTAAAAAAACAACAACAGATTATAGCAGATTTTACTGAGGAGAGAAAGATGAATGTTGTGCAAAATAAGGAGCAAGAAGTGTTGGAAGCTGATGACATTTTGGTTTCACGAATTTTCTTTTATAAAACTCAATCTGCACTTAAAGAGTTGTTTCCAGAAGAAGCTACATTTCTGCAAAAATTTTATAATATGCAATCCCAAAAACCGCAAAATTTTACTGGAGCTAAAAAAGGCAGAGGGATTAAAGTTAAGAAGAAAGTTCGTAAAAAGGAAAAGAAAAAAGACTGGAGAAATGGAAAATAACCCTGCTTGATGAGATGATGGTTCTTAAAAAGTATTGTTTAACTGTTTAAAGATTCTGAATTTTTTGGAAAAAGAAAAAAAACCAGACAGCAGTTTAATGCCAGTTAACTAAGCGATGAGCGATGATGAGGAGGCAACCTACAGCTGTATTGGAATATTTGAGAAGAATAAACAGATCACAGCAATGCTGGCGTATTGGGTTGTGAAATATGCCCTGACTTGAATGATTTGGATTATTTTATTAAGGACTGCAACAAATTTGGACTTAATTGCAATCGCAGAAGTTCTACTGAATATAGCAAATTGAAGTTTCCTGCTTGATGGTAATGAATACAAGGCAAAAGGACTATGGACCTAGGGCAATTGCAGTTGATCTGGTGGTTTCCCTAATATGTCTGACGAATTTATTAATCTAATTTTTGACTGGATTTGATGGATATCATTTCAAATATAATTACAATTACAAAGTCACTCGGGGGGCTTTTTTTTTTATATACAGAAGCAATTTTTATTTAGGTGGGTAGACGTAAATGAAGATATCTTATATGCTGTTGGAAGATGTGAAGACAAGAAGATTAGCAATTGGTTCAATCTAGTATGAAGAATTTAAAGGATTGATAAAGTTCTTAAATGATGTTCTTAGTTGATTTGTTAATATGTATTGATATAAGAGGTTTGATTATTAATTAAAAAATTATTGTTAACATTATTTCTTATTAAGTGTTTTAATTATAATTGGACCTTGATGGTTTAAAAGTGAAGGACGGAAGAGTTTATATAGTAATTTTTTTTTAAATCGGGGGTTTTTTGAGTGAGGGTTTCCTTTTTTTTTCTTTTTGTTGTTGTTGTTGTTGTTGTTGTTTTGTTTTAAATGAAAGAAGTTATAAAATATTTTGTTAAATTGTATAGACCTAATAATTTGTTAAGTAACAATTAGCCAAATTGAGTAATGATAGGTTTTATTAGATAATACTTAATTGTTTTAATTGCTGTAATTATAAATGGAGATAATTTTGTTGAATTAGATGGAATAAGGAGAAAAAAAGACTTGCTTTCCTTTTATCTATTTGTTTAATGATCATGATTATAATAAGTGTGAAATGGAGTTTAATTTAGAGAATTTAAGCTGTATTTTATTTTGTACTTGCTCTGGGAAGTCGGGGGAGGTGGTTGGGGGGGGGAGAAAATGTATGTAAAACTTTTAAAACTTTTTCAATAAAAAAAATATTTTAATAATTTTAATTTGATTATAATTAATTTTAAATTGATTTTAAGTGTTTATGTAATTTCTTTTTTGTTTTTGTAAGCCGCCCTGAGTCCTACGGGAGAAGGGCGGCATATAAATTACATTAAATAAATAAATAAATAAATAAATACACAAACGAACCAACAGAACAGGGATCTCAAACTCGCATCATCACGGCGGTGTCACATGACATATTGTGACCTTTTCCCCCTCTTTGCTAAACTGGGTGTGGGTGTGGCCAGCACGTGATGCATCTGGCCCGCGAGTTTGACAGCCCTGCACTAGAATGACCATACAAAACTACAAAGTTTGGATGGAAAATTTGGCTATGAAGACAACTAGAATTTGAACCTTTTGCTGCAACATCTAAATCTCAAATCACAGAAAACATATTCATGGGTTATACATGCATCACCCTTTCAAGAATTCAATACCAGAGGCTTCTGTCTGTATGTTTGAAAAAGTGCTTACCAAATATGTCAATAAATTGTGATAACCAAACTGCAACTTAAGCCATCTCCTCTACGACCCAAAGTATTACAGACGTTGCATCTATTTTGTTTTATCTCTTTATTTAGTAGCAGATATCCAATCACAACCCAGGAGCTTGGGAGATTCCTGTGGAAAAATTATTTACCAAGAATGAGTTGATGATACCAGTTCAAGATAATCAAATGTTATTTTGAAAAATAGTACCAGATTTAGCAATATTCACAAAGCGGCATAGAATGGAGTCTTATGAATACTAAACATCCTTTTGTTTTCATCCTATTTGTATCTTTTTTGCTCTGCTCCATGTATCAATAGAAAAACAATCTACGGTGCATGAAAAATAATTTGGTACTGTGGATTAATATGTTGTAAAGCCCTTTCAAAGACTGAGTACGCTTATTGATTCATTATTCTATCAGAAAAGGAGGAACATAAATTGAAAATAGCAACCAATAATAGAACTTTGATTAAATGACGAGAAATGACTTTTTTTTTTTTTTGCTATAGTTAGAAAATACTGTAAAAGTTGCTACAGATGTATTTTTTGTGTGTGCAAGCTTCTGGGTTTTATTTATTTATTTGTTTATTATATAGGTTGTCTGAATCCCAACAACTCTAGCCATCTTAAATTAGAAACACACACATTATTGTAACATAAGAAAATTAATCCCAAAGGAGCTCAACCTTCCCTCTGCCCCAGATCCTGGGAGAGTAGCTAGGTCTTTAATAATATCCTGAATGTCATCAGGGTAGGAACTTTCCAAATTTCTGGGGGAATATCATTCCAGAAGGCAGGCACCATGTTTCTTGGGTTGTGCAAGATTACACTTCTTTAGTGATAGGACCTGGAGCGTGCCCACTCGATCACGTGAGATAGGCAGACACTAACAGAACATGTATGAGCTTGAAAACTTTAATCTATTTTACATTGCTCTTGCTAAATGGCATTCTATTACCGTGTTTCCCTGAAAACAAGACCCTGTCTTATATTTGAACCCTGAAATAAGCGCTTGGCCTTATTGCCATACACTCAAAAGCCCGATTGGGCTTATCAGGAGATGTCTTATTTTGGGGGAAACAGGGTAGTCATTAATTTTTACTACTGTTTTTTAAATAATGAGACAAAACCTATACTTGTCTGCTTTCTCTAGTTAGGGTAAGTAAATTGAATGTAAATTCAAGAGGATTTTTTTTTAAAAAAAAAATTCACATTGTCCACACAAGAGATTTCATAGTCTCAAAACTGGAAGTTTATTTGCTTAGTAAAAGTCTGACTTTGCCTTGATGTCTTTGATTGATGAGCTACATTTTCCTTGCTGTACAATCTTCTGCTAACATTCACATTTAAGAATAGGCAAGGATATGAATAGCAAATTGTGTTTAAACCCATTCAAGTTTCAGAGTGAGGAGGGGTTTTTTCTCTCCCCCTTTCTGTTCTGTCCATTTGTGGTTTACAGAAGCACACAGAAAAACAAAACCCTTTAGAAAAAAAATCCTAAGGGAGCCAAGAGTAGTCAAATTAGGGCATGGTTTCCCCAGCAGAATGTTGATTTACTAATGGAATGAAAGAGAGGCTCTTAGAGAAGGAGGTGTTTGAGTGGAACTGGAACATTTAGTAGAAACCACCCAGAGTGTAACATTTCAATCTGGTCCTGGTCTCCTCCTCCACCCCCACCCTCTTCTTCCTCTTCCTCTCCTCCTTCTCCTCCTCCTATAATATGGAATATATATTTGGTAAGCAGAATCTTAGCGCTTCCATTTAAAAACCAAATAGTTCACAAGCAAACAAACTGAGCAGATTAGCATGGAGTGACTCGTTATAAGGAAAGTTCATATGGTCAAATGCTTGTTTTTCTTTTTGGAAAGCACTATTAATTAGTTTCTCCTTTTAAAAGTACAACTTGATTCTACCAAGGAGCCTCCATTAAAATGAGAATGAACTACTGTATTTATATGATCACACACATTCTCATGGTAACAAACTGTACTTGTAATTGTATACATGTTTACTTCTAGAGCACAAAATTAAGTATTTTTATTATTGTTCTCTGGTACAGATACAAAAACACCATGATAAAAAATAAACATAAACATAAAATTAGGAACATTAAAGTTATGAAAATCTAATAAAGAATCATAGGAAAGAAGAGTATCTTTCTTTTAAAGCATGCTAGTTCTCTTTCACGAAAGATCTGATTTATAATTAATTTCAACTGTGAGCCTACTGCGTTTATTAAGGATAATCTTTGAGATGTGAAGAAGTAACTAGCTTATTAATTTGGTTCTCAGAAAGTAGTCTCTGAGACATGCAACATACTGAGTGATCAAAAACTATCAGATTATACAATCATGAAAAAGAAAAAGAAAAGAATCAAAATGGTTTTGTGGGAATAAGATGGTATTTTAATTTAATGGGAGAGAGAGAGAAGGAGAAAATGAGTTTTCACATTAAAAGAGGGCAGGAGGTAACAAACTTCCTTTAATTTCTCTTTTTACAAGAAACCATTCTGAAAGAGCGCACCAAATCTGATTCAAGAGGTCAGGGGGAAACCCAAGATATGGATGAGGAAATAACAGATGAATTTTCTGCTTCCCCACCCTCCCTTCTATTTACTGAAGTGTCTGCTGGATTCAAAACCATTATGTGAGAAACATAGCAGCACCAATAACACTGAACTGAAATATTTGCTAAGCATACAATATATGGCAAATGTTCTCCCAATTCATGTGGGACTAATTGCTTGACAGTTCCACACAGGCATCTGCCTGGAAATAGATATGTATTTCACCACTTTTTGAATTTACATGAGAATCCTGAAAAGTACATACAAAAATGCTCAGAGGACATCTCTGACTTGACAGATATTCAAGGATTCCTCTGGAATTGTTAACATTTGCATATTGTCCCCGCAGCAATGTAAATGAACTTCTACGAGTCCTGCTCATTAAATAAGAGCAAGGACAGTTTGGGATGTCAAATTTTCTTTAGAGTTTCTGTAGGACAGTTATAGAATTCTGGATTCTCTAATACTTAAAGTGAAAGGAATAATTGCATTGGTGCTGTCTGCATTTGTATATGGATTTAAACCAATCCACATTCTCTTGAACTTAATTGTGGACAAAGATTAATGCGTATGCAGGCATTCATACTCTTCAAAAAGGTTTTGATGTGATTTGTAACTCAAAACTAAGGAGAATCATTTAGAAAAAGTGTGGACAAGAACTGTAATTGTTCCCGATGGAAGATGGAGAGACATTGGGGAAATAAGCAGGGCCTTTATGAGCAGGTTCCATTATTCCTATTTTGATTTCTTGAACTCTGTCCAGCCTTTAAAGGATGTAGTAGAACAAAGCAGGGATTGACTGCCTTTTTGACTAATGAAAACCTTTCAAATTTTGTGAGTTTGTTATGGATGGTTTCACAAAATGGCTCTTGCAAACATGCTGAGTGTCGCTGAGCTTTTACTAGAATACATCTCTATTTGTCACAAGTTACTTTCTGTTATTGCTCCAAAATTGACTTTGCTGTGGTTGGATTCTTTTTCCTAGATAGGCGCATACTTTCAAAGAAAACAGTGGACTCCAGAATCTAATTTTTTAGAATATCAATGGACATATTGATGCTCAGATCTCAAAGGATGACGCTCTGCTTAGCAACATGCCACTCATTCCTTTTTTAAAAAAAGAATCTTAACAATGAAAAGAAGTGAACATTTAGAGCAGAAAAATCCGCTGGGTGCCAAGAATGTTATCTCCAGGTGTCGTATTATCTATGCTTTTAGTATGAGTTGTATTATGATTTACAGGTAGTCCTTGACTTACGACCACAATTGAGCCAAAAATTTTCATTGCTAAACAAAACAGTTGTTAAGTGAGTTTTGCAGGGTGGATAAAAATCAATGATTTTTTTAAAAAAATAAAAAAAATCAGATTTTTTTTATTTTTATCAAATTTAAATTTTAATAAAATGCTTTTGAAGTAAAAATCTGTCTAAAGATACTCTTCTATTTAAGATACATTAATAATTTAGTTTATTCAGCATGAAACGGAGCTTAGTTATGTAGCATCAGGCTGTATAGTCTGCGATATTGGGACTGTCGGCGAATCAACAACAGGTCAGAGGAGGAGCCGCTGCGGGACAGAGATGACAGTTGTTCTTTAAAAATTATGATTTAAATCGAGTTGATTTAAATCAAGCCTTTTTACAAGTGATTTAAATCATGAATTAAATCGTGATTTAAATCAACTTGATTTAAATCAAATCCACCCTGGAGTTTTGCCCCATTTTTTGACTTTTCTTGCCACAGTTGTTAAGTTAGTAACATGGTTGTTAAGTGAATCTGGCTTCCCCATTGACTTTGCTTGTCAAAAGGTCACAAAAGTCATGACATGACCCTGGGACACTGCACCATCATAAATACATACCTGGTGGCCAAACACCCAAAATGTAGACTTGTAATCATGGATGTGGGGGCCCCCGAACATTGAATCCAGGTTGTAAGTACCCCCAGATGTAGGTCTGTCAGAACTTTAAATGGTTGCTAAGCAACCAGAATACAGGTATTCTGTCAAGGAATACCTGTAGACATTTCACCCCCTACAGACCTGCTAGGTAGTTAAATTACTGTTCCTAAACTAAACTAGGCCCTAAGCCTACCATGATTTAACATACTTCCATTGGCAGATTTGGAGGGGAGGTAACTGAGAGACTCTGCCGATGTGGTGAAGGTGTCAAAAAATTATCAAACATGCCTTACAGTGCTATCCATTTTATTCCAAGGATTGCTGTGAACTGCTAATTCCACATCCAATATCCTGGTTACTCTGATCGGCTTTATTAAACCTCTGTCAGATTCAAATGATTCTCTTTAATTGTGGCCAGATTCTGTCACATAATATGTAAGGTGCGCAGCAACCTGTCTGATAGATCTGTTCACCTAACTAGCAAATCATTATCAATTTTATGTATCCGAGTGCATTACGGACTCGTTATTGACTGCAATTGATGTATGCTCAACATTAAATAATAAGAAATCATGGTTACAACAAACATTTGGGATGGATTCCCAATTATGTTGGCTTCAGGTAGCCCATTGGATTCAATCAGGCAGTGGTGGTTAACATGTTACATGTATTCACAACATGATTAAATTCAGGTCCAATTTGTAGCAAAGTTAAACATTTTGAAAAAAGAATTGAGTTAAATGTTACATATCAGGTGTTGTAAAACAACTCACATGGTAGAATGAACAGTAAGTTCTCAATAAGGACAATAAATTCTCACACATCCTGTAGATTTTCGTCTTTAAATTTCTTTCACCATGACTAGAAAACCAATACTTACAGTACATAAAGGAAATAGGAAGAGACAAATTTCTCATTAAAAAAAAAAGGCATTATAGTTCAATTTAGCAGCAATGGCAGGAAGTACACAGCTGTTTGAAGTGTGCCTCATAATAGACTACAAAGTGGTTAGTCTTTTCCTTGTGCAGCCAAATTTTTAATGAATAATTGACCAAAAGGGAAAAAAAAAAAGACAAAAGCTGTACCAAGAGCTAAAGGGTCATAAATTCTTTGTTGGAAGACTACATAGTGCTTCGTATGGCACATCATTTGTCAGGAAATAAGCCACATGTAGAGATTAGCTGAAATCAAGGTAGATAATGATATACTTCTTACGATACAAGGATTGTCACAGCAAGGTGAGTGGCAGTGATATATCTATGATGGATGGGGAAAAAAGCTTCTGTATTTCTATAACGAGTGTGAAGAATGCTACTGTCATGCAAGATAAGTGGGAATTTCCTCTTGTCGCTCAAATTTTTAGACTCTAGTGAATTCTCCGAGCAGAAAGCATTATGAAATTATGAACAATAAAACAGGGAAATTTGTTTTTGGGCAGCACACTTGTTTTGCATGTTGAACTCAGACTGGTTAACCTATTCTTCAAAGCACCAGAAGGCAAGGCAAGCAGCAATGAATGGAAACTGATCAAGGAGAGAAGCAACCACTTGCCTTCAGAAATTGTGAATGCTCAACACTGGAAGTCTTAAGAAGAGATTGAACAACCATTTATCTGAAATGGAATAGGCTAGTGGTGGCGAACCTTTTACTTACCGAGTGCCGAACAGGAACGCGCTTCTTACACTTGCATGCCATCCGCACTGATGCGTGGCTCCTCCTCATGTGCTACGCATGCAACTGCACCATCTGCGCATGTACACAGTTTTTGTGCGCGCCCCCATTGTGTGCTGTGCACGCAACTACATCATCTGTGCATGCACAGGGTTTTTGCGCATGCAATGTACGCGAAGGCTGTCTGCACATGCGCATGTTCTGCACCAGTCATCTCACACACATGCGCAAACACACGTGCATGCGCAGGAGAGCTCAGAAGACCAGCTGAGTCTCCTGAATTGCACACATATGCACCAGAGGGCTGAAAACCAGCTAGGGCGCGCATACATGCGCAGCTTCAGGTGAGTTTGGCAACGGCTCACATGCCCGGAAAAATGGCTCTGTGTGACACTTCCGGCACGTGTGCCATAGGTTTGCCATCATAGGTATAGGCTTTCCTGCTTGAGCAGGGGGTTGGACTAGAAGACCTCCAAGGTCCCTGATAAAAGTGTCCCCATTAGTTTCTGCTGATAACTTTCTTTCATTCCCCACCCCCAATCACAACTGCATGTCTGTTTCAGAGTGAGAAGTTTCAAGTAAAAGGGGAATTACACACACTTAGGTAAGGCTGGGTTATTAAGCATATTTCAATCTTCCTTGCTCCAGGTCAAACGAACTCTCAGAAGCAAATGGTTTGGCTTTCTAACTTTATGTTCTACTTAGCTTCTACAAACATATAACTATGAATATTGTTAAGTTTGTCATGGGTTCTTTTATTTAAAGATTATTTAAGTCTCATTTTAAAACATCTGTCTTTTTCATGATTCCCATTTTTAAAAATAGGGGTTAGAGTTGTGATCTTTTGGGAGTTGGGGGACGTTAAAACTGGAATATAGAGATTAATTGCAGATTGCAATTTGAATAAATGTAAATCCTGAATGTCTACAAAACTATAATATTATAGTCCCATAATGAATGAATTATTTCTTTCCAAGAAGAAGAAATATTTATATATGATATATCAATGTACCTAATCGGCTTCATATGGAACTTTCCCCCCCACAATATAGGAACGGTGTAATATCTACGAGAAATGTTAGAATATTCTGGTTTGGGAAACTGGTACATATTAACCTCAAAAAATAAGATTCAGAAATGGGTAAGGTAGCATTTTCTTTAAATAAAGTAAATAAAGTAAGCACTTCATTTTACTTCATTCGTAGCATTTTTACCTAGCCTTTTCATCATTAAAAAATAAATCCAATGCTATTTTTACTAGATGATATGCTGTGTTCAGGAAGATTAGGGAGAAAGAATAGATGAGGAATGCTAATAAGCAGTTCACCTTTTTTAAAAAAAAATCAGTTTGCTTGGTATTTGCATATATCATAAAAATGAAAAGAAATTGTAGGCTTAGGTAGTTCAACGTAAGTATAAGGGCAAAGAACCAAGGGGGCAGAGATGCAAGATGGTGATTTATTTATATCCCACCTTATTATTTTTATAAATAACTCATGGCAACAAATACACCTAATACTCCTTACTCCTCCTATGATAGCTTATTCTAATCCTGAGGATAGACTGCAAAATTGTAGATGAGGATTCAATTTATAATAGCTAGACATCATTTTTGAAAAATAATATACTAATATATAGCTCCTAGTTGATGGGATATTATAAACAGTACATTGGCTTAAAAGATAGTTAGATAGCTTATGTAGAATAACATGAGCATGACTGGGGTAAAACTGAACACTGGCTAAAATGTGCCAAAATTGATTAATGCAGCTCCTATGGTCAGGAGAGAATACTTCACATGGCAAAGGCATGACTAGGAGTGGTGAACCTTGTTTGCACCTTTTCTGTTTTACCAAAAAAAAAAAAAAGGAATGTGGAAAAACATTGACCACAGTCATGATACCTATGGGTCTCCATCCATAACCTTTAGACGTTTCTGTTGTGACTCAGGCTTACTGAGTCATTACAATTAGTTCCAAATAAACCTATTTTATTGTAACAGCTGAGAATTATGTTCATTCCCAGCTGAGTCCCAGTTAGTTGCAAAACAAGTCCTTCGGAAGAAGTCCTTTGGGATAATCACCAATCTTTATCTTCTTTGACACCCTCCCAAAGGCCTTACTTGGCAAAGCCCCATGAAGTTCAGAAACAAACAAGAGATGCTGACCGGAGACAGAGTTAGCAACCTTGCTTTCCTGCAAAAAGGCCCAAGTGCCTTTGTTTCTCTTTTAAGTCTTACAGGAGGGGCCAATCATCTCCTGGCCTTACTCCCAATTCATCCCTTTTGCTTTAGGTCAGCGGTTCTCAACCTGGGGGTCGCGACCCCTTTGGGGGTTCAACAGCCATTTCACAGGGGTCGCCAAAGCCCTCTCTCGCCCCCCCCCACTCACCCTCACCCCCTGCCTCTGTTGGATTACCGGTCGCTGGTCGCTTATCCCGCCCACCCCCAATCTATTGCTGCCTCCTGAATCCCAGCTGATGGCTAGAGGGAAAAAAACTGTTTAAATTCTTGCCACGGGGCTTCAAAGGGCCGCTCTACAGCTGATCAGTGTTAAAAGAAAACAAATGAGTAGACCGGTGCCTGCAAAAATAGAAAAAACAGTCCCTTTCAGCTTCAGCATATGTTAATTACCATAAGTTGATTTGATCAGCCTCCCGACTCTCAGCTGATTTGCTCTCAGCTATTTTGCGGAGGGCTCTGTTGCTAGCTAGCTGCAAAGAGGTAAATTGCTGGAGCAGGTTTTTTTCCCCCTAGCTATGCTGAAAAAGCGAAACTGAAAGTAAAGCAGGGTCTTTGCTGCAATGTGACAAAATGAGGCAGAGAGAGATTTCTTTTTCTTTTCCTTTTCCTTTTTCCTCACCCAAAAAGGTAGGTGAAAAACTGCAAACAATGGGAGATTTAGGGCAAAAGAGGAGGTTCAAGATTTTAAAACACAAAAGAAAAAAGGTTCTATTTAACTAGGGAATTGTAATAATTGAGATACTATTAATTGTATATTGTGTTGAAAGCAGAAATGGTTAAGTTGTGGTTTGGAGGAATATATGGGGGAAATTATTTGGTTTATTATTATTGGTAAATATAATCAATTGATTTGTAAGAAATTGGATTGCATGGAAATAATTGGAATATTCATGTTCATATTGATTAATATACAAAAAAATACTTATATAACTAATTGATTTATATTAAAATGTTGAATTTGTATTAAACAACTGTATTACATAATTACATAATTAACCAATGTGAGGATGGATATAAAAATAGATGACAATGCGAAGGGGTATAATATAGAATAGAAGGGAAAAATTGAATTTGATTAAGATTAGAGATGAGGATGAAGGGTAATATTGTTTTTTTTAAAAAATAGATGAGGAATAAATATGGCAAAACGGAAATATAGAAATTGTAAATTTAATTGAACACTAAACACTGTTTAAATTTGTGAACCGGCCAAATACTCTGTTTAAAGAAAATACATTGTATGTTTGTATGTGTGTTTCTAATTATTGCTATTTATTCATATTTGTTCTCTTTTATTCTTTAAAATTCAACAATTCATTCTTTATCTTAATATCTTTATATTTGTTTGGGGTTGGTTTTCTTCCCTTTCATCTTTTTTATTGTACAGCAATCTTTCTCCTCAAACCTACCACCTCTCTCTTTTCTTTCCTTCTTACTTTCTCTTCTCCCCCCCCTCTTCTTCTCCTCCCTACTTCCTCTTCCTTTCTCCTTCTCCTGCTCTCTTCCTCCCTCTCTTACCCTCACTCCTACTCTAATTTCCCTTCCCTTCCTTCATCCCTCTCTATTGCTGTATCCTTTTATGCATATGGACTACTCAGAGGGCTGAAAAAGTTATTTTTGACTGGTCCTTGCACTTTTGACCAGTCCTCGAACTTACGACTGTCCTCACATTTTACGTTTTTGCCCTATCTTGTCACCATGGTGAAGAGAAGCAGTTGTGAAATGAGTGACACGGTTGTTAAGAATGCTACAATGGGCATAAATGATGACCAGTCATAAGTGCGAAGACCAGTCAAAAGTGTGAGGACCTGTCAGAAATCGCTTTTTTCAGCCCTCTGGGTAGTCCTTTTGTGCACATGGATTACTCAGAGGGCTGAAAAAGTAATTTTTGACTGGTCCTCGCACTTTTGACCAGTCCTCGAACTTACGACTGTCCTCACATTTTACATTTTTGCCCTATCTTGTCACCATGGTGAAGAGAAGGAGTTGTGAAATGAGTGACATGGTTGTTAAGAATGCTGCACGGGCATAAATGTGAGGATGGTCATAAGTGTGAGGACCAGTCAAAAGTGCGAGGACCTGTCAGAAATGACTTTTTTCAGCCCTCTGAGTAGTCCCTATACACATAGCCACGCCCACCCAGTCACATAACCTCCAAGCCATGCCCACAAAATAAGCACACCCACAGAACCGGTAGTAAAAAAAATTAGAACCCACCCCTGGTTGAGGGTCACCACAACATGAGGAACTGTATTAAAGGGTCGCAGCATTAGGAAGGTTGAGAACCACTGCTTTAGGTGCTCTTGCCTTCTGGCAACTCTGCACCTTCTCCTGTTCCTCTGCCTCTCTGCTGTCCGACTCTGAGGGCTCCGGAGTCCGCGCATCACTTCCAGATGGCCCTGGCCCCATCTCTGCCTCTGACACAGAGCCCTCGTCTGGGCCTTCCCCAGACTCCAGGACTGGCCCATGTTCCTCCCCAGCCTCCTTGCTGTCTGACTCCGTTGCCAGCACCGCAAGCTGCTGGCGGACCACAACAGTTTCCTTTCTTTTTCTTCTATCTGATTCGCTATTCCTTACTCCTTTTCTGCACCCTGCAAATACCTTGCTTATTCTGAAAAGAAATGTTATGAGTATGTATGTATCATTTAAATGTTAATAATGTTATGAGTACTTATCATTTTAAAAGACCTTAAAATATCAAATAGGTATTAGAAACAAATATTATATAGGATAAATATGGGAAGCCAGCAGCAAGATGGACTTGTTTACAATGGCAATGAACACACCATTGGAAGACCTGAAGCATCAAGTTAGGGACAGATCATCATGGAGAAAATCGATCTGTGTGGTCACAAAGAGGCGATACTGACTTGATTGGCACATAATCAAAATATGGGCAATGAAAAAAAAACCCAAAATGAAATAGATTTGAAATAAAATATATAGTAAAGTCAGAAAGTGGTACCTATTGGCAATTTCATATATCACTTCCAGGGGTGAAATGCTCCCGGTTCGGATCGGATCACCCAATCCAGTAGCGATAGAGGCAGGTGGTTCGGAGAACCGGTAGCAAAAATCCCTGGCCCCCCCCCCATGCCCAGCTGAGCTGCACAATCATCAGAGGCTTTTTAAAAAACTTTTAAAAGCATTTTTTCTACAACCTCTTCAGCCGAAAAAATGCTTTTAAAAGTAAAAAAAAAAAAAGCCTCTGATGATCCCGCGGCTCAGCTGGGATCCTCAAAGGCTTTTAAAAGAAAAAAACCCTTTTCTTTTAAATGCCTCTGACGATCCAAACTGAGTTGCCTGATCGTCAGAGGCATTTAAAAGAAAAAAAGTCTCTGTCGATCAGGCAACTCAGCTGGGATCGTCAGAGCCTTTTGAAAGCATTTTTTTTCACTGAAGAGGTTGTAGAAAAAATGGTTTTAAAAGTAAAAAAAAAAAATGGCCACGCCCACCCAGTCACATTACCCCACCACCACCACAAAGCCACGCCCACAGAACCGGTAGTAACCAATTTTAGATTTCACCACTGATCACTTCTTAGGAATATGACCCAGTCAAAATGAATTTAAGCCTGAACCTAACACTGAATAGACACATATAGGACCGCACCTTGGGCGTGTCAATTTTTTCAACTTTCAATTTCCAAACATTAGGGGGGCTCAAAAATTGTGACATGACTTGGGGATTGTAAAGATAGTTTGGTTACTTTAATATAATTTAGATGTGGCAAATAACGACATAAGTACCATAACTTTTTAACATTTTGTTTCATATTGGGGTAAGTAATAATTCTGCCAATAATTCTATTTCCTCCTTGGATTCATTTGTGCTAACTGAATCCGATTTAATAACATCTGATTTCATTTTCTTTGCAAATAATTATGTCATAGGCAAGAAAGATGGCAAAGCATGGCAGTAAAAGTGAAATAGGGAGCAAAAACAATCCCATTCCTTCCCGTTTTTAGCATGTATGCATTCTGGCACTCATGGATGAGAGGTTTTGATGTTCTCCTATACTCCCTTGCTCTGCAGCTTTCCTTCCTTTTCAATACCACTTTAAAGTTGTGAATGGTAGAATAGGTGGGCTGCTCGCCAGAAGCAAAGGCCTTAGTGCCTGCCCTACATAAAAAATGGAAGAAATGCAGTGACAAGTTTGTACCCATTTTATGACAGGCATATGCGGAACTATGATAATAGAGCAATCTGCCTGGAGTTATAAATGAAAGACAGCACCTGTTACATGTGGCACAATGACTACACCATTTCTCAAAATACCCTCAGAATCAACAACTAATTATTCTTCTGGGAAACGCAAAAAAAAAACAACCGGTGGCCAATACCATCAAATCACAGCCAAAACTGCCTCCTAGAATCCTCCCACACCAGAGGTAGGTTTCAGCAGATTCTGACCAGTTCTGGAGAACCGGTAGCAGAAATTCTGAGTACTTCGGAGAACTGGTAATAAAAATTCTAACTGGCCCTGCCCCCATCTATTCTCTGCCTCCCAAGTCCCAGCTGATCGGGAAGAAAATGGGGATTTTGCAGTATCCTTCCCCTGCCACACCCACTAAGCCATGCCACGCCCACCAAGCCACACCCACAGAACCAGTAGTAAAATTTTTTGAAACCCACCACTGTCCCACATGCTCACACAGATGTATAATTCCCGCTTTTTTAGCGTAGATCAGAAAGGAAGCCTTTGTATTGACAAGCAGGCTCAGTCACAGATGAGCGCAAACCAAACAACCTCCTTCAGTGAAGTTATTGGTATTCTACACTCTTCTGTTAAATTTGCATTTTATTAGTTTAATAGCCATCCAAGTTAATGTAGAAATAGCAGTAACACCTGAACCTATTTATGAAGCATCTCATATACAAGATGTTTCAATATAATTTAGTTACAGAAGAACAAGCTCTGCCCTTGGGCTTACAACATTTACAAATCAGGGGGGGAAAAAACCCCAAAACAAACAAATCTCCCCAACCCCTCACCAAACAAACTACCAAATCTACCTCAAGGAAGGAAGCAGGTTAAAATCACACAAGAAAAGAAAAGCTTTTCAATTCCACAATTAAAGTTGTGAATGGAATAGGTGTAATGGCATGGTTCTGACTTCTGAGTTCGTTTCTCAATAAATATCTCTGAAAGGATAACCCCAACGCGTCTCAGGTTTTCTAGTTCGTCTTTTAAATCCAGAGGTTTGGGAGCCTGGTGAGCAATGTGAATGAGTGATGTAAAGACACATTAATTGCTTTGGCCACCATATTGCCAATCCTTGCTGTTCTCCTTTTCCTTATACCAGGGGTCAGCAACCTTAAACACTCAAAGAGCCACAAAGACCCTAACTGGAGGCCCCCCATTCAATTCTGGAGCCAACCAGAAGTCCGGTTCCCCACACCATAGAGCCTCCTCTTAGCGCAGTGTCCTAACTATCCTAACTTAAAGCCCTATCAATTGTGGAGCTGACTCGCGACGGAGCCGCAGCAAAGGGATGAAAGAGCCACATGAGGCTCCAGAGCTGCAGGTTGCTGACCCCTGCCTTATACAGTCACAAAAGCATTAACCTTCGGCAGAGCCTTGCCGGGGAGGGGATAGGGTCAAAGCAGGAAAGAAGAAGATAAGGAAGGGATTTATTTAATTTAGGCATTTAATTATAAAATATCAATACTATCAATGGGATTATTTCCCTTATATTTAATAATTCCTTCCTTAATGAAAAGGGCCATTCTTTGACAAGTTTTACTATACCTTAGCTAGAGTTACTATAAGTAGACTGTAAACATCTGGACAACCATTGAAGGTTTCTAAAACACTTTGCTGCCACCTAAGGGCTATTCCAGCTGTTATGGCCCAGACACAGTAATTGGGAGCTTGGCACTTTGTGCAAACCAGATTAGAACAATATTACATATTGGATTCAGAAGACGATGCCTGCAGCCTTAGGAAGCCTTTCTTATCTATTCAGGATTTTTTATTTTTTTTAGTCAATAGATTTATTGCTTGTATTTGAAGACTGCATTATGTTGATGATTCCCAGTCATACTGTAGCCTTCTGCCCTATTGCCACTTGGAGCACTTCCAGTAGCCAAACAACAAAATCTGCTAATTGATCATCTGTTCTTAAATACATGAACCGGGTTCTTTCGTGGTATTGAATTGCAGCATAATTCAATCTGGAATCATTCCTGATGAGAAACAGAGAGCAGCACAAGGAAAAATAAACAGCACTTCTCAATAAATCTGATCGTCACAACCCACTGCCTGCACTCTGCAGCCAGTTCCTGCGGGGGACCGACGGATTTGTACGCTAAATAGATGGCCTCTCATTCCTGCTTACATGATTACCCGATTTTCCTCTCTCAAAGGGGGTGGGGGCAGGGAGCAGCCATCAAAAACAGAGCTGAGATCTATAATAATTGGTGCTGGCAGAAATGTCAGTCCACTGCCAACCTGGTAGAAAGTTGCATCAGAGGCTGAATGCTGACAATTCGGTCTGCAGAGAAATCTTCTGTTCCCTCTAATTAAACTGGATAATGTAACTCATGAACGGTTTCTGGATTGCTGCTTTTCTTACTTGAAAGGAAATCAATGGGAAAAAAAAGAAGTTGCCTTTTTTTTTCATGGAGGAAGCAAGGAAAAAAAAATCTTAGCAATGAGAAAACAGATTGCGAGGATAGTTCAAGCAGACTGGAAGGGAATGTTGAAGTCCGATCTGGCCTAGTGATGAACGTGCTGACCAGCCACACAATTACTCGCTGGATTATTCATTGGTAATCGTAGCAAGAAGCCACAATTGTTGCACAATTGCTCGGAAATAAACCCTCCCCCCCCCACCAAACATAGAAGAATTTATTTCCAAGTAAATGATGACAGAATGTGACGAGATCCCAAATGACTCCCTTTACACAGGAGAGGAGACATAATCTGGGAAATAAGTACCTTCTCTATTGTTGTAACTAACACTAATTAAGACTCTTGCATAACCTTGCTGAAGAAATCACAAATTACTTTTTCATCCAGAGAATAAACTTATCTATGTAGTATTTTTCCGTGAAGAAAGTAAAAAAGAAAAAAAAAAGAAGAGTTCATGGAGGCCAGATCCCTTGATGCTTATTAAGGAAGCCCTGTGATTAGAAGCAACCTGCTAAAATACCCACGGCTTGGAATCAACAACCAAAAGGGAACAACTATAGTTAATATGCTTCCTAAAAAAACCCAACTGGCTAGTCATAAGGAGGAACAGCACAAGCTGTTAGTCTCACAACGTTATCCTAATCCACTGTATTATGAAAAAATTCACCAAAATATAAACCCGTAAATTGCTACATGGAATTCACAGTGTATTCGTTTGCAGATCCCATTAAAAAAAAATTGCTCCCATGGAAAAGTTAAAATGTGTTTGAGGGTCTGTTATCAAAGTACATGGGGGGGGGGGTGTTTGCAAAAAATGACTGTCATAGTAAAAGTTAAAGCATACATCTCACTTTTGATAAACCATTCTTTGAGGAGTCCTTTGTGCTCTCTGACTTGATGGTTTTCTTGTAGATGTTTTATTACCCAAACTAGCTAACATCATCAGGGCTAGTAAGGAATGGGGTTTGTTCTCAACTTATCTTCTAGTGGTTTACCCTGTCAGTGCTGGTGGAAGTGGTATTGGAGATTTTTTGGTTGGATTATTTACTATCAGCTTCTTTAACAGTTTCTTGATTGGGATATTATTTACTTCTTGATTGTTGGACTGTTAATGTTGATGTTAATAATCTATTTCCCCAGAATAAGACCTATCCAAAAAAGAAGCCCTAGCATGGTTTTGTTACATGTGTGCCTAATATAAGCCCTACCCCCACCCAAATAAGCCCTACTTAAGAGCCTGTGCAGCCAGCTACCCACAGTTCCATCTGGTTGCTCACGGTACCATGGTCACTAGGCGACGCAGTGGTGGAGCTTCCCCTTGCACCCTGCACCAACTTACCTCAGGGCCCCCGTAGCCAGGCCATGCACACTTCAACCCTTGCCTTGCAGCGGCAGCATCCATGTGCAATAGGAGCCCACATGACTGCTGGCCCACTTCTGCTTGCTCGCAGGTGTTGGGGTGTGGATGGCCTTGCTGTAGGGATCCTGAAGTAAGCTGGTGCATGGCATGTGGGGAAGCTCCATCCCTGCATGTTGCTTGCCTCCTGCTCCATTGTGGCCACAAGCAAGCAGAAGTGGGCCAGCGGCCACGCGTGATCCTGCTATTTACCTTTACTACCGGTTCACAATGGGGCCGCGCGCGTGCTTCTGCACAGAAGCTTCCTGATGATGTCAGGTTCGGTGGGCGGAGCCTCCCATTGGTTTTATTATGGGTTCTATAGAAATGGTCCAAACTGGGGCCAACCCACCACTGGTCCTGCTGGATGGGGCTGCTGGAGCCACCGCCACAAGGTAAGGCAAGTGTCAGGGAGTGGGTGGCCTGGCTGTGGGGGCCCTGAGGTAAGCTGGTGTGGGGTGCGTGAGGCAGTTCCACCCCCCTGCCTCACGGCAGCAGCACCACTGCCCTGCGTAGCCTCCTGCTTCGCCCTGAGCAACCAGAAATGAGGTACATAGGGGGGATAAGACACCCCCCAAAAAATAAGCCCTAGTGCTTATTTTGGGGCCCAAAAGAAAATAAGACTCGGTCTTATTTTCAGGGAAACATGGCTATATCTTCATCTGGTGGGGGAGGTGCTTGGTCTTTTTGTTCCCTTTTTGGCTTGTTTGATTGCCTCTTTTGCACAGTACGTAGATGTTGTTTATATCTATGTGTCTACTGATAGCCGATTTGTCAGAGTGCCAGGCTTCCAAGAATTCTCTAGCATTTTTGAACTTGGCTTGGTCTAAAATGGTCACAGTTTCCCAATCAAAACTATGGTTAAGTCTGTCCATATGTTGAAAAATTAAAGAGTTTTCATCATGTCTTCTGGCTGCTAGTCGGTGATCATGGATGCATTCTGCTAATCTTTTGCCTGTTTATTCTATCTACATAGTGGCTGTTGCAGTCTTTACGCTGTATGTTGTAAATGACTCCTGTTTCTTCTTCTGTGACTGCTGGGGGTTTTGTTATTGTTGTTGTTTATTTAGGAAGTTTTGGAGGGCTTTAGTTGGTTTGTGTACCAGGCTGATTCCATGTGATTGTAATAGTCTGTTGGCGGTTTCTGGGATGTTTTTGATGTACGGCAGGATTATTCTTTTTACAGCTTGTGTTGGTCATACTATATTGGGTTGAGTGGTCAAGCATTTTTTTTTTATGAAACTGCATGGATATCCAAATTGACATCAAATCCAAAAACCAGAGTCGTCTACAACATAAGAAAGGCTTTCCAGCATAGATCTGGATTCAAGAATTTCCCCAACCTTCCTATGAGATAAAGCAGAAATCGGTGATTGAAAGCGAAACTTGTTCTTACATTCCTATGAATGTGAGGAGAACGTCAGCCAGTCATCACTGAGAGATGAAAGAATGAAGGAGCAGAGTATTTATTAAATGTATATCTCGCCCTTCTCTTATTGAAAAGAATCTGTGGAGCATCCAAGAAGGGCATATCAAGATTTATCTATTTGTCTGTCTATTATGTATATTACTTTGTCTGAACAAGGTTTCATCTTCTTCAGAATCCACCACCAAACCTCAATCTGATATATCAGCAGTGGAAAGAGGAGCTATACGGGATCACATCAGGCAATTGCCATGGGGGTGGGTGGAATAGTAGCCTAGCAGCCCCTCACGGATAAACCTAAACCTGTATTTTCCCAGCAAGCCTGGAAGGCATGCAAGATGACATTGCCTGATTGAAACCCACCCAAAAGATTCTGAAGGATCAGAGGTAACAGATTTGCAAGACATCCACATTTTGCAGATTTAAATTTCCACTCCTTCCCACTTCAACTTAGCACACTCCACTTCTGATGTGTTATTGAAAGGACCTGGTTGAATTTAAGGTTGCCTTTCCCTTTTACTTTCGCCCCTCCCCCGACGAAGACAGTGTAATCTACATAAAATGCAAATTAAGAGCTAATTACACAATTTGGGTATACAAAATTAGCCTACCCAATTTGCATAATTCTCAGCCAGTTTCTATCCCTGCTCCTACCACAAGCAGAACACAGCAGGGTGGGGAGCCAGAGGAGGCCTGAACTGTTTCTTTAGTTGCAAAGGGAAAAGGGCTACTCATATCAAATTCTCTTTATGTCAGTATTGTAGCTGCATTTTTGTTGGGGTAGGGGGAAGGAGAATTTTAGTTCATCTCTGTTCTTCTGTTTTCATCTCTATTCTGACCTTAATTCATTATGTATGGAATTCTACCAACACAACGCCTGAGGTTCAAGTTTGGTTATTCACCTCAGTTTCCAGCAAGTCGTTTAAATACTTAATATACATATTTTCCCTCCATTTTCTCAAATTCTCACAATTAAGTTCATGCAGGGATGAACCCCTCCCCCCAATGGCATCAAACTGCAATCTCATAAGCCGTAGCTACATGGTTAGGTGTTACAGGTGATGAGTGAGGCTTAACAACATTTGGGGAGCCAGATGTTGCCTATACCAGATCTAAAATAAGGTGGTGTTTGGATTCTGGGATGTGCCCAGTATTCAGATACTTGAATATTAAAACTCCAGTCAACTACCTAAGAGCATGGGTGTCAAACTTGAGGCGTCACGTTGCTGTCATGTGATGTTTCACACGTTTTCCCCATTTGTGAAGCTGGGGTGGGAGTGGCCTGCGTATGACGCATCTGACCTGCGAGCCACCAGTTTGACACTTCTGCCTAAGAGGAAACCATCATACTTGCAGTTAGCAGAGAAAATAAATCATTTAAAGAGTAAATCCATTTTCTAGATTATAAAATGTACAATGCTAAGGGAATGGCTCACATGACTGACTGCTATTCCACACAAGACTATCTGGATAGCTCAATTATCTGCAAGTGAGTCCAGCAATGACATTCAAATTCAATTCAAATTCAAACCTTTATTGTCAATGCACATGTGTACAATGAGATTGGATGAGCCTCCCTATTCTTCCAAATAGGGAAATCCAACCACAGGCAGAACGTCTTTTTTTTATTACAGACCTTTATAAATTTTTTCACCTGAGGTAAAGGTAAAAAAGTAAAATAGTTCATGTGGATTTTACTCTGCTAGTCATTGCCAACTACAGGAGGCAGTGCTCATCTCTGTTTCAAGACCACTGAGTTGTCCAAAGACATTTCTGCAATTACGTGACCAGCATGACATCATGGAGCGTTCTCACTGAAGTGGTACCTATTTATCTACTTGCATTTGCATGCTTTCAAACTGCTAGGTTGGCAGGAGCTGGGGCAAGGGCAGGAGCTCACCCCATCGCATGGCACTCAGGTCTCAAACCTTGTCGGCTTTCCAGCCGACAAGCCTAACTATTGAGCCACCGTGCTGCCCTTTCCTCTGAGGGCCATGCTACAATACCAATTGTAGCTACAATACCAATGTTGAAAAAGATTGTTTTAGATTGGCACGCAGGCTAGTTGGCATTAAACATTATACAACTGTAGTCTTTTTTTTTATAGGCAAAGGGATGTCATCACCTTAGCCTTCAAACCACAAGGGCAATAACCAATTTCTTGTCACAACCAACATTTTGGAGGTTAAGATCAATAGTCACCTGCTCTGTGGGGCACACTATCTTGCCCACTCCATAGATGAGCTTTTATCTTTATTTGCTACAATGCCTATCCAGCTTTGCCGGAAGTTTCCATAGCATCTTTATACAAGACTTTGCCCCTGACACAAGACAAAAGTCGCTCGTGTGCTTCTGAGGTATCCTTTCCAAACAGAATGGGGAGTTGTACTAATATAGTACATTCTTATAACTGTTCAGAGAAGAACAATGTTCTCTTCCTCTTAGCTGACAAGCCACTGGATATCAACAGCAAAATCAATCAATCAACCACCGCAACTTCCAACATCTGCTGCTGAGATGACTGCTTAATTGAAGGGTTGGTTCTGATTGCTGCTTTCAGCTGAATTTGCTGATTTACTCATGATGAGATTTATCTGCAATTATAATCTCTTAAAACTCCCTTAAAATCCAAGTCTAACTCTAAGCAATTAAGGCAGGCATGTTCATGTTGTTTTCTGGGCATTCTGCAGCACTTCTTCCAAGATTTTTTTTTGCTTAATCTTCTCAGTCATACCTTCAGGGTTGGGATTTTTTTTTTTGATGATCCAAGGGCTGACTAGGTTTATTTCAGCTTAGCTTTCTGAAAGTACTCATGGTCAGGTGGAATTAACTTCCTAACTGATTGAAACTACTGTTTTTAAAGTGGCCAAATCAATTTTAAAAAATTGTATGGAATTTGAAGGAGTGAGTGTTCTGACTAAATTCAGCTGTTTAATATCTTCAAAACCAAACTACAGGTAGTCCTTGACTAACGATCACAATTGGGAGCAGAATTTCCGTTGCTAAGTAAGGCAATCGTTAAGTGAGTTGCTCCTGACTTTATGATCTATTTTGCTATGGTTGTTAAGTGAATGGCATGGGAGTTCAGTGGAATCTAGCTTCCCTCATTGATGTTGCTTGTCAGAAGCTGGCTGGGAAGGTTGCAAATCACATGACCCTGGGATGCTGCAACCGTCATAACATATAGTACATACTGGCTGCCACATGCCTGAATTTTGATCACGTGATCATGGGGATGCTGTGATGGTCATAAATGTGAGGAATGATAAGTCACTTTTTTTCTGATGCCGTTGTAACTTTGAATGGTCTGTAAATGGTCACTAAACAAATGGTTTGTAAATGGTCACTAAATATAAACCTGTAATTTCCAGAACCTGGTCATAATGTCCAAGACTGTAAATTATAGGTTCTAAGAGGCTTTTCTCCACATCTTCTTGCACAGCCTGTGAGGCGTTTTTTTTACAGAAAAGTTTAGCGGTTTTATTTTACCCACAGAGTAAACTGTCAATTATCCCACCTAATTTTGTGATAAATCCCTTCTAGCGTGAAAGGTGTCAAAGGAATTCATAAATTAAAGGGAGAGCCAAATGACCATAGGCACTAGTTGTGCCAAGTATCAGAAGAGGATACTTATGGAAGGCCTGCTCTCTTCCTCTGGCCCTGGCAGTTTTTCCCACTCAATCCTTTCTTTTTAACTATACAGCAATTGAGATAGGCGGCTACAGAAATAAATGAATGAATGAATGAATGAGCGAATGAGCGAATGAATGAATGAATGAGCGTTCTAAGACAGCTGCTATCCTCCTGTTAGAGCCATTTAACAGGTCAATATTCAGTTCTCTGCTAACATCATTTTTGGGCAGAAATCTATTGAGCATTAAAAACAGATGACCGAGGAGGCAGAAGCCATGTAGAAACTCACCGGTCCAGTTCCCTACACCTTTGCTTTAAAAGAAGTGTCAAAATGAAAAAGGGCAGTCAAAATGAAAAAGACCTTGCTTAACATTATGGTTTGTAAGCCCTGATTTATGGATTGGTATGATCTGTGAATCTATGGGTAATTTAATGAATTACAGTTAAGCAAACTATGACTTCCCTCTAGGACAGGGGTGTTAAACTTACATCATCATGGTGTTGTCACATGACATATGATGACTTTTTCCCCCCTTTGCTAAACCGGGCATGGCCAGCGCATGACGCATCTGGCCTGCGGGCTGCAAGTTTGACACCCCTGCTCTAGGGCATATTGTATTTCACCTTTAACATTTCTATAAAGCTGGCTAATTCAAGCACCATGGGATGGGAGCAATGAAGCAAAGCAATATGGTTGCAACACTTGACTCTTAGAAATGAGGGCAGAGGGCCGTACGCACATCCCTAAAACATGCTTTCAAAAAGGATTTTCTTCTGATTTACTTTTTTTTTTTTTTACATTTTTTGTTTTACATTTGTGGACATATCTTCCCCAAATAGATACTTTCTATCTGAATTTTTGAAAGGAGAAAAGGACATTCATTAGCAGCCTGCATGGTGGCCAGTCTGTAATTCAGCAGATTTCGTTTTAGGAGGTTATACAAGTTTCACTTGCATTGCAATCTATGGATTCTTTTTTTTCCTTTTTTTTTTACATCCCTACTTGAAGTCTACTGTCCTTCCTTTTCCTCCAAGTCCATTTTTTTTTCATTATTCTTTTTTTGTAGCAAGAGTTGTCTCGGGAAATTTTGAAACTGCTCTCTGATGAATTCCAGAATTCCAGAGTACTAAGTTTCTATGGCAAAAGGACCGCCTGCTGCCACTGACTGCCTCCCACCGACCGATTCGCTCCCACAGAGAGAGCCTCCTCAGGGTGCCGTCGGCCAAACAATGTCGACTGGCAACTCCCAGGGGGAGAGCCTTCTCTGTGGGGGCTCCTGCCCTATGGAACGAATTGCCCCCGGATATACGAAGGATCCCCGACCTCCGTGTCTTCTGTCGTGCGCTGAAGACCCTGTTATTCCAGCAAGCCAGTCTGATGGGACAATAATTTTAATCGGGTTTTAAAAATGGGTTTTTAACATGGTTTTATAAGGGTTTTAGAATGGGAATTTTAAACTCGGCCAAAATTGAATTATTTTAATATGGTTTTAAATTTGTCTTGTATATTTTTTTATTATGGCTGTTCACCGCCCTGAGTCCTTCGGGAGAAGGGAGGTATAAAAATATAATAAATATAATAAATAAATAAATAAATAAATTAAAAACACAAGGGTGATTCAGATTGATGATCAAAATGCATCAATTCTTACCAGTCTCCGTAGTCTGCCTGAAGACCCACTGAAGACTATATGCTAAGTGGCAGGTCCCCCACATTACACATGCAGAGCTTACTGGCTCGATAGTAACAGTTATTTTTCAACACTGATCATCTGCTCTTGAAGGCATTAGGACGCTTCAGAGTGATTGCTTGGTTCTTTTTTCCAACACGTTGCTATTGATGAGCAGGTTTATTGCTCTTTTGTGGTCGTGTTAAACTTTTAAACACATGGCCATTGTGTCTGTTCTGTTATTGTTTTTGCTAGGTGGGCTAAATTGTGAATTCATTTTGTTGTACAGAATTTTGGGGCTATCATGTTTTTCCTCCTGATCTGTGCTTAGCAATATATAAGTGCTACTGCCTCTGAGCATCTCCATCTGCTGTGACTATCTCTCTCAGCCTAACAACAGAGCTGTCTTTCATCCACACATAATCAGATGCAACATCCGAAGCCATTACGGTATTGGAGGCAAGAGTTATTACAAGCAACCTTCTCTAACGGTAGCCAAATTCAGGGCTCTAATCCCCAGCCTCTGATGATACTTAGTTAGGACCTCTTGGCTGAAGTAGTGAATCCAAGCAGACAAACGGGGTTTAGATTCCAGCATTCACAAACTTGAATTACACTTCATTCAATCTGTCGATGTTTACAGCAGCTGCAGTCTCTGAAAGCACCGCTTTTCTGCCTGTTTGATTTATATATTCCCATAAAACCCGGCTTCCATAGGCTGACAACATATAGATAAACAGTGATGGGGGGGGGGGGAGAACCTCACTTTTTAATGATGATGAGAATTGTCTAACATGGAAAATTAGATTGGAAAGCAGTTCCAAGAATAGATGTTCCTACGACTTTCACTGACCGCCTGATGTTGCATTTTCCCTGAAATGGAAAATAATAATAATAATAATCACCCGGCTGCCTCCTTTTTGTACTCACTTTCCAGAATTCAATCAAAAAGCTCTAAGCTGAATTGAACTTTAGTTCCCTTCAGCTCCAAATAACCTTCTCAAGGGTTAGTGGAAGTGGATTTACCTGGCAATGTAATTTCAAGGAGGGGAGCAATTTTACCCTCACGCATGGTAGAGGCATATAATTTTCATGGCCCTGGAGAAACTGGCACAGAGAACCTTGGCAGCTTGCCACTCCCCTTAATTGCAAAGTTTTAAACAAGTTACTTTTAAATTATGGTTATAAATGTCATTTTTAGAAAGGTATTATGAGCTTCCCCGGAGCCAAGGCTTTGAATAAATAAATAGAAAATAAAGAAGGCTCCTTTTTCAAAGGTTGAAAATAGTTTTGCCTGAACTGAACTGAACTGATGCACAGAAATCACTAGCTTTGGATCAAGAGGACTTAGAAACTCTACAAAGGACAATTCAGCTATAAAAAGGATGAACCAGACACATGAGGGGAGGTTCATCCCATGCATATATCAAAGTTGACAAAGCTTGAAGTGGAAATTGTCCCCCAGTGGTTCTACTGGACAATCCCAATGTAGGGACAAAACAGCCATGTCATTCAGAAAATCAGACTGGACCAAGGTTGCTCATAAGACAAAAAAATGGGTGCGTTATTAATTGTGCATAAAGATTTTAAAATCTCCCGCAGGGAGTTGAGGACTTTTTGTTTCTCTATTATTATTATTTTTCTCCTTTGAGAAGAATCAGTTAATTTCAGGGGTGACTTTCCCAATATCAAAATCTTAACCCCCTGTAGATTAACTTCCATCCCAACACATCTGCCGCATTCATCAGTCAATATAACTTTTGGATATAATTGAAGATTTATATACAGAACAATTCCATTTTTTTTCATTACTGCTGAAATAAGTTCTTCATCCAAACGTTTGTGACTCAAGTATTTTATATCTTTTCCCCTAATATGTGTTTCTTGTAAAATAGCATCGTGTTTTAACTTTGTCAAATAATGGAATATTTCTTTTCTCTTTTGAAGAGCTACTGCTTCATTTATATTCCACATTAAGCATTTATAATTCATAGTGATGTCAAGAGACTATTTTTGTAGCACCAAATATGTATCATCTTCAATATCTTGTATTTGTTGGTGCAATTGTTTAGACACATCAGTGATCCTCACTTCTATTTGCATTTATTCCAATCCCTTTGAATTTTCCCTAGAAATGTTTGCTTTCTGCACAGACTTCAGTCTGAATCTCTGCTGTTTAAAAGTAAAAATCACTCTTTCCAATGTATCTGAATTGAATCTTCTTCTACTTAAGTATGTCAGAAAACAGTACTCTGTCCTCTTACTTAATTTTCTAACTGAAAGTTCCTCAAGTTCAATTTCTCCTGTATCATATTAAAATAGCAAAACTGCAAAACTTGATCTCTAGTCTTCCTGATGGTGTACAAGGACATCCCTTGGAACATTTCTTAATTTTGCAAGTGGATATTGATCCTATAAACCTTTTCAATTTGTGCCTCAATGTCAGCTTCATCCCATTCCCAAAAGTTAGATAGATACTTAATAATCTTTTTTCTGATATATTCTCCCTTGAAATTGCTCTAAATCTTAACATTTTTTTCTCAGTTGCACTAATTCCAATCTTTCTCCATCTCTCTATTTATAACCTATCTTATTTCCCAAAACTTCTACTTTGTCATTAATTTGTTTTATGTCTCCAGCCAATTATTCTACATCTTCTTTGACTGTCTTCTTTTTTATTATCCCTTTTTATCCAGTTAACATTTCCTTTCTAAAAGCATCCAAACCATTGGCAACTGTTGAGATCATCTTCTTGCCAAATTCCTCAAACATTTTCTGCAATAAATCTGGTGTAATGCCTTTATCTGTAAGTTGTTCTAGAGCAGTGATGGCTAACCTTTTTGCCACTGCGTGCCAAAGCTGGAGGCGTGCGGGGTGGTCGCACGCATGCATGCCCACACCCATAATTCTATGCACCCTACCCCCCCGCCATGCATATGTGCGCGACCTCCCCCATGCTCCCCCTGCTTTTGTCATGTGAGGGCCTGGTGGGCCCAGTAGGTCTGTTTTTTGCCCTCCAGGCTCCAGAGGCTTTCTAGGAGCCTGGGGAGGGCAAAAACAGTCTTCCCCACCTCCCCAGAGGCCCTCCAGAGGCCAGAAACAGCCCATTTGCTGACTTCTGTTGGGCCCAGAAGGGCCAAAAATCAGCTGGCCATGCGTGCTGGAACTGAGCTAGGGCAACGCTCTTGTGCCCACCAATATGGCTCCACATGCCACCTGTGGCACATGTACCATAGGTTCGCCATCACGGTTCTAGAGAAACTGTCCTTCTCCTATTTTTGCTGCTTTTCTTTCTAGGATGAAAGTAAAAGGCATACTTCTTCTCTTTTCCCCCCTCTTTTGGTCTTCTCTTTCTTTTAACTCTTCTCTTTCTTGCTCTTTTCTCTCTTTAACTCTTTAGTCCCAATTAGCTTTCCATAGTTATAGTCACGCAGTCTGGTTCATATCACTGTTGTTTTTATTTTGTAAAATCCACCAATTGTCTGCTTTCTTTAAGCAATAATAAGGTAAGGTAATAAGCCATCAACATTCCTATGGAGGTCCCACCTGTTTTCTTGGTTAACTTTTTAACTATGTTCAAAAGCACTTTCATCAACAAAACAAAATCATTCTTCTATTTTTTAAAATTATCATTCCCTTCATCCATTTAAAACTTTCTTAAATCACGATTGTGTTAAGTTTTTTTACTTTCAAGTCAAAATCTTTTAAGATGGTTTTTTAAGATTTCTTAATTACAACATAAGGTGATCAAGTGCTTTTGTTCTTTCAGAACATCCCTCTTAAGCTATGAATTAATTGTATTCAAAAATGTTTAAGAAAGTGAAGCTTTTGCAGCTTATTTATTCATAAAAGCTACAAAATGGTTTTGAGCACAAGATTGATCTCTCAGCTTCCAAGCCGCCCAACTCACAATCAGCCACAAGAGATTCAATTCCTATGGTCTCCTCATGAAAACCAATTATCCATGGTGCAAGTGGGCAGTCCACCAATCTCCCCTTCTACAAATATCAATAGCACTTAAGACTTATATACCCTTCACAGTACTTTACAGCCCACTCTAAGCAGTTTATAGAGTCACCCAATGCTGAATTGGGTTCTCAATTTACCAGCCTTGGAAGGATGAAAGGCTGAGTCAACCTTGAGCTAGTGAGAACTGAACTGCCAAACTGCTGGCAGCCGGTAGTCAGCAGAAGTAGTCTGCAGTAGTGCAGTCTAACCACTGCGCCACCACAGCTCACAAAGAGAATTTAGTTAGCCAGAACCTGCTGCCTGGCCACTAATTTCACCAAAGTGCTGTCCCTGCTAATAGAGATGCTCACAGGGATATCTAACCTGTCATAAATTCTCATCTGGAAGCCCGGATCATGATCATGTTATTGTGGGGGTGCTGGCACAGTGGGAACTTTGAGGATTGGTTGTAAGTACCACTTGTTCAGTGCCGTTATAAATTTAAATGGTTGCTGAATGAGTTGATAATCAAGAGTGACCTGTATGTAACTAGATACTATTGGCATACTGTTGATATCTTGCCTCATGCAAATATCCCAGTGGTTTCACGTAGATGTTAAATAGCAAAAGAGAGAATACCAAATCTGATCTAGGAAGAGAACCACTCAGAATAGTCCTTCAAGAGCTGTGGTGGCACAGTGGTTAGAATGCAGTATTGCAAACTACTTCTGCTGACTCCTGGCTGCCTACAATTTGGTAGTTCGAATCTCACCAGGCTCAAGGTTGACTTAGCATTCCATCCTTCCGAGGTGGGTAAAATGAGGACCGAGATTGTTGGGGGCAATATGCTGACTCTGTAAACCGCTTAGAGAGGGCTGTAAAGCACTGTGAAGGATATATAAGTCTAAGTGCTATTTCTATTCTCACTCTCAACATTTATAGCCATTCTAGAACTATATATAGTGTATCACAAAACAACAGTTGAGATTACTTCTCTTTACTCTCCACTGGTTTCATGAATGCTAAAATCCCAAGAGCTGTTTCCATTTCTCGATGGTTCTGGGAATGCTACTGTTGTCATTGTGTCAAGGGCCATATAACTATACAAGATCAAAGAAGCAAGTCTTCAATAAATTATATTTGATGTTGGTCATGAGCTAAGTTGTTCAGTATGGACAATGACTTGATGGCACAAAATCAAAATCATCAGTCTTGGAACAGATCATGGAAATTTCAAAAGAAATTTCTAACCTCTGTCTGTCTATATCTATCATCTATCCATCTATCCATCTGTCCATCCATCCATCCATCTATCTACCCTGTTTTCCCCAAAATAAGACATCCCCCGATAATAAGCCCAATCAGGCTTTTGAGCACATGGCAATAAGGCCAAGCGCTTATTTCAGGGTTCAAAAAAACATAAGACAGGGTCTTATTTTCGGGAAAACATGCTATCTATCTATCTATCTATCTATCTATCTATCTATCTATCTGTATTTTTCAAACTTGGTAACTTTAAGGTGTGTGAACCGAGTCCTGAATTCCCTGGCCAGAATGCTTTGGGATTTGAAGTCCACAAAACTTAAGGTTGCCAAGTTTGAAAAGCACGGTAATAGATTATCATGGTTTAGTGTAAGTGTTTCAAATTCTACCGTCCAAATCTTGTCTGCCAAAATTTTTAACTACAAATAATATGGGAGAAACCTGTAAAGGTGGAATTCAAGGGTGTCCACTCTTTTCCTGGGTTTCTTCTCAGTTGGAATGAGACTCATTTTCTCTTGATTGCTATGTCCACTCTTATTTTCATTCCTTTCTTAGCCTCCCCATAATCTTTCACACGCTGCTGATTGGGAAAGGCTTTTAAAAAGAGAAGATTGCATAGCTGATGCATTTAAGTAGGTGTCAAATGAGAATTCTTCCAATTTTATCTATGGTGGAGAATAATCTGGAAGTTTTCATGTCTTTATGTCTTTATGAGCTTTTATAACTTTGTGGGTGAGGTTGGTATATACATCTTGCTGGCACATCCATTACAAAGTGGATCTTTTAACACTGGTCCTTTCTTTCCTTGTCCTGCCACAAATTGCTGCATTTGCAGTAAAATATATTATGTAACTGAGGCATAAATTTTCCACAATTGCATTAATTCCCTTCTGAATTTGCCTGAAATACAATAAAACAAAAGTTCAGATGGGAAAGGATAACATATTTTAACATATTTCTTTGAATTATTTCTTTTTCTATGAACAGTCTAATAACTTCCCTGACTCCTTGAGCAAGAAGTGGATACATGCTCAATGCAGCTACAACCTTGAAAACTGTCCTTGAAGTAGTAGACTATTTTAAAAACCGAGAGATATGAGAAATGTGTCTTTTGTAACAAAAAATACGAAATGATTTTTTTTTCTTAAGAAATGTCAAAACTTCATTGCCACAATGTCCTCTCTTGCTAGTTCTTCATTGAGAGATGTAAGAAAAACAGGAGTCATGGTCAAAAGACAGCATCTCATGCTGATATGTTAGGGTGTTCCAGGTGTTGATTCTCACATGTCTGCAGAAGTAGAGAAGTTCTTAAGGAAAGCAATCTAAAGGTGCAATGATAGAAAACCTCCTTCGGTGACCAAAGAATGTTGCGTTTGAATTTGAGGAGAGCAGAATGCAGTACAGGTAGTCCTCAACTTACAACAGTTCGTTTAGTGACTGTTCTAAGAGCCGAGGTGGCGCAGTGGTTAGAGTGCAGTACTGCAGGCTACTTCAGCTGACTGCTAGCTGCAGTTCAGCAGAGCGAATCTCACCAGGCTCAAGGTTGACTCAGCCTTCCATCCTTCCGACGTGGGTAAAATAAGGACCCAGATTGTTGGGGGCAATAGGCTGACTCTGTAAACCACCTAGAGAGGACTGTAAAAGCACTATGAAGCGGTATATAAGTCTAAGTGCGATTGCTAGGTTACAATGGTGTTGAAAAATGTGACTTATGACTGTTTTTCAAAATTACCACCTTTGCAGCCTCACCATGATCACGTGATCGAAATTCAGATGTTGGGCAGCTGGTTCATATTTATGACCATTGCTGTGTCCCACGGTCGTGTGATCCTCTTTTGTGATTGATTGATTGATTGATTGATTGATTGATTGATTTTATATACCGCCCTACTCCCGAAGGACTCAGGGCGGTGTACAGTTGAACGAAATATACATGTAATAAAGGAATTGAAAAAAAACCTATTTAAAATACAATTAAATAGTTATGTTCAGATATAGAATTGAATTAGATCATTTCAAATTTATGGGGTAGATTCAGAATATAAAATTTAAAGTAGTTTTAGACGAGGTTAGGTCAGGCCGGCCTGCTTGAAAAGAAATGTTTTGAGGGCACGGCGGAATGCACGAAGATCCGGGATTATCCGAATCTCCGAGGGCAGCTCATTCCAGATGGTAGGTGCTTCCACAGAGAAGGCTCTCCCCCTGGGGGCTGCCAGTCAACACTGTTTGACCGACGACACTCTGAGAAGTCCCTCTCTCTGGGAGCGTACTGGTCTGTGGGAGGTTATTGGTGGCAGAAGGCGGTCTCGTATGATCTTCTGAGAAGCAAAGGTAATGGGGAAGCCAGATTCACTTAACAACCGGGCTACCAACTTATCAATTGCAGTGATTCACTTAACAACTATGGCAAGAAAGGTCGTAGAATGGGGCAAAGCCCACTTTACAAATGTCTCACTTAACAACAGTAATTTCAGGCTCAATTGCGGTCATAAGTCAAGGACTACCTATGTATTGGAAGAGAGCTGGCATAGTCGGCAGACTATGAAGGATCACCCTACCGTGCAGCATTTTGTGACAGATAACATCTGTACTCTCACAATAATTAGAGGAATTTGAGATCAGAAGCCTTGATCAGCAATTCTACTCCACCCTGCCTCTCCTCAATAACAAATAACACATCGTAAAAGAAAAGAGACTCAGCCAACCCATTTGATAATGAAGGGCTGATAGAATATTTCTGCTTAAAACTGCCTTCATTTGGGGTGGGGTGGGGGGATAGAAAGAGGGGGGGTTACTAGCCACGAGGAGGCATTTGGGAAGAAAAAACAGGATTCATGAAGAATGGAACCACTACGCTCTTAAATTTTGCCTGTGAAATTTTGCCTACGTCCAACATTCTGCCCCAATTTGGCATAACTTGAGAAGGTCAGGTTAGGAACATTCATTTATCAAGGTAGGTTTTCATTATCATCGTTGGGTAGATACCATAACTCTGTTCTGACCCAGCCTTAGCAGAACCAATAAACAGACTTCTTGTCCTGAAAAAAACCCCTCTTTATTTAGCTACTGCGGATTAATGGCATTCACACACCGAAAAGTCCAGGCAATAATCCTTCAAAGGGCAGTAATAGACCTTATTACTTCCTTGAGATAATTGCCAGGCCGGGAGCTTCCAGCCACAAGGCTGTAAATTAAGTTCTGGCAAGTAGTCTCTGAGCAAAACATCCAAAAGAAATCCAAACGGTTGTCTCCTGCAACCACTCCTCCCCTTTCCTTCTATTTATTCCCCAGGCAGGGAGGAGCCATTCAGCATCCATGTGTGCTTTTCTTCCTGAGTCGGCTCATTGTCCTCAGTTGTTCTGCTCTCCTAACAGCTCTGCGCACGCGTGCATCTGGAACACACCCAGCTGTTCTTCCTCCCCACTTATCTCCACCTCCGAAGGCAGCTGGGAAATGCCGGACGGCCTTGGCTCTATCTCTGCTTCCGACACAGAGCCTTCCCCAGACTCCAGGACTGGCCAAAGTTCCTCCCCAACCTCCTCATCGTCCGAGTCTGCCACCAGCTCTGCTGGCAGCTGGCGGGCCACAATAAACTCTTCATTAAAATGTTGAATACAGTGAAGATAGCAGGGAACAAACTGACAATGTTGTGGGTGAAAGCAAGTTTTCTTTCTTTCTTTCTTTCTTTCTTTCTTTCTTTCTTTCTTTCTTTCTTTCTTTCTTTCTTTCATTTATTTATTGCGATTTATATGCCCCCATTCTCCCGAGGGACTCAGGGCGGCTTACAACAACAATCAACAATACAAATCACAAAATAATAAAATAAGTTTTAAAAAACCCATTAAAAACCATATATAAAATTATTACAGTTTGTGCAACCCCTAGCAGATCAGGTTATTTGCCAAAAAAGCCACGTCTTCAGTTCGAAAGGAGAGGAGGTCTGGAGCTATCCTGAACATTTGTTAAGATTTTAAGTTAAAAACATTTGTTAATGTTTTTAACTCCCCTTCTTCTTCTTCTTCTTCTTCTTCTTCTTCTTCTTCCTCTTCCTCTTCTCCTTCTCCTTCTTCTTTTAATTTGATTTTTATGCCGCCCTTCTCCGTAGACTCAGGGTGGCTTACAATGCATTATAGCAATAGCCTGCATATTTTATTTTATTTTTGTATATACCTGCTTATTAGGGTTTTCGGGCCCCCCTAAGCAGTGTTGTTCTATACAAAGATGGCTTATTGCCCCCACAATCCGGGTCCTTTAAGAAGAAATTTGAATGTTACAGGTAATACTTGACGTATGATCACAATAGATATTGGAACTTCCATTGCTAAGCAAAGCAGTCATTAAGTGAGCAATGTCCGATTTTATGATCTTTTTTTGCCTGGGTCACTAAGTAAATCTCCATGGTGACAAGAATCATGAGTTCATTATGTGAATTTGGCTTTCCCCACTGACTTGGCTTGTCGGAATCCAGCTGAGAAGGTTGCAAATGGCCATCATGTGACCTCAGGATGCTGCAACCATAGTAAATACATGCTGGTTGACAAACACCTGAGCTTTGATCATGTGATCGTAAGGGTGATACAGCGGTCCTAAGTCACTTCTTTTCAGCACCTTCGGTAACTTCAAATAGCAACTAAATAGATTGTTGTACCTATAGTTCTTATATAGCAAAAGAATCTAATTCAATTGGAAAGATAATATCAAACATGGATATAGCCATTCTTTTAGTTGCCTACTAGTGTGCAATCTTCTTTATGGAGGCAAAGTGACCTCACCTTGCACAGACGTATTTACAAGCATGGTTGAACCAGTGGTGAAATCTAAAATTTGTTACTACCAGTTCTGTGGGCGTGGCTTGGGTGGTGGTGGTAATGTAACTGGGTGGGCGTGGCCATTTTCTTTTAACTTTTAAAAGCATTTTTTCTACAACCTCTTCAGTGAAGAGGTTGTTAAAAAATGCTTTCAAAAGGCTCTGACGATCCCAGCTGAGTTGCCTGATCAGCAGAGGCTTTTTTAAAAAGCCTCTGCCAATCAGGCAACTCAGCTGGGATTGTCAGAGGCATTTAAAAGAAAAATTTAATTTTTGCTACCAGTTCCCCGAACCACTCGCCTCCATCGCTACCGGATCGGGCGATCTGGTCTGAACTGGGAGCATTTCACCCCTGGGTTGAACAGAGAGGCTAACTTAGAATTTTGCAAGCTAAGAATGCAGAACCTTCTACCTAGATGTATAAGGAGAAGATGTCCCCCCTTCAAAGAAATTGTAATTCTTCCATTCCTGTTCATGAAGAGACGTGTGAACTTTGACAAGTACTTCTCAGAGAATGGACTGAATGAAATCCTCCATCACCACAGCCTCTGTGAGAGCACTGATAACATCCTTTAAAAATCAAATAGCAGGGCTTTCTATTATTTCAAAATGCTTCCATATATCCACTCACCCTCCCTATTTTCTTCAAGTCTTCCTCTTAACTCATTCACAGTAGGTGAAGGTGTCAAATAATTCATGCTATGGCATTATAGGAGAAGAAAACATGACAAAATTCATCATTATTATTTTTTTTAAAAACTTCACATCTAGGTAAGTAACATTTCAGAAAAGCAAAATCTTAGTCCTTGGTATTTTAGTTTTCGAGACGCAGGAAATTATGAAGGGACTACATGAAGACATGTTAATCAGCTATTATGTGTATTGGTGAGGAAAGAAAGTTGACAACATAATTCCTTCTAAATCAAATTATAGTTTGATTTTAACTGTACTTCCCACAACATCTAAGACATTTTTGGAAGCATCTCTTGATGCCAATTAAAAGAGAGTAACATGCAGGACTAGAGTTCAGAAAGGCAGGCGTTCAGATGTACTACAGACACATTATTTGCAGGAGTCTTTGTTCTACTAAAGGGTTGTGTTACTGAATCAGGCAACAATGTGTTTCTTTGCCTCATCATCGTATTGGCCCTGGGATGATTTTCTCATTAGTCTGGCTGCTAGTAATGCAGTGAGAAATCCAGGTTTAAATATTTGTACTGGACACTTAGGGAAAAAAAGCCAAGTAATGATTTCAAGGAAAAAGCAACAGTGCCAAGATGAGAATTGAAAATGTTCTGAAAGGTGAAGTGGTCTGTAAGATTTCTGCTGAAGAGACGTCAGAGAGAACAATCAGTTAATTCTGCTAACTTCAAACTTTCACATCTTTCCAAATACAGGTAGTCCTTGACTTACAGAGGTTCATTTAGTGACGACGACACGGAAAAAAGTGACTTAGGACCAGGGGTGGATTCTAAATTTTTTTACTACCAGTTCTGTGGGCATGGCTTATTTTGTGGGCGTCGCTTGATGGTCATGTGACAATTATTTAGGATTTAGCAGAGGTACTGGTCTACCAGGCTTTTAACTGCTTGCAGAGCTGTACCGATCTACCCATTTATTTTTGCAGGCACTGGTCTACTCATGTATTTTTGCAGGCACTGATCTACTCATGTATTTTTGCAGGCACCAGTCTACTCATTTGTTTTCTTTTAACACTGATCAGTTGTAGGGTGGCCCTTTGAAGCCCCGCGGCAAGAGTTTAAACAGTTTTTTTCCCTCTAGCCATCAGCTAGGACTCAGGAGGCAGCAATAGTTTGGAGTGGGGCCAAATAAAAGGTAAGAATAACGCAGGGGGTTGGTGGGGAGAACTGGTTCGGTGATGTCAAATCATCACCGCTACTAGCTTGGTGGAACCGGGCCGAACCGGGAGGAACCCACCACTGCTTATGACCATTTTTCACACTTATAACCACTGCAGCATCCCCATGGTCATGCAATCAAAATTCGGATGCTTGGCAACTGACTCATCTTTATGATCATTGCAGTGTCCCAGGGTAATGGGATCACCTTTTGCAACCTTCGGACAAGCCAAGTCAATGGGGAAGCCAGATTCACTTAACAACCGTCTTACTAACTTATCAACTGCAGTGATTCACTTAACAACTGTGGCAAGAAAGGTCGTAAAATGGGGCAAAACTCACTTAACAAATGTTTCACTTAGCAACAGAAACATTGGGCGCAATTGTGGTCATAAGCCGAGGACTATCTGTATTCAGAAAAGTACCCTGGAAAATGGCTGCTGCATCAGCAGAAAGTTACATTCACAAGCAGCCTCTGGAGAGTTAGCACTGGAGGATAGCATATCTAGTTGCTTCTTTTCAAAAAGATAACCCAAATATTGTCCAAGTTATTTGTTTGCTTGCTTATTTGTTTAATGAAATAAAGACGTCATCAAACCTATTCTTCAAAGTAATTCTCCTTGGAGAGAAGATATACTCCATTTTAGAATGCTTTGAAAAATTAGGACAGCTCAGCACAATATAAAGTTGAGGTGTGCCACTTTTGGAAAGATGATAAAGGTGGAGTTATTATGAAGAAGTTGTTATGAAGTTATTATGAAGAGAATGAGGTGGCTGGATGGAGTCACTGAAGCAGTCTGTATGAGCTTAAATGGTTTCTGGGGGATGGTAGAGGACAGGACGGCCTGGAGGAAAGTTGTCCATGGGGTTGCAATGGGTCAGACACAACTTTGCGACTAACAACAACATCATGAAGATCCTTACAAAAATAAAGTAACATTATGTTTGTGGGCGCTATTTGATGACTGTCATAACGGTGGCAATTGATTCACTTGTTATTGTATTTTTCTTCTTGCTTTGATCAATATTTTGTTATGATTGTTTTGTTGTAAACTACTTTAAAATAATTGCAGTATTCCTAGTCTTCTCCAACCTGGGTATTTCAAAGGGCTTTTTTGATTGCAACTACCAAGCATTTGCTGTAGTTCAGCACATCTGAAAAGTTACCAAGAAAATAAGTGATTTATGCACTTGGAATATGAAGCAGGCTCTTGGCTCTTGAGTGGCCATGTGCAATTGAATATTATCTAAATAATTGTAGCTACTTGGATTGTTAGTTCATCATAAATTTTGTAGCAAAGTTCTAAAATGACTCTTGTCCACTTTTCTATATGAGCCACGCTGGCGCAGTAGTTAGAATGCAGTACTGCAGGCTACTTCTGCTGACTGCTGGCTGCCTGCAATTTGGCAGTTCAAATCTCACCAGGCTCAAGGTTGACTCAGCCTTCCTTCCATCCTAGGTCGGTAAAATGAGGACCCAGATTGTTGGGGGCAATGGGCTGACTCTGTAAACCGCTTAGAGTGAGCTGTAAAGCACTGTAAAGTGGTATATAAGTCTAAGTGCTATTGCTATTGCTATCTGGATATCAGAATCTCAATTCCTTGATGTTTCTGAGCTAGAGCCTCTCTCCTTCTCCTGACCCCATTTTTTAGAAGAACAGTGGCATGCACAACATTTCCACTGATTTTAGTGCATTCATGCATCCTCATCTGGGAAAGGGACCATATGTTGAACGCAGAAAATTCCAAATTCAGCTCTAGCAACTTCAGCTAAAAGGGTCAGATGGCAGGTAATGGAAAAGATATACACCTGAGATCTGAAAAGCCCATACTAGGGGTAATGGTGGTTGAATGGACAATATTACCCTAGTTAAGGCACTTTTCTCTGATTCCCAATTCTTTCTCTTTTCCTTATATATAAAGACCTGTCATATGACTTTGTTGAAGCTAGTTTTCTATGGTGTTTTATAATATGTGAGAACACCTAAAGCATTGTAGGCCTAATTTTGTTATCACACATATCATCATATCAAGATATCTTCTCTCTCTCTTTTTAACATTGTTACTATACAAAATCATCTCGGTAATATAACAAGTAGAAAGAGGCAATTGAATTTAATTAAGCTGAAATCTGCTGCAAAGTGCACCTGATACAACTCTAATTTTGAAATTAAATGTAAGTTATCCCTGCAAGTTAAAACTGAAACGAATGAACAGAATATGGACTCAAATGGCAATAAAGCAATAGAACAGAGAAAATTATTTTTCCATTCAAGTCTAGTAATACAACAGGGAATATTATTCTTGCACTCAAAATCTGGTGAGCTTAACCGTGAAAACCCAATATGTGTCTATGCAGGAATTCAATAGTGTCTGCTTCAGGTAAGAATTTATAGATTTACAGCTTGAAATCCCATTTCCAGGATAGGATCAAAAGATAGGACTGATATGCATCCCACCTCTTTAGTAACTCAGTGATAAATGGTGCATATTTTATGCAACATATAGTTAAAGTAGGAGTCCTTAAAACACAGGTGAGGAGCAAGGGTGAAATCCAGCAGATTCTGACAGGTTCGGGAGAACCGGTAGCAGAAATTTTGAGTAGTTCTGAGAACCGGCAAATACCATCTCTGGCTGGCCCCAGAGTGGGGTGGGAATGGGGATTTTGCAGTATCCTTCCCCTGCCACGCCCACCAAGCCACGCCCACAGAATCAGTAGTAAAAAAATTTGGATTTCACCACTGGTTAGGAGCCACAGGAGTCGATATCAAATTAAAAGGTTTAACTGAAGGAAGAAAACAACAACTCCTGTTCTGTTTGTCCGGACAAAGTTGAAACAGTGGCAAAACGCACTCCAAAATCATCATTTTTTTCTGAGCCAAACCCACCTCAGCCTGTGCTATACAGATTAAAATTACAAAAGTCAGTGGTATATTTACTTATTGCCCAACTCTAGCTCGAATGAAATTATTCATTTTAAATCATTACTTTTAAATATAAAGGCAAGGGGAGGGAGATTATGATAAACTAATTTATCATATCATTCATGCATCTTGATATTGCAAAATTTGAGGACTTCTGAACTGAACTATGGAATTCCCTGCCCACCAAAGATGGCCACTAATTTAGCAGGTTTGAAAGGAGGGAGCAGGCCCAATTCATGGAGGCCTAAACAAAGAATGGCTACTGCTCTTGTTGGCTGTTTTCTTGTTGGCAGCATACATTAAGCATCAACCACTGAGAAGCAACTGTAGAAAAGGCTCAAGCTTCTCATTTCTGTTAATGATTTTTTCCTGACTGCATCTGATCACGAAGTCATCCAGCAGGATTTTTCTTAGTTCTGTATTTATATTCAAAGGAATGTGTATTTAGGACTTTGGCCACTTTATTTGCAAATTAATTTTGTCTAGACCTGTATCTGAAAAGATGGCAGCCACAACATTTTGATACACTCGCTAATTGAACATGGTGCAGATAGTCCTCAATTTACAACCGTTCAGTTAGTGACCATTCCAAGTTACAACAGCCCTGAGAAAAGTGACTTACAACTTGCACTTACTTATGACCCTCTTAATCACATGATCAAATTCGGGCACTTGGTAATGGAAATGTATTTTGTAACAGTTGCAGTGCCCTGAGGTCATGTGATTGCCATTTGCGACTTTCCCAGATGGTTTCCAACAAGTCAAATCAATAGAGGAAGCCAGATTAAGGAGCCCATGATTCACTTAACAACCATGGGGAAAAGGTTGGAAAATTGGGTGCGACTCATGTTGTTTAGCAATGGAAGTCTCATTTATGGTCATAAATTGAGGATTAGCAGTAGACAGAAGTAAAGTATTTCAAATAGAAATATGTTTAGACTTCTATTGTCTACATTTCTCAGTGTTGTATAGCAGAGTGACTTCCTAGTACTTTTAGGTCAGTCTCATACCCCATAATAGGGTAGGTTTATTATAAACTGTATCTCCCTTCTCAACCAGTCTGGCACATTGGGGGAAAGGCTCTAGGATTCATTGAAATAATAAGGGGAGAGAGAAACTCATGTCGCCTTTATCCTTCAACTGGCTTTGTGGGACTCCACAGTACAGAACCTTATTATTTGTGTCTTTTAAAAAACAAGCTTCTAATTTGGATATCAAAAAGTATTTATTTGCAAGCTCTACAGACTGTTTCTAATGCTTTCAGAGCCAGCAGGGAAGTGTATCAGTTTAAGCACTTTCCTCACTGTCAAGTGTGCCAATTATACTATAACATAGGGAAGATATTGAACTACCTACCAGACTTCTTTCAAACCTGTTATTACAAAGTATCTTTCAGTGCGCTTGGATGAGCTGAGCCTGGCACTTTCCCGTTGAAATAAAGTCTAGTAAAGCTGCTGCATTTCTCTTCCTTTCCCTCAAAAAGCAATCGCCTTGACCCGGATCATTCATTTAAAACAGGATTCCTCCCCCCCACCCCATACCTGTAAAAAGGCAAAGCAAAACAAAACAAAACCAATTGTACTCCGAGAAGCATGAGCTCGTGAATCCTAAGGAGGAGGTGTAAACTAGATAAAAAAGCCCCCAAATTAACTTTTAAATAAAGATCCTAACAAGCTGCAAGAGTATGAAAACAAGGGTGTGTGAAGGATGAAGTAAACATCAAATGCAGGCCACACCCGTCCCAGCTTCACAAGGGCAAAAACAATCCCGATAGGTCACAATACTGTCTGCGATGAAATAGGGCTTGACACCCTTGCTCTAGGTCAGTGATGGCTAACCTTTTTGCCATCGCGTGCCAAAAGTGGGAGGAGCATGGTGGGGTCACACGCACGTGTGCCCACATCCATAATTCTATGCACCCTGCCCCCCCCGTGCTCCCCCCGCTTTTGGCACGCGATGGCATGGTGGGCCCGGTAGGCCCGTTTTTTGCTCTCCCCAGGCTCCAGAGCCTTTATAGGAGCCTGGGGAGGGCAAAAACGGCCTTCCCCACCCTGTCCCTAGGTCGGAAACAGTGTGTTTCCTGACTTCTGGCCCAGAAGGCCCAAAAATCAGCTGGCTGGCACATGCATGCGTGCCGGAGCTGAGCTCGCGTGCCCACCGATATGGCTCCACGTGCCACCTGTGGCACCCGTGCCATAGGTTCGCCATCACGGCTCTAGGTTATTGTATTTTACTACTATGGAAAGTTATATATTCACTTAAGGAGAGGAGGTCAATTCCATATTTACACACACATAGACACATTCGCCAGATAAAAATAAATTTACAATTTGGTCGTATTTTAAGCTGCTGCAATTGTGCTTATATAGAGGTAGGGATTACATTGTGTGGTTTTAAAATTGGTTTCAAAGGAATAATGCATTGAAATGGGACAGGTTTATCTGGAAACAATCCTCCAGATACAAGTATGAAATGATTCCATCAAAAAAAAATGGCCAATGGCATGAGATGCTGGTTGTAGTGTACTGAGTCTGCTCCAGTATCCGGCCCCCTAGTGGGGGAAAAGAAGTACTTACCTTGTCCAATCATGGCTAGCCATTTGACAGCGAGTATAAAAGAGTTGTCAAACAGAGAGAAGTGCTCTTGTTGTGACTGTTGGAATGTTAGCATGTTAGAAGAAACATTATCTGTTAGCTCACGTCTCGCCTCAGTCATTGCGAACCTCCCTTACCAGGCAGTATTTAGCACTGGTCTTAAGCTGATGGCAGAATCTTATATAGGCCCAGAGGGTAAGCAGAGTTGGGCCAGGTTAAGGACTGAGAACAGTCAGTGCCCTTTGTTCATTACTTGTTTTTAATTGCAAAATACCACTTGTTCACCCACTCGATTATCCCCTTCTTTACAACCTGGAGAGGGAAACACTTTCAACATTTGACATTTGTATTAATTCAGCTCTTGCATGAAGAATAAATTACATCTATCAACAATTACTTGCTCACCTTCGCCAGATTGCTTTTTACCCTTTAGTTTCATTAGCAAGCACAAATTGTGTGGGTAAAAGAAATTCCACTTCAGTAACAAGCCTATTTGGCAAATTGCTTTCCACATCAACAGTGGGACTCTGCAGACTGTGTCAGGATCCAAACCACCCATTTTACAGCCCAGGCCCACATCCGATCCCTGGGCTGTACCAGTCCTGCCTGTAGCAGAAGGTGGCATCACTGGGGGGACGGGACATCATTCATGGTGGTCATTGCCCCCCCCCATCACCACTTTCCAGTTTCTTTGAATGGCCAAAGATGTTTACATTACTTCTCTACTTGCCTCATGTATGGGTTGCCGCACAATGCTAACTAAAGAAAAAAGAAATCTGCTACCAGCATCTAAAATGGCTTCCTTCCTTCCTTCCTTCCTTCCTTCCTTCCTTCCTTCCTTCCTTCCTTCCTTCTTTCCTTCCTTCCTTCCTCTCTCTCTCCCTCCCTCTCTCTCTTCTTTCACCATTTGTGCAAACTGAGATTCCCTTTCCAATCCATACAAGGAAATCCACACCTCAGTTCAGCAAATCACAGCTTGGTGTAATTTAATGGAAGCCACTTACACAGCTCTTGACAAAATTCTACTTCCTAGAAAAGATTTCCCTGGCTCTAAATTTCTCCCTTTACATTAAAAGTTATCAAAAAGGAATACATTTGGAAGGCTAGCTTGTCAGCTAACTGCCACTTCGGCTTTTTGAATTCCACTTAGATTGTGTTCTAATGCTAAAGGAACATCATCGAAACAATTATTTCCTTCTTTTTGGCTGCCTGAGTTTAGTTCTATAGATTGCTGAAGTTAATAGGATAGCATTATGTTGAACCAGGGCTATAGACAAAGACAATAGCACTTGAATTAAGTGTCTAATGAGTGAGATAATCAAAATTCCTGGAGTGGTTTAGAGCAACTCAAAGAGGGAAGGAGAGGGTCAGAACAGCAAACCATTCAGTGAATAATCAGGAAAGTTGCTGCTGGAAATCAACTACTATAAAAGTGTTAATTGCATACCTGGGGAAAAAGCTTTTAAAAATTCTTTGCGGAGATTCAGAGTCTACCATTATTAACAAAGAACTCTATTATTAAAAAAAAACTATTTTACCCAAGAGTTCATCTTTTGAACCTCATCTTCCTCTTTTATACCATAACAGAAGTCCCAAGGAGAGTAACAGCATCACATTATCTGCATGACTTCTCCTGGCTATAGGTGTACCTAGTAATATGGATAAATTTCGAACTAGGGAAATCAAAAATGAGTTTCTTTTTATTAATTCCATTCCCAGGATGAGACAAATCAAAATTTGTTTGGATTTGGCTTGTATGGGTTTTGCTACCACCAAGTTGTTTGGAAGGAAGGAAGGAAGGAAGGAAGGAAGGAAGGAAGGAAGGAAGGAAGGAAGGAAGAAAGGAAGAAAGAAAGAAAGAAAGAAAGAAAGAAAGAAAGAAAGAAAGAAAG